>OX421497.1:28770741-29325741 GCA_949126835.1 Anisus vortex | reverse complement strand
TCGTGACCTCCCCCCCCCCCAACCTCCTCGTCCAGGCTCTATGCACTTCCGCTCTACTAAAGGTGTCATTGGATCAGTTTGCCACTTCTTATATATTACAGACGCTTCTTCTATAAAGAAGGTTATTGCGTCCTATGCTCAACAATAAAAAGCCGGGGTTGCTAGAATCCTTGTTGCCCTGTAACTGCACCCTTGAAGCCTAACGGTTAGATCCAATTTAGACTTAATGGTGTGAGCCTTAAATACTAAGATGACATTTGATTAATTACAATCTAGTGTATTTTTTTTAAAGAAGTCACACAGCTAAGGAATATACTGATCCGTGAGAATACATTTCATTTTAATACCTTTTTTTTTTTACTAAATTGTGTAATGGGGAATTAATTAAAAAATATACCATACACACACATTATAACATTTCTATACTTTGTACTATGAATATAGAGAGGCACAGCGATGCACGGAATATAAACACAAACGATTTATTATTCGTTTCGATACATGTTTTTTGTGTGGTCCAGACTTATCCTAAATTATTACTGCAGGTGGCAGTTGTAGAGTGTTTCCTTAATGACCTTAAATGAACCAGAATAAGACCTTCTGAGTATTAAAAGGGAACATGGTATGGTCGAGTTTTAATCAATTACGTACGGTATAGTCAAGTATAACAAATACCGTTGGGTAAAGACAATATGTCAGCGGGGCCTATAACAAATGTTTGTGTAACCTGTCACATATAATATATAAAACTAATTCCGTCGGACTGAATGGATCCATAGAACCGGTCAAGCAACGTTCACCATTTTCTATGGATTGTGTGGCATGCACAATGCCTAGCTACCTTTACTTCTACCCAACTAATGTCAGGTGTGCATCAGAGCCGGGTTGACTAAGGGACACCCGCCCAGACCAAGGAAGAAAGCCTAGCCTTCACCAGGTATCGACCCCATGACCGTCATTACGCCAGGCCAATACTTGTTGTTATTTCGAAGACAATTAAAGTTCTTCTTTTTTGCTAATCCCTTTTTCTAAATTGAATTTCACCCGGATCTAACACATTGAAACTGAACGTACCCTTGAGAACATTTTTGACAACATATAACAATCCCACTTCCAAGTTTGTTCTATTTACGAATATTGTACAATCGTCTGTTCTGTTTCCTCTGTAATTGCTCAGTTCAAATAGAAAGAACTATTTCAGCCTGGATGCGTGACAAGTGACGTTTTCTATATAATTGCACTCGACATGGCTTCCATTTGTACAGCTGTTCCAATTAACCCAATAAATGGAATGGTGGAATGGGTACAGTAAAGTCAAAAGTTTCTCTCGGTTTTTCACTTTTTGTTTGTATACGTTTAATTCTTCAGCTTAGCTTTAGTTTGATAAGTAAACAATATAAACAGGATATATAAATATACAGGTTTTTTTTACACAGTTTGATTGTGGTCAAATAAGGAAATATATATATATATATATATATATATATACAACATATGTAGAGAGAGAGAGAGATGGACAGACATTAATCTGGCTATGAACAAAAGCGTATGTTATTTGAATGTGTGAAGTGTGTGCGTACATGAGCCCAATATATTACTTATTCGGTTCTGGTTAAGTAATTCGCTATAACAAATACATTCACTGAAACGGTATGTTAAGATATAGCAATCTAACGTCCTCTATACATTATTTTTATAACCACATCTAACAAAATTATTGGGTGACAAAAACAAATTAAAGGAAGTGTTATTAGGTAAGTATATACCATACAGTAAGTCGTACCTGAGTATATGGATGAGTAATGTAGGCCTACATTTGATAAAACTAATTCATACCATTTTGTTCTTCATCACAGTCACTACTCAAAGTACCCAGTGTAGACGGTCATAAAAAGAAGTCATTTGGTGTACGCTCTTTCGAGTCAGCAGCGCCTTATTTATGGAATAAATTGCCTCAGACATTGAGGGATTCCAGAAAAAAAGAGTCATTCAAGAGAAGTTTAAAGACCTTCCTCTTCAACTAGGCGTATAGTTTAAAGACCTTCCTCTTCAACTAGGCGTATAGTTTAAAGACCTTCCTCTTCAACTAGGCGTATAGTTTAAAGACCTTCCTCTTCAACTAGGCATATAGTTTAAAGACCTTCCTCTTCAACTAGGCGTATAGTTTAAAGACCTTCCTCTTCAACTAGGCGTATAGTTTAAAGACCTTCCTCTTCAACTAGGCGTATAGTTTAAAGACCTTCCTCTTCAACTAGGCGTATAGTTTAAAGACCTTCCTCTTCAACTAGGCGTATAGTTTTTTGTTTTGTTTTTAGCACATCCACAACTGAAACGTGGAACCAGAGAGCACTGAGCATGCTAACATAGCATGGATAGGCGCGCTATATAAATCATCATCATCTTCATTCATCTAAAATCTAAAACAATGACATTGCCAAACGTATTGTCTGAACACAAGATACCAAGATTTGTGTTTGTCCTAAATGGTTCCAGTTTCAAGAAAGTCATTGTTCTAAAATTCTGAAAAAAAAAACACGTAATATCATTTCTATTAGAACTAGTGCTTTGAAACGTATTTTAAGTAAACCAAATGCACTGACCCATAAATAAAGTCTACTTGATTTTTCCATTGTACACATTTATTCGAGCCCCATGTCTCATCTGTGTCCTGATGGACTCGGCCGACTAGGCCTATTGTGTCTAGTTTTTTGTTGTTGCTTTTTTGTTTTTTAGTGAACCGAACCTATAATGACTTCACACCCAGACAGGCAGATCATAAGTCGTGGAGCAGTGAGTATCTCCCTCAACACAATCACTTCTGTGACGCAGCGTGAGACCCGAGTGCAGACAAGCCGTAAATCCAGTCGACCAATGGGTTACGGACCTTTACGCTCTAAGCCAGGGATAGAACTGAGCAAGTTTCTACTTGCGCTTGGCTCTATCACATACCTATATACAGTGACAGTTCTGACCGGTTCCCTCTAGCCTAAATGAAAACATTTGATACACTTGACCGTTTTCTGTTGTAAAACTGAAGACACAAAATGAACCAAAAGGTCTAGAAGGGATTTCAATAAAAATGAAATTAAAACGTAAGAAAAGACTTTGCATGTTGTATGTATTAAGAACAGAAAGAAGCTACTTGTGAATATTCTATATATGGCATCCTTCCATCCTCAAGGGACGATGGCGCAGTCTCCTTTTCCTCTGCCCCTCGCCTTACTCCTGGCTCTCTTCTCTTCACTCCTTTCTGTGAGGTTGACTTCTGCGGCAGGAGCGCCTTCACGCCTTCCTCAGCAAGACCCTCCCACGTTTTGTGGTCGATGCGTGCCAGTAGCAAGTCTTTTTTGCAGACGTCTTTAAAACGTAGGCAAGGGCGACCCCTTTTTCTTGTTCCAGCTTTAAGTTTCTCTAATTAGCCTACATAAAGCTTCAAAGTAAAAAAAAGAAAAGAAAATTGTAAATCTTTATTTAAAAAAAAAAAAAAATTGGTAATAATCCAAGTAGAATGCATTATTTGATTTATACAAAAGGAGAAAAATTAGTAGTTGATGTTTTTCTCAAGAGACCCTGTATATAAATGAATGGTAAATATTTTCTTGAACAAGAAGTTACTGTCCTTGGAAAATGTCAGACATGCTTTCGCTAATACCTCGCTAATTGTGTACTTAGCAAACTCCAGGTGGAACTTATTTTTATCTTTCAGCTCGTTACCTGTTGTTGCTTTTTATTGTGAAATACTACAACTACAATCTCTATATATATAAGTCAGTGATCCATTGATATTACTAATTACAACTACAATCTCTATATATATACGTCAGTGATCCATTGATAATACAACTACAATCTCTCTATATATACGTCAGTGATCCATTGATAATACAACTACAATCTCTCTATATATACGTCAGTGATCCATTGATAATACAACTACAATCTCTCTATATATACGTCAGTGATCCATTGATACTAAAACTACAATCTCTCTATATATACGTCAGTGATCCATTGATACTAAAACTACAATCTCTCTATATATACGTCAGTGATCCATTGATACTAAAACTACAATCTCTCTATATATACGTCAGTGATCCATTGATACTAAAACTACAATCTCTCTATATATACGTCAGTGATCCATTGATACTAAAACTACAATCTCTCTATATATACGTCAGTGATCCATTGATACTAAAACTACAATCTCTCTATATATACGTCAGTGATCCATTGATACTAAAACTACAATCTCTCTATATATACGTCAGTGATCCATTGATACTAAAACTACAATCTCTCTATATATAAGTCAGTGATCCATTGATATTACTAATTACAACTACAATCTCTATATATATACGTCAGTGATCCATTGATAATACAACTACAATATCTCTATATATGCGTCAGTGATCCATTGATAATACAACTACAATCTCTCTATATATACGTCAGTGATCCATTGATAATACAACTACAATCTCTCTATATATACGTCAGTGATCCATTGATAATACAACTACAATCTCTCTATATATACGTCAGTGATCCATTGATAATACAACTACAATCTCTCTATATATACGTCAGTGATCCATTGATACTAAAACTACAATCTCTCTATATATACGTCAGTGATCCATTGATACTAAAACTACAATCTCTCTATATATACGTCAGTGATCCATTGATACTAAAACTACAATCTCTCTATATATACGTCAGTGATCCATTGATACTAAAACTACAATCTCTCTATATATACGTCAGTGATCCATTGATACTAAAACTACAATCTCTCTATATATACGTCAGTGATCCATTGATACTAAAACTACAATCTCTCTATATATACGTCAGTGATCCATTGATACTAAAACTACAATCTCTCTATATATACGTCAGTGATCCATTGATACTAAAACTACAATCTCTCTATATATACGTCAGTGATCCATTGATACTAAAACTACAATCTCTCTATATATAAGTCAGTGATCCATTGATATTACTAATTACAACTACAATCTCTATATATATACGTCAGTGATCCATTGATAATACAACTACAATCTCTCTATATATACGTCAGTGATCCATTGATAATACAACTACAATCTCTCTATATATACGTCAGTGATCCATTGATAATACAACTACAATCTCTCTATATATACGTCAGTGATCCATTGATACTAAAACTACAATCTCTCTATATATACGTCAGTGATCCATTGATACTAAAACTACAATCTCTCTATATATACGTCAGTGATCCATTGATACTAAAACTACAATCTCTCTATATATACGTCAGTGATCCATTGATACTAAAACTACAATCTCTCTATATATACGTCAGTGATCCATTGATACTAAAACTACAATCTCTCTATATATACGTCAGTGATCCATTGATACTAAAACTACAATCTCTCTATATATACGTCAGTGATCCATTGATACTAAAACTACAATCTCTATATATATACGTCAGTGATACATTGATAATACAACGATCTTTTTGTTTTCTAGCTTTTACAGAAGTGGTAACTACTAAATCAGTTGTACTGTTTGTATTAGATTTAAGCAGAAGATTTTTCGATACGTCAAAAATTTGAGTTAAGCTACTTAGCTAATGTCCTGAATTAAACATTTCCACATAATAACGTTTCTAGATATTTATAAAGTTTTACCTTTTTTTTTTAGCTGATATATTTTCTACAATTATCATATTGTACTGTGGAATTTTCGTAAGATCTATTAAAAAGTAAACTTTATTGTTCAAGAAGCTTTAGTTTTTCTGTATTATTTCAAGACCATTGAAGTCACGACAAAATTACTAATTTCTTATAATAACATGTTTAAAAATAAAAGTTTTAAATTTTAATTGTTTTTCCGTGTCAATAACAAGGAATAATTGTCATTTCTACGTAAGTAATTATTCATCGTCATCATCATCATCAATCCCATGACCGTTGTGGTCGTTGTGGGGAGCGAATGGACACTTCGGCAGTTGACTTTCTCCACTTTTGCCTATCTTGCGCGGTGGTCAATAGTTGAGTCAACTGCAGCCCTGTCCAATCCTTGACATTGTCGAACCAGCATCTCCGCTGACGGCCACTCCTTCGCCCACCCTCCACCGATAAGAAACACACAAAAAAAGACCTTGCAATATTATCACTCACACCCCCACACTCTCATCTTTTTGTACTACCTAGATTCCAACTAAATAGATCCCTACTCATAGTTTTGCACTGTTTAAAACTCCGACTGATTTGTCCGTCCTGAGTCCTGAGAACTCATTAATAAAACAATAAAAGACAATAACACTACCACCTCGTACCTAATACTGAAGGTTATTTACCATTAGTCAATCTTTAAAACGTTTGGTATAACTGTAAAGTACTATTTGCTAGTGCAATGTAAAATTATTTCTTAATAATTGTTCTTATTTTTTTGTCAACGTTTGGAAATGTATTAGTAATCTCTCTTACTATTAATTATATATAATTAATATATATATAACCCACTTCACCACGGACTATGTGTACAACCCTTTAGCTCCATATACAGGACGCAGGACGTAGAATGTGAACGTGACGCTTTGTCCTAGATTGCTGGATTAATAGATTTTTGACCGAGTAATAGCGAGTAAACTTATAATTCACGTACTGGGCCGGTCAATCCATTCCGGAATTATTGTTTCCGCCCCTGGTTTACTCACACACACTCCAACCTACATACTCACACACACACTCACGCACATACTCACAATCACGTATACAAACACAAACACTTGTATATAATCACGCGTTTCTCAGTCTTTTTTTCCACTGCGAACCCATATACATAATTATACAAACCACACACGCATGCGCTCTCAAAGAAAATGTCTTTTATTTCCGGACTTCGAGAAGTGAGTCTAATGCCATGTAATCTTCAGATATGCAAGTATCCATGGTAATGAGATTGCAAGTTCTTATGTCACATACGTCAATTTCGTGTCCCGGGCACAGCTGTCACATTATTGGGGATGGATATATGTATGCGTGGGCCGCAGGTGATTGTTTTGAGCATCAGGCGGAGGATTAGTGCCGAGAGTGTATGGAATTTTTGTAGAGTTTCCAGCAACATCACAAAATGTCAATAAAAAATCTACCTCTGTCATTTCACTATTACTTTATGTTTTGTAATTGTTTATTATTTAAATACTTGCGAGCTCAACAGTATCTCCATTATTTTTCTTTAACTTTCCAAAGCCATTTTTATCAATCGTTTATAAAAGTTATCACGACCTCAGTGAAGATAAAGTTTTTTCCATCAATTTAAACACGACTAAAACGTTGTCCCTTCTTTCAAAAAGGTTCTTGGCGTGATAAAAATAATCTCACACGCTATGCTTTTTCTTGCCATTTGTCTATTATAAAGGGGATTATTCTTTTACAGAAATGACCAATGCTGTCATCGTTTAAAAGCATTCACAGCGGTATTTACATTTCATGGCATTTTGTCCTGTATTAAAAAAGATTATGCGACATGTACACACATACATACATACATTCCAACAAACTTTAATCTTTATATCATACTAGCATTATGTACCCGGTTCTCTTAACGGTCTCAACCTTAGTTTCAAATCACTTTTCTAGAAATCGATTATGGCTATGCTTGACAGCGAATAGATTCTTTTGTATTGCAAATATACATTAAGTCGTGTATGTAATTTTTGTGTTGACGATAGCAACAACATACAAAATATTATCAGAAAATGAAGGAGTAATTCTAAGCCATGTATAGAGGTTGACAATACGGGAACATCAAAATGACATAAACGAAACACTAATGTATTAGCAACAGAATAACTGGGACGAGTACATGTAAAAGAAGTAAGACTATAATCAGTGGCGTATTTAGGCATGTTCCACATATTCCATTGGAACAGGAGCCCCCGTTGAAAAGGGGCCCACATAAAAAAGCGGCCCACCGCACAGCCCAAAAAGAATATTTTTTTTGACATCCCCATTCTTTCCTTGAAAATGTAAAATAAAATTAATTGATTCCCCTACAATTTTAAGCGCTTCACTCAAACCAAGCTAAGCGCAGCATAAAATGTATGATTTTACAGACTGTAACATGAATTAAAGGCACTTTTTTGAGGTATGTGGAAGGCAGGAGCGATACCACATAAGTCAGGGCCCACAATCCTAAATACGGCCCTGACTATCATATAACTATAATTTTGACTTTAAGCCTTCTACTCCTGTAGTACATTCAGAAATACTTAACCTATTCATTCATCCGCTGTCCATATTTCTGCTACCAACAAAGTAGGCCTACTTATATTCTATATCTTTATAAACTGTAGGACATCAAAACACTAAGAGATAACTGATAATTAATTAAATAATTTTTAATATCTTATCGTTTTCTTTCTTGTTACTTTTTTTTTATATCATAAGTAATATCTATAAATAGATTTAGTAGGGTAACCATGGCAACATTTAAACATACCAAACTGTAGCTGATATATAATATGATAGTTTTTCTTCTACGTTTCTTTTATCTCTAGCTTATGTTCAGCTTAAGAAACCTACATCAACAACTTTTCTAGTCTATACATACGTCAAGAGTTTCTCTGTTCCATTATGCCTACACTGTTTATTCGGAATTCAAATTCTTGCAAGCAACTGGTTAGCTTACTTCAGTACCTGGTGTACCATATGGAACATTATAAACACACACACAATCAATATATATTTAATATGATTTAATATATTATTATAAGAGTGAGTCGGTGTGTTTGTGTGTGTGTGTGAATATGTGCGTGACTAGTGTCGTAGCTAAGGCCCCTGGGGCGGAGGTCAAGTATGGCGAATACTTTTTTTTAATCGGTTTCATCTATTCGTAAGTCAAGGTAAGTAGGGATTTAGGGATTAAAGTGTTTGTCTGGCGACCATCCGAACTTTGGACGCCTGAGTCGACCGCCCGCCTCTACACCACTCTCCCCCTGTAGTTACACTTATGTGTGTGTGAGAGTGTGTATGTCTATGTGATGTGTGTGAGTGCAGGGCGGTGCTTTACATTTTCTACGTATGGCGCGATTCTTCGACATGCAAGTCCTTAAATTGTCAAATCGTATTTCAATTTCGATGCTTTTTTGAATTTTTCAGTGCCGCCTGATGCAGCCATCTCTCTGCATAATTGTAGAGCACCACTCTGAGTCATTGTGAGTGTGTAGTTGTGTGTGAGTATATTTGTTTTTGTGAGTATGTGTATGTGTCTGTGTATATTTGTGAGTGTTTAATAGTCTATTTCTACACAATTCTTCAAACTTATCACGGTCACTGTGGCATTTTAAGTCTCGCAAGACGATCTTTATCCCTTTCGGGACATTGTGTGGCTGAAGAGACCAATCCTGGAGGAAGTGACCTCTTCATTTCCTAGGAAATAGCCTGGGCAAATATTAGCGGGCCCTGGGCTGCACAGGTGACAAGAACCGCCTATCTACCATGCTGGCAGGGTCCAAAAAGGTTGGTTAACTGTCACAGTTTGGGGCCAGATGGCTGCAGGAGTTTGTCGGAAAGCAAAGGTTTGACCTCTGTCCATCCGCCTACGGGACTCCACTCCGGACTTTCTGTCAGGGTTTACTCCCTTAGCTGTAGTCCCTCACAGGACAAGCACAAGGCAGTACGGCTATTAACCTATAGTAAGGGGTTTTGTTTGTTGGCAGCAGAGCATGTCTGCACGCCGTCGGGCCATGCCTGCTTCACATATAGGGGCCAAACCTCCTCCGCGAGCCTTGCAGTTCAGCCTAGAGCCTCGTAGCTCCAGTTTACATCTGCCACCACGAAGAGGTTCTGCAAAGGACCTGTTTCTTATATTTAAAAAAAAACGAAATCAACAGACTTTATTTTGAAACTCTATTCGTATCAAAATTAGACCAGAAATTGACAATAACAAAATGCCAACGAAAATTACATATAAAGTTATACCATCGATTTAGCCATAGACTTAAGTGTCAAATTCCACTGGCGTAGGCCTACCTCTATCTTCCGATTTTAACCCAATAATAATAGTGAGGCACAGCAGCTTCTGGTTTCTTGTTTCTCTTTTAGTCAAAATTATTATGATGGAAAAACAATTTGTTTACCACTTTAAAATAATTATGTTATAAAAATAGTAATTGTATGTCGTCTGGGTACTTCGTCATAAAAAAACAAACTCAAATATTTAATTAGATTGTGGATAATAAAATGAATTTTTTTAACTCAGCAGTCGGGATACATCAGACCAAAGACTATAATAAGATTGACCGCTTGCTTTAATATTCCTGCTATTTGATGACTCGAATTACTTCTTTTCGGAATTCCCAATTCCCTTTTGTATTGTACACGTCCGTTTTATTTAATCGCTATGATTATCTCAATGAAAAATTAACACAAAAATCAAAAGTTGTGTTCAGCGGAAACCTTTAGACAGACGTAGGAGCATAGAAGACATTTAAGACAGCGTTATTGGATGCGCACGGAAAAAAAGAACATATAAGCTCTTATTATAGTCTTTGATTGGAGACACATTGATTGCAGAAAAACGTGAGCCGACGACAATGAGGAACTTGATTAATAGACAAGTCATGAGTGATGTGTTAAAGCTCTTAAGAAATATTGTATTACGGTTATAGAGGATTATTCAAATTAATATGCTGTTGAGCTCAACCATTATATGTAATTCTGTAAGAAACAGTAGGCCTAAGTGTTGTCAATAAAACTTATTATCTTATGATGATTTGATCCAGTTTGTGAATAGAACGTCTCCGAAAGATGACTCTATAAAGCGCACAATAAATACATATAATAAACATAAATAATCAACTAATCTACATATGACGAATATTAATAAGGGAAAAGACCATCCATATCAGTATCTTTAATTGCTCTGTGTATTTGAATTACAGTATTCATACCTCATCATACTCATTCGTATAGAGTTGTTTTAAGGCCTATTCTAGACTTCTAGAATAGAGGTCAGAAACCTACGGCACGCGTGCCAGACCTGACGCGCAGAGCGATTTCCAATGGCACGCGGAAGACCCTAAAAAGGCAATTCAAGTTGATTCTACGATAAATTGGGTGGTAGAGCAGGATGAGTTTTAGGCTGTTGGCACACTGAATGAATTAGAAATCCTAGTTTGGCACATTATTATCAAAAGGCTTGCCGACTCCTGTCCTAGACTATATAATTTTGAAATAATACGTTTGTACTTTCATTTTTTAAAACTACTTTCTGTATGAATTGCCTAATTTACATAATACTTAATACTTATGTTGAACGTGTAACCATATTAACAAATATATAAAAAAAAAATTTTGTGTCTTTTAACAATACATTGTGGACTCTACATCTTTACTCCAATTGACTTAGTTTGTTGACTTATAAAAAAAAAATAAAGAATAAAATAATGTATCCATTCCCATGACTAAAAAAAAACAACAACTCAGTGCTTTTAGCATACATCGATAGGGTTACATAAAATATTTTAAACACTTCTTAATATCAAATTGCATTAATAATACAAGAGCAATTAGATAAAATAACATTTAATTTAATTTCAATTCATGTTGCTAAGATTTTGTTTACTAGGATTGATCAAATCTGAACTTTAACAGTTGACGTTTAGTGTAGTTTGACACACAGCAGCCTTTAATTATGCTGACGTACGTTGATTTTACTTGCATTGACAATATATCTTCCCCCCGACGGAGCAAATCAATTAAACCGGTGTAAATAATACGTTTTTCGGTGTAAATAATACGTTTTTCGGTGTAAATAATACGTTTTTCGGTGTAAATAATACGTTTTTCGGTGTAAATAATACGTTTTTCGGTGTAAATAATACGTTTTTCGGTGGAAATAATACGTTTTTCGGTGGAAATAATACGTTTTTCGGTGTAAATAATACGTTTTTCGGTGTAAACAATAAGTTTTTCGGTGTAAATAATACGTTTTTCGGTGTAAATAATAAGTTTTTCGGTAGAAATAATAAGTTTTTCGGTGTAAATAATACGTTTTTCTGTGGAAATAATACGTTTTTATACCTATCTCCGCCATCTTCTAGTAATAACAAACCCTCTTTTCTTGTACAATTTATTTTTAATCAAATCTTGCATTGGTTCCCTTTGAAGTTTGAATAGCATTTGTTATTTTATATTTTAAATATGTTTTTCGTTGTGAAAAAAAAAGGCATTTTAAAAAAAAAAAGGGGGGGGGTGGGAAGGAGTAAATACATTCCATTAAATTGTTTTCCGAAATCCAGAACAAACATGCAAAAAAAAGTATTCATTAGACCTGGGCGGCCCTCCTCCCTTCCCCCTTTTGTGTTTAGGAAGCTATTAGTTGTTGTTAGTATAATTAATATAACCTTTCTTTTTACAATCTATTCCAACACTTGCTGAGACAAACTGTTTTTTAACTCACTGAACCTTCAAAATTTAAATAATTGTAGCCTTACTTTTAACCCTAATACTACCAATTTATTACATTATTTATGTATTCGAACTTTAATTGAGTGCGTTCTTTGTGTGTATGTTTGTGTTTTTGTTTCATGTAAGATTTGTGTAAGTTTGTGTGTGTATTGTGTATGTGTGTGTGTATGTGTTATTCCTTGTGTGTCTCACAAAACGTTTAAAAGTGCTTTATGAATCTGCAATTAGTACATAGAAAAATGACGAAGTCACAAGTCTAGTTTACAAATAGTCCTACTGTCTACTGTCAATGGAATATCAAGGTTGTGCATTCTGCAGCCCTGGAAATTTTACCTGAGATGTGTAAGTATAAAAATAGACGTTCGTGAAAAAAACTAAAAGTTCATTTAGATATAAAATTAAAATAGAAGAATGCTCCATTTGCTATTTTAGAGACAACATACATTCAGTTGTCACTTTTTAGATTTTAAAAAAGGAAACAATAAAACATAAAAAAGAAAATGTAAAACACACAAAGATGCACAATAAATTATTTCACAGCTGACAGAATTTTTTATAAGCTTTTAAATTGCAACATTTGTTACAGTCAATTAAATTTCTGAAAAAAAATCTCGCATCTTTATCGTTCTTGCTTTTTTTCTCAAGTTTTTGTAATTTTTTTATATTTTTTCTCAACTACAAAAACGTCATTTGTTAAAGAAAATGTTAAACTTTTACTAAGAGTGTTAGATTTTATAATTATACAATAATTTTTTGGTTTGTTTGAATGTTATAAATGGAGATTTTCTTTCATCTTTTTCTTCGGTTTCAGAGGATTGCTAGAGAAACTAAAGCAATTTTCATGATAAAATTTGCAGTGACTGTAAAGTGTGCCAACTAAAGTTGTATGATTTATATTGTTTACAGTTTTTTTTTAAATGAACAAAATATTGTTTAGCTAGTACATCTTTACTTCTCCTTAAAAAAAATGTGGAAAGGCTCGGATACTTTAATGATAACCATGACCTTGATTATCTCGAGAAAACTGGCAAGAAAGAAAATTAAACATAAACAGTTGCATGTCTGGTAATGTTTTTATAAAATATGTTAAGTAAACTTACGTTGGCTGCCAAAACGTTCTGATCTGGTGTAGTTTATTTTGAAATGTTAAAAGCAGGAATCCCAAACACACTCGTCGCATGCGCCCTGCAAGTGCTCTATGTGGAGCGAAAGGTTTTCCTCAGAAATCAGCATTATACAAGCAGAGAAAATTCTTTTCCAATATTAGTAAGTGCAAGGAAGCGTAAGTAAGAGCAATTTTCTCTAAATTTGATATGCCAAGAAATCACGACTCACGACCATACCTCTTACATTTATTTGCCAACACGATTGCATATTTCGCAGCTAATTTTAAGGTGGCACAATGGAAGCGCCATTTCAACTTTTCTTTAAAGCACCATTGTGTATAGAAATTAACAGTGTCGCACAAGAATTAAAAATGAACTTAGTGGAACTCGTGCCACACTTGAGCGAGAAGATATATTGAGGCAAAAATCCACGTAAGTGTCAAATATGATATTCTACAAATTTTTATTGCGAGGAAGATTTCCGATAGATGTTGCTTTACGAAATATTGCAATATTTGGATGTACATAGATCTATTTATTTGAACATAAGTTATATTATAGAGGTTAACAAGTCTGTGCTAAGGTCACACGTTTATACCAATGAGCCTCAAAGCTGACACCAGTGTGTAAACCACTGATTCCCAGAGTCAGACCTGGTGCGCTAATACGTGTCACCGTATGCCTTCACTCCCATCTCTGTGGGTGACGAAGTGTGCTGTGGTTGGCCCACAACGTGGGGCTGGGAGCGAAAACGACTTTGCCGGCGGTGGTCGTACGCCGAAAATTATCTATTTGGTGCCCCCGGAGGTGAGCGGGGTGCGACGTTAGGAGTTCAAAGGCGGCCTGCAGGAGATTTGTTCGCTTTAAACGGGAGCTTCACTACTTCAGACGATATTCGCTCGGTTGGCGTACCTCCAGACTTTATTGCAGGAATACGATGCAGGCACCGCAGACTCTAGTGGCCTACCTTTTGCTAATAGTGTGCCTTACTAGGATTTCTAAATCATTCAGCGTGCCAACAGCCTGAAAGTTAACCTGCTCTACTATATTTTTATTTTTAAGACAATTTTGTTAGCACCATACCGAGTCCAATACCAAAAGCAAGGGAGCTTCATAGAAAAAATCGTTAAAGTGTTTTATATTTAATTTAAAATTAACGTGTTTGTGATATTTATCTTGTTTTCTTTCCATTGGTCAATAGTCTTTAGTCTATAGTAAATATAATAGAAAATTTATTATACAAATTTAGCGTATACTAATTTTATTATATTTTAAACTATTTATTTTAACACCTGCTATTAGCTCCTTATATTTAGATCTCAGTCTACTGAGATTTGCTTTAGCTTTAGTATTTTAATTGCCAGCACATTAAAAATCTGGAAAGAAAAATCACAATTAATTGGAATTGATACGTAGTAATCATACAAACTGGGTAGTTAGTGTCATGTTTGAAATCGTAAATAATATGAGTTATTTTAATATTTATATAATTTTCAACTACCTTTTATAGTTTGATAATTTTTAGCTAGTATATTTTCTATAAAGAAAATTAGAAACATATTAAAATATTTTAACCCAACAAAAACGGATTAATTACCTCCCTTTAAATTAAATTTCCAAAATTAATTTTCATTGTAGTGATGACAAAAAAAGTCATGTTTTGTAATATAACTAATATTTCATTTTAGTTACATAGTTTTTAAATACAAGTCCAGCATTATGGTATTCATTTCAGGATATAATTAGAGGTATAACATTAATTTACGTTAAACAGTGATAAATAAACATTGTTTGTCTAACTTGTTTGTCAATTTTAAGACGTTTATTCTTTTTAATTAATAATTACATCAGTTGCATAATAAAGTAAAGTATCCCATTCGGACCAAATTAATCCATAGTGCCGGTAAGGCAGCGTTCATCAGTGTTGTGTGGGCCACAGCATACTATAGGAGTGTGTGGCCAGGACAAAGCCCAGCTAAACTACCACAACTATAAGTATCCATCAGAGCTGGGTAGACTTAGGGATACCACCATACCCGGAAACAAATCCTAGCCCCCACCAGGATTCCAACCCAGGACCTACGGTACGCCATCCTAGCTGACGCTCCGCCAACATGCTTCATAATTCAAGTTTAAAAGCCGCTTACATTTAAAGAAATTATAATTATCACATAGTATTTGTATGCTTAGTCAAAGAAGATGAAAAAAAAAATATTTTGAATGTAATTAGTCTGTAGCAATCAATGAACTTCTTGTCCTTGAATGCTCTTCTATAATTGCTCAATGTCAGGTACATATTTAGTCACTTCTGAGTGGTCGTGCAAGTTACCTCTTTGTAAGCTTGAAACAGCTTTCATGTGCAATAAAATTTGTTCACAAGTGTAAGTTGAACCAAAAGCTAAAACTAATATGAATGTCAAATAGTTGAGAATAGCAGACGACTTTCCTAAGCAGCTTCCTTTCAGGCTTACCCGCAAATTGGGATAATTTGATGCCCTTTCGTTAATGTTTAAAAGTTTATTTGCTTCATTTTAAAATTTAAAATTTCCCTCCATTAAACAAAGATCCAGATCTAAGTAGGTTGTAGTAAGATCAAGCCAGTCAGGCTTAATGAGGTATAAAAACACGAGTCCATGAATTTAAAGTCTTGACTTTGTTTTGAAAACTTTACTTTGAGTACTTCAAAGTACATCTGAAAAAGCCCATCTATCTTAATTTGCCTTAAAATAGCGAAATAGTCAAAGTTTTCTAATTGATTTCATGGCAAGATAGATCCAGTTTCAATGCAAATCCATTCAAGTGGTCTAATCCCTTTCTTGTAAATGCAAGTTCAACTCACTGAAATGTGTCGCTTTGTCATTCAAAAACATTGGCTTCAACAGTCAGTTGGCCTAATTCAATATAAGAAATGTTGTTGTTTATTTTTATTAGGGATGTTAAAACCGGTTTGTTTTCAAAACCGGTTTTCGGTTCTATAAAACCGGTTTAAAACCGGATTTCGATTTTCCCCCCTCCCCCCCTCCCGCAATGTCACAAGTCACAGGCCTGAAAAGACAAACGAGCGTAGTTTTGTAGGTGTTTTTGAAAAATATTTCAAATTTAAGTGTTTGCAGAGCATTCAAGAGGTTGATTTGTGTGAATATATTATGATTTTGTTCACTTTACCATAACATTCTTTAGAAATAAAAAAAAATATGGGCTAATCGATTCAAACCGATAATAGCTTTCCGTAGTGATAATTTATGCACCGTGGACTTAGACTTGTAAAATAACGTATTGAATAGGATCACGTAGCGCCAATCAAAAGTTAAAAGAATGTGTATTTAAATTAATGCTGCCGTTAATAATAAAGCACAGACGCGGTGTCTAGCCGAATTGTTCAGGGTCACAGGACAAAACTAGTTTGCTCTCTCCATTGCGTACATCAAAGAGTCATCGTCGGCATCCGTCCGTCTCGAGAGACGATGGTGTAGCTTCATGGGTGAGGTATCCAACTGCACCACCGAGAATGGCTGTGTAGGCCAATCCGGAAGGGGCAATCCCTGCCGCACTTGAGGCACATCAAACAGTAGCGCACATCTAAACGATGAGCCGACATTTGGCTTGATGTTGTTTTTATCGCAAGCCATAGTTGGTATTTGGAGAAAAAAAAATAAACACAATATCTAAGACTAAATAGTATTAGCAAGGCATTTCAAGAATTGTTTTGCGTGAAACCAACATTATTTTTTTTTTATATTTCCACCAGAACCAATAAAAAAAAAAATAAAGGGTGTGCTACTTGAAGTGATGATTACCTTCCAACCAACAAACCGAAATCCGGTTTTAAAAATCAAAACCGGTTTTCAGATTCAAAACCGGAATCCGGTATTCCGGTTTTCGTTTAACGTCCCTAATTTTTATCAAGAAACACCTTAATTGCTTCCAAACAAGAAACGAATCTATCCAAGACTTAACCTCGTCTAAGCCAACACACAGTGTGTGCAACATCAGATCTCTATATTTTTTCTTTACAAAAGTCCAATAATGTCTTTTTAGTTCTCTAGAACTTTAACAGTCGGCATACAGTGTAATTTTCATGATGATTATCACGCAGCACCCATTAATTATGCTGACTATCGGTACGTTATTGACTTGCATTAAAAAAATTTCTTTCTTTCGGAGATAGCTCGCGTGCCTTTGAAAATCGCTCGGCGTGCCAAGTCTGATTGTTAAACAAAATGTTTTTACCCTTTTTAAAGAAAATATTAGCATTGTTCTATGTATATTAGTGGTCACAATGCATGTGCAGATTTGCCGTGACTCAAAGTTTTAACAGGGTCGGCGAGGGGATTATCTTATATCAACAGATGTAGATGTAATTTAAAAATACAACACAAAATACAATCTGTTACAATGTTCAGTTAAGCATAAGGTATATAACACTTTTCTTATCCCTTATGTAAGAACAAATGCATATAAGCACTCTTTCTTCCCGAGTGGCATCCGGAATGGGTTGCCTAAACAAACCAGGAAAACAAGTAACGTAACATCATTTAAAACACTAATAGAAATGCAGGACTAGACTCTCAGCACTAATGTGCGTAGGACGCAATAATCTTCTTTATAGAAGGAGCGTCTGTAATGCATGAGATAAGAAAAGAAGATAAGAAAAGAAGATAAGAGCTGCGGTGGGTGGAAATTGAGTGAATGAGTGAGATTGTAGCGAAGGATATGGAGGGAGGGGTGTGGGGGGGGGGGGGGGGGGGGGTGAGGTGTAATCTAAACTGAAATTTGCAACAGCGGCTCGGTGGCCGAGCGGCAGCGCGTTCGACTTGCGTTCCAAAGGTACTAGTTTCGAATCATGTTTTGAGTTCTTGTGGGTGTCCCTGAGACTAACCAGATCTATGGGTATCTGACGTTAGTAAGGGCGGTTGGGCGTTGTGCTGGCCACATATCCTCAAGTAAGCCGTGGCCAAAGAAACTGGTGATGGCTGCTTCACCGGCCCTATGATACATTTGGTTCGAAGGGTACTTTACATTTTACATTTGCTCCAAGACAACGTAGGTTCTTTAAAACATTTTGTTTTGCGTAAAGCTAATAACACTTATATAATTTTTTTTTTTAAAATGTTAACCTAAAAATACTTCAATCTCAATACCAATCAAACACCAGTAAAAGAAATACATTAAAATATTCTACTAATTAAGATAATATTTTAAATTACAATTTTAATATCGCTACATACAAAGCTTATGTTTTATATCCACTACTTGAAAAGTATATAAAACAAAAAAGTAAAGTATACAAAGTAAAGTAAAGTAGGAGCAAAATGATACACTGGGCCGCATACTAGGTGATTGTGTGGCCAGCACTATGCACATTAGAGCTGGGTAGACCCAGGGACACCCTCAGACCCGGGAAATAATACTTGCCTGCACCAGGATTCGAACCCAGGACCTTCGGTACGCTAGTCAAATTCGCTGCCACTCGTCCACCGTGTCCCCTTGATAAGTGTATATTTGTCTAAAACATTTGACTTTTGATTTCTTTAGTAAATCAATTGATTAATAATTAATTTTTATTTCATCAACTGTTGATATTTCTAGAGTTACCGCTCTTTGATTATGCAGACATTTGTTTATTTGTTGGCATGTTTAGACCAGAAGAAGACGCATGAAGCAAACCGGCAGAGTTAATGCCCATGCCTAAAGGGGAGTGAATAATTGCAGCTCTCAAACAAAACGAAGTTAAAACTCATGGTAGGTAGTTAGGAGGGGGGGCGAGGGGGGGGTTGTTGGTAGGAGAAAAAAGTAATCATTTGTTGTTCCCCTTTTCAATGCCTTCCACTAAACACTTCTACCTGACATTCATTGGTTATTCAGATAGATGTAGAATTCTCTAATATCCATAAAATGGATATGGATTAGTGAGGCTGGTTCTTTTAGACACTGTGATGTAGGTTAATTAATCACACTATCTTTTCTTCCTGGTTAAAATGAAAACTAATAATGAGTATTGCGAAATTCACCCCTTACCTCTCTTACCTGGGCTTTGATGTGATCCAAGTTGGCTGTTAATGACATTGTTATCGTCGAAAATTCCGGAAAGCCCACTAGTTTTATTTTGTTTGTTAGATGGAACTACAAAGCTCTAAATCAGAGGTTCTCAATCTTTTATGTCTCACCGCCCCCTTTTAAAATTTTCTTTTTCGATACAACCCCCCTCCCCGAAAGTCAATTCGCAAGTCAAATTTAATGCATGAATTTATTTTCTATTTTCTATGGGCCGATTAGATTTGTGTGCTTTTTTATGAGGACAGAAATGAAAAAAAAGGTTTGATTTTAACATAATAATGACTATACAAGAGGTTTTTAAAAAGATATTAAGGTGAAGCTTGTGATTAATGTGTTTCCAGCAGTTTTTCAATCGTTCGTTCAGGTTTTGGTTCCGAAAACCTTTGGGGTTTCCACGCTCAATTATTTCAACACTGCTTATCTTTTTTTTTTCACAAAATCCAAGTGCCATTAAGTCTGTTGATGGAAATGAAATAAACAACTGTTACCATACCTCAGAGACCTGCAGAAATTAATGGTATTTTCATTCACTTGTTAATTCAATCTATTCCTCTTGCAGTTGGCCTGATTTGAATTATCCTCTATTAGAAAAAAAAAGGGTCTTAAAACTAATTAGTAATTATTTTTTTTGTAATGATAATAACGTCGTTAAATCTAATGTAGAGGTCATCCTTAAGTGGTTTAAGTTGTTGACAGTAACTGAGCATGTCATCTTTATTTTCTCAATATCTGCAGGTTCTCTGCCTCCAAAATTGTGTTTGTACCATAGCAGTTTTGACATAAACGCCAAAATATCATTCTATGTTTTTATCAAGTTTAGGTTATCTCCCTGCAATTAAATATTCATTTAAATCAGTTAAATATGCGATTTCATTTTCCAAATTTTTAGATAGTCTTTAAAACGAATGTCTTTGCTTTCCAAAATCTTTAGCGCCTAATCATAGACTCATAAAAACTATTTATACAGGCACCTTCTGTAAATTTTTGTAATTTTTGTGTGCAGTAACAAACGATTGTAGTCCTCGTCATTTTAAATGAAAATCTGTCTAAACAATCTATTATTGAATGCAATGCTTCTGATTTGTCAAGTGCAATGATTACGTATTATTGTCCTCAATAATTCAGAATAAAAACTTATATTTTTAACAACTAAATGTTATTAGTGAATCGCACAATGTACATTCACACATTGGGTACAGACGTCTTTGAATGCGACACCAATCCACAATAGTACCATACCATCGCCAGTGGTGGAATTTATATTTTTTTCCTTAAAAACTTTTAAGTCCAAGTAATATAGATTCACCCTAATTGTTATTTATTTATTTGTAGTGAAACGGTCATTTTTTCATTAGTTTTTTTTTTTTTTTTAATAAATGTAAGCTAATGTAACGGTTGATTTTCTGGTAGAATGGACTCATCAAGTTATAAAGAAAATTTAAATTTTTTAGGTAATCACACAATGTACTTTAATTGAGCTGCTATATCATTAATTCGTTTCTGTAGAGTTATACGTATATTCCGGTGGAATATGATATGTAAAAAAAAATAATTGTGTTTTCTGTTAAGTGCATGCCGATTTCAAAGCTTGCTATTTAATAAATCACTTTTACAAATATTTTATTTAAATTAAAACTAAACGAATCCGGAACTGCTATAATTAACAAACGTACCAACCGATCAGGGTATATAATTTATTACGACCCTAGACCTTACTACTAAACAATGTCAGTAAGATTCCTATTTCTCATTAATATAATAGTATGTACTATTGATAGATATCAGATATTTAGCAGCACTTGCCTTTTGTGTCACATTTATCCAAAATCTATTATCCCAACCTTCCTTTCTTGAAAAAAAAAGTTAAATTATAGTAATAGATTAATGCTAAATACATAAAGGGCTTTAAATTACTTAAACGATATAATTTTTAAGTAGGCATATAAATCAATAGTGGACAATTAATACTTATATCTGTCTCACGACAAAACTGAAGAATACCGTTATTATAATTTGAGACCATCTGAATTGTGGAATTTTGAAATTTAACTAGCACGTTCTTACTCCCACTAAACCTTCACTTCATTCGAGAACGTCAGGTCGATATCGCCCCCTTTGAGAAGCTTTGATCTAAATTTAAACATGCCGTAATTAGCCTTTACTGGACTTAGGTGTAAGCTATTTGACTCTTTTAGTCGGCTGGAGTCACCTTGTGTTTGATTATGATGTTTATTCATTAAATCTATTTGCTATGTTATATTAAATGTTGCAGGACTCGCATGTGTCTGTTGCCTCTTAATTTTTTTTTCTCAGCTACATAAAGAATTTCTAGCTTCCTCTGCGATTCCTAGCGTAGGTCAAGGAGATCTAGAAACAACACTTTGACCCGGGGAAAAACACTGTAGTTTATTGTTTTTTAATACTTGGATTCGAACCTAAAAATCGGGCATGTAAGGGATTAATTGCTTTATATCTCAAGTTTCCCTACCAGCCATAAATATCGCTGCTCTCTCGATCAACCTGTCCTACATATCTTTATGTCAATTGGAGCTGGAGTTTATTTCAAATTTACTTGCGTAAACACGTCGGATTCAATTTTTTTTAAGTTGTGAAAAATTCCATTCGTTTTATTTGTTTCTAATGAGTACATTACCTTAACAAACTTTCTAAAGATTAACTTATAATAGCAAGTATAAGGCAGGACATTGAGTGCTTGTTTCTCACTAGCACTGAGCTTTTACTGTTAACATTGACATTAAATACTTTTTTTTTCTGCATTTTTTATTTCTTGCAATTGTTTATCTTTTTTTTTTAAAGCCATTGTGCCCCTGGTGTTTGGTATCTGATGCACGAAGCCGTATTGTATCAATTACATGAAACAATTCCTTTCAGTTATATTAGCCTGCTTGAAATTCTAGAAAGATCTATTTAAAAGTTGATGGCTGATCCCACACACACATAAGATTAAGATACGACATCCATCAGGGCTGAGTTTAAACAAAAGTAGTCTCTGTCTATTGGGTTCGTCTACCTCAAGATAACGCTCACATTGGTTTGAATAGAAATACAGACGGACTAAGAAAAGTCTGCCACAGTGTGGTTGTCTGAGTTTGGGACAAATTTATTCTTAGAACGTTTTTAAAAAGAAACCAACAAACATCTATTGCTGGATAAAGTTGTCTGTTCCCTGTGCGTTGTCTACTTACCGGTAGATGGTGAGAAGATTTCGTTGACTTAAAACTCTTGCAGTTCTAGGGCTATTTATAGCATGAACTGAAGAAACACCAGATAAAGCTACTTTGTATGTACAGTCTTCACTGAACAATTGTGTCAGTGTAGAGATGAGAAAAGAGGGGAAATGTAAGGCGAGACCTACTTCAACACAAAGACTGCACAATTATTTCAATGAGGCCACAATTCGGCGTTATCTTTTAATTTGCTTTTACGAGCATACACACTAACACACACACTCACACACACACACGCACGCCGAAACACACTGTGAAGCCGTTTATGTTGCGAGAAATTCACTCAAATATAATCTCGTTAGTTATAACAAATAGGATCATATGTTTTTCCAGCTACAATTGAATAGATCAATGCAAAATGAATATTTAACATACAGCTCATACAGCTGTGCCATTCTTTAGTTAGCTTTGCAGTTGCTTTTCTTTAGGGGACGTCCATTAATTACGTCAACAATTTTTAGGCGATTTTTACCTCCCCCCCCCCCCCCAATCCCTTGTCAACAACTGTCAAACTTTCAGAGACCCCCCCCCCTATATAATTACGTCAACAATTGGTTACCCCCCCCCCCTCCTTCAAAACAAGTAACACAATTTTAGACGCTTGTCTTTTATGTTTAAATAGATTTGAAACGGAAAGGTCTATACAATAATTAATTTTATTGTAATACAGTTTAAAACTTGTTAAAAAGATTTCTAATTGACTATAATTCTCATATGTTTGCTATTGTTCTTTTCATATATCATATTTAATCTTGTCTAATTCTATTACGTTTCACTTTTGTTACAATGTTAATTGTCAAATATTTTACGGGGAAATTGTGCACCAGTTGTAAATTAGCTTTCTATTTTAACTACGGATGTTAACCGAAAACCCGGAATACCGGATTCCGGTTTTGAAACCAAAAACCGGTTTTGATTTCCAAAACCAGATTTCGGTTTCTTGGTTGGGAGGTACGCCTAATCATTATTTCAAGTAGCACAGCCTTTTTTTTTTATTTGATGAAAATATTTTTTATAAATAGACCTCATTTTGGATTAACATAAAACATTTTTTTAAATGCCTTGCTAACACTATTTAGTATTAGATATTGTGTTTCATTTTTCCAAATACCAACTATGGCTTGCGATAAAAACAACATCAAACCAAATGTTAAGTTACAGTTACGATCCTTTGTGTCGGAAAATTTTGAAAAAACGTCTTTAACGATGACTCGTTGTAAACTATGTTCCCAACAGATAATTCAGATATGCACGAGCGGCGGTAGTACCACGGGATTGCGTACGCATCTACTAAGCATCCTGGATTAACATCGTCATCCTCTTCATATGCTTTTTAATATCAGGGTCAACGATAATCGCAAATGTGACTATCAACATTGAAAGCTATTACGGTATCGGTTTTAATCAATTAGCCCAGATTTTTTTTAGTTCTAAAGAATTTTATGGTAAAGTGTACAAAATCATATTGTATTCAAAAAAATCAACCTCTTGAATGACCTGCAAACACTAATTAAATTTAAACTATTTTTCAAATATACTTACAAAACTACGCACATTTGCCGCAGATTATATACACACGGTAGTTGCCTTCCCTGTCCCCCTTCCTTGCACTATTTGCCCCCCCCCCCACTCCTTCCAATACTGGCGACGCCACTGATACTAATACATTTTTAGCTCATTAAATGTTTCCAGAAAATTAGACATGAAAACGTAAAAATTACTAAATATGTAGCCTAATCGACCTAATTTTAATGTTTTACCTATTATAATGTAGTGAGCAAAAATATATTAGTTTATATATCAGAATTAGGGATGTTAAAAGGATATAAGGTAGGCTAAGTATTTCGTACTTCATGGGGTGGGCCAAGAACTATTTTTTTCTGAAGAAAATATTTTTAAAATAACCATGTTGGATTCACAAAATTCACTTCATTCAATGCTTTGCAAACATTAGTTATAGTCTCGGCGAGGGCCTATTATTGTTTTTAGTTATATTGTCAATCCCAGCCATTGCTTACATGGCTTATATATAGCGCCTAGCTTATTTTAGATGTACTGAGCGGAAAAAAAACTGGGTTTCTGAACGTTCTCTGCAGACAGTTTGTTGGTGTGTTTGTGTTCCTTTATTATTCCAACCACCATATCTCGCTAGACTAGGGTTGCCAGACGTCCGGCAAAAGGAGGACATGTCCTCCTATTTAGACTCTTGTCCACCGTCCGGCAGGCGAAGCACAATACCTTTAAAATGTCCAGCTTTTGTAATATTTATGTTTTGTAGGCGTAAGGACAAATACATTTTAAAATTAGTATTAACATGAAAAGAATATAATTAATAAACAGGGGATCATTTGTACAAGAAAAGAATTTTTTTTTTTTGAAGACTCGTGCATGAGGTTTAAAGTTGCCCAACCAAATGCACGCTGCCTTTCAGCCTACATTGAATTTATATGTTATTTTTAACAAAATTAATTCTTGCTCAATTTACCAATACACATTTAAACTTAGTGGCAGCTCTTGTAATAAAATTATACTGATTGCGGGCTAAATGCGAAACTATGCAATTGAAACACAATGTCCTCCTTTTTGTCTCTCGGTGTCCTCCTTTTGACACCCATGTGTCTAGCAATCCTACGCTAGACAGCGAAGGTGAGGTTTTCTACAATTGGTCGGTCACTTTGCCTTGCTAACAATTGCATTAGTTTCCACTCATACATAATAGATCTACAAAATAGCAAGATGGACACAAAAAGGACATATCAAATGTAGTTTCCATAATTGTTATATTTGTATTAACTTAAAACTATTTTGTTAATGTTATCTATGTTGAAAAGGACAAATTTAGAATTTAGTACTAAATTTGTATCATTATTTACTTCATAAAAAGTAACATTGTTGACGTCAACTTTTCTTGACCTCCCCCCCCCCCTCCCCCATGTCAACAATTGTCAAACTTTTTCAGACCCCCCTCCCCCCTATTTTGTTGACGTAATTAATGGACGTCCCCTTATTGCTTATGTCGTGGCGTAGAGCTGTCCATTAAAGGCTTAAAGTCTATCAAATAATATAGATCTAGTTTTTATAAATATCAATAATTTATTTTACTGGTTAGTCTAGACTTATAAATGTAGTCATTCAGTATTTTAATCAGTTAAATGTTAGGCTTTGGTCAATATTCTGCCAACTGTTTAATCGGCGCATGTCAAAAACTGATGACAAAACATTATTACCCTCAAGTGCAGACGGTGCATTAATCTCGTGCTCATCCTGAGAGGAAAATGTTTACCCGAGTGACGTGCCTGCCAACTTTTTATTTCCACTAGTGTTGTGTTTCTATTTTTAAACTAAGTTATGAAAACGTTTTTTTTTATTCTATTTCATGTACCCCAAGCCAAAATTTTAAGGAAACATTTTTTTCTGATATTTACATTGATTCTATTTTGCTGTATACAGTTCTTAAATTTTAGAACAACGAATTCTCGCATTTTTTGTGTAACATTCGAAATATTTTTACGTTCAAACAGGTGAATACATACACTCGCTAATTCACACTGTTAAAGTAAATATAGATCAAGTAGATCAACCATCAAAATATTGAAAAAAAATGCTTTAAAATATAAGTAATCTTTATAAAAAGTTTAAGAAATCTTTAATTTATAAGGTGTAGTCTAAATATAGAATAATGAAAAAAAATTTGTATATAAACTAGTTAAATAGATGCAGGATACCCATAGAAACAAATATAAATATTTATAGCCACTTTAAATATAAGCGCATACAGCTATTGACAATATATATATAATTTGTATCAACTTGCCCCAATCTAATCTACATATTGCATGTTTTGCTTTAATATGAATCTAATATGAATGAATATATTTCAAAAATTTTATTTAGGGAGAAAAGAAGAAAGAGCGTGACAGAGAAAGACGAAGAACGAGAGACAAACTGGGAGATCCATAAATATATCGATGTAAACATTAGTTTTTTCTTATATATATATATGTATGTTACTATAATCACGCATAACTGAAACCAATCTAATCAGATTAAAACAAATGAAGTTTTATGACATTGTATTGAAACAAAGTTAAATTATGACATACATAAAGAAATCACTTGACACGTTCTTTACATCAACGGTTTTCAATCTAGGAAAATGTCTCGCCCAGGGGTGGATGACGTGACGGGAACTGAATTTAGAATCTGGAACAATCTATTGCGGAATGTATAACGAGCAAGCGAAATAGGAATGGCCATGGGCATCCAATAGAACGGGCAAGTTATATATTGTTTAGATAGATTTTGACCTCTTTTCCGCAAAAACGTTTGCGTATTAATGTAAACAAAATATGTGGAAAACAGCTGATCATGAAATTTTGCTGTTGTTGTTGTTTTTTTCGAATTTTTTGATAAATTTCTGAATAATATCTTGCTTTGTAAGATCTGAACTAGCCTTTATGCTCTTGAGTTCATTTACCGGAACTATTTCAATTTGAACCAACTAAGATATCCGTATAGCATGGAGAGATGTGCTATATAAAATACAATCATTAATTCATAAGATATCGGATGGAAGATATAAAACTCCTTTCAGAGGCATGGCCGTCACAAGACTGTAAATTCTAAACACGAGACAATAAAATACATATAAGCCTACTTTATGTCGAACTCTTTATTTTGGGGGTCGGGTGAGGGGGCGGGGGATGATGTAGCAAGTTTGTAACTATGACATAATAGTATATATTGAATGAGAAGTTCATATATATTAAATCCATTAGTCACGTGGCCTGAGACCAACACGTGACATGCTAGTTAAACATAGAAACCAATTAAATTTCTATATATGGGATAAGGTGAAGCTATACAAAATGTACAGACACATTTTTTTAAAAGATTAATTTTAACGATAATGGAAAAAAAATGTTTTGGTCATAAAAAAGAAAGACAATAAATGACCTGCTCGGGGCTTTTTCTAGAATGTAGGCGTTTATTAGATGTCTGTCATTATAAACGGACACAAAATATACTCACAAACCAACGCAACCCGTTTATTAAACACACTTTATTTAGATATTTTCACACAAAAAAAAAATTATACGGCAATTTTAGTTCTTATTTAGTCTAATGTTAAACGTTCAAATGTTAAAACATTAGTGGATTGTATTTAAGTTATCATTTTTATTCATTTAAAAACTTTGAAAATACACTGCTACTAGATCGATAGATAAACCGTAACAAATTGAACAACTATAAATAACCATAAATAACCATAACGAATATAACAACTCTGAAAACTATAAGAACAATAACAACTGTAAAAGTTATAACAACTGTATTCTGCTTTTAAATGAATTGTTTAAAACATTCAAAATTTAGATGTGCATAAATCATTTTAACGGTGATCATTATATTATTTGTGGTTAAAAGATAAATAATTAATTGGCTGTTCCTCTATTGACACGTACTCCTACTATGTGATTATGACGTAAACATCATTCAAAGCCCTTTATGTTTACCTTGATCTATGACAATATTTAGATTGTTTCCGAGAAAACCCAAGGGAGGAGGAGGGGGTAATTAGTTTCTGGATGAAATGTGACGTTACACCCAAGGGTTGCTAAAAAATTAAATAAACTATCTGCTATCAACCAAACAGTACGTAAATTCAATATCTGGATAGGTATGGCAGCAACATAGAGTCTGGTGCGGTCGTCCATTATTGCAGTTTCAGATTTCTTTGGTTTTAATTAGAATAACATATATTTAAAAATAATTTATAAAAACATTCTCTGTTATATCGACACGCTCTTAAAGAAGATAATATTATTATAGTTACCTATTATAGTTCACCGGAACATAAATAATATGAAATAATATGAAATAATATGAAATAATATGAAATAATATGAAATAATATGAAATAATATGAAATAATATGAAATAATATGAAATAATATGAAATAATATGAAATAATATGAAATAATATGAAATAATATGAAATAATATGCAATGGGGCAAGGTGGCCGAAATGCGGCACGTTTGACTGGCGTATCGAAGGTCCTAGGTTCTGTTGCCTGATCCCTTCTGCAGAGCTTCCAGCACGAGTCTGGTCGATTAGGTCGTTATAGTAGCTGCCACCCACCTAGACCCTAGTCAGATTCGTCCCAGTTCTTAAACCAGACTGTAACAATTGTGCAGCTACATCATTTAGACTGTAATAATTGTGCAACTACAATTAACTACATCAACTATAACAATTATAAGAACAATAACAATTATAATAAATGTTAAAAAATATAATAACTGTAACACGTGATTCTATGGTAAAGAAAAATTTTCGATTTGATGTGGGCTTTTTCAATGCGTTGTAACATTCAAAAACACAAAGGGCCATAATAAAGCCGAAACTGTTTCTTATTGGTTGAAAGCAAATCTGGGTTCTTTGTTTTTCTCCAATTATCAAAAAATTACAGAAACGAAATTAAGTGGCTTGATTTCTTTTTTTTCTTAATGTTATTTTTACACTGTCCTAGCCCCCCTACTATTTCTAATTTATTTTAATTATCTACCAAATTGCATCAACACAGGAACAAAAGTAAGATTATTTGCCGATGATTGCATAATTTATAGAATAATAAAGACAAGAAAAGATAATTAACTTTTACAATAAGACCTTGATGAACTACAAAAATGGGAATCTATCTGGAGTAGGCCTATGTCTTTTCACCCAGAAAAATGCCAACTAATAAGGGTATCCAAGAAAAAGAAACGAATAAAAACAAACTACTACATTCATGGTAACTCAAACTAATAATGCTAAGTATCTAGGAGTAATAATAAATGATAAGTTATCTTGGAACCCTCATATTGGTGAAGTAATTAAAAAATCAAACAAAACATTAGGATTCATAAAAAGGATTTTTTACAGATGTAATAAGAATATAAAACTAAAATGCTATCTCACATTAGTCAGGCCTATACTAGAATATGCAGGATCTGTATGGGACCCATCAACTAAAGAAAACATTAAAAAATTCGAACAAATTCAAAAAAGAGCTGCAAGGTTCATAACTAGTGAATATTCCCAATTGACAAGAGTAACACCATTAGTCAAATCACTAAACCTAGAAACACTAGAGGACAGAAGGGCAAAGAGTAAAGTAGTAATAATAAATTAGGCATTAAACTGTAAGCTAGAAAACACTAGAGGACAGAAAACCTAGAAACACTAGAGGACAGAAGGGCAAAGAGTAAAGTAGTAATAATAAATTAGGCATTAAACTGTAAGCTAGAAATACAACCCAATAACAACCTGTTGCAAAGCTCAGAGAAACATAAAGACAAAAACACTTTCCTTATCCCTTATGCGAGAACTAATGCATATTAGTACTCTTTCTTCCCTAGTAGCATTCGGGCATGGAATTGGTTGCCTGAACAAACCAGGAAAACCAGTAACTTAGCATAATTAAAAACATTAATCAAAATGCAAGACTAAACTCGGACCTCGGATGAGCGTAGGACGCAATAATCTTCTTTATAAAAGGAGCGTCTGTAATGTATAAGATAAGATATAATTTAAAATGTTCTAAAGTGTTGATAAATGTCAAAAGTTTTCAAAGATTTACGTACTTTTTATTCAACTGTTGTAAAAGATTAAAACATATAATATATTATTATAATAGTAGGCTAATGTCAAACACCTAGACAAACATAATATACAATAAAGACGGCTGGGCATTGTGCTGGCTACACATCCCCTCGTATGTCATGGCCTTAGAAACTGGTGAACACTGCTATGATCAGTGTAGTCAGAAGGGTACTTTAATTTACTTTTTACATAAAGCATTACATTCTAGCCAAGTAATACTACAATACAACAATCTTTAACAAAACGCATACATTAGGAAATAAACACTTTTCTTATTCCATATGCCAGAAAAAAAAACGATAGATCTTAGTCTTTCTTCCAGAGTAGCGTCCAGACATGGAATGCCTGAACCATCCAAGAAATAACAATAATTAAAGATAATTTAAAAACCTAATCAGAACACAGGACTATACTGTACACTCGTCTACCCAGATAAATCGTCTGTAAAATGTACGAAAAGCAGACCATCTGTGAACTGAGCATCACCAAAGAATATTTGTAATTCTTAGTTAATTCATTTATACCGAACCGTTATTATGGGTATAGAGTTCAATGGTTAACTAATCATTGCAGGCTTTATAGATCTATCGAGCTGATGAAATACAGATGTACGGGTGTACATCGGCAGCGTATGCATGGAGATAGAGTCGCCAGCACAATTTCCAATTGCCTTTAAAATAAGAAGGATGAATAATCTAATATGGATGGAATGATGACTGATTAAATAAAGGCAAACGTTCATGCTCAGCCGTATGAAGTGTTTTAATGACAATAAGCTTTGTGTGAGTTAAAGTTTTAAAAAATGTACGACTTATCATATAATTATAATATGTAAATATGTAATCTTAAGTTATAATAAAGTAAGCATAAGACAAAGTTTAATTATGTTAATATTTCTGAGAGCATGTTCCTTAAAGAATTATTTTTTTTGCATCTTTTACTCGCCAACTAAATTAGAACTCGGGGATTATTCATCACTTATTGTCCTTGGTAATCATTTTGATAAATGTATTTAAAGTTCAACCCGGTCCTTCTTTCTCAAGAGCAGACGAACTGTTCCTAGTCCATATAAATCTTTACACTATGTAATCAGAAATGGTTTGAAGCACCTTTTTTAAAAAACAAAATGACCCCGGAAGTGATCTATTTTACCAACTTGATTAATGTCCTTGAACCACTGATAACTCAACGTTGAATCTTAACTTAAAATGTTTCAACACAAATTTTAAGCTCACTCTAAATGGTAAAAGAAAAAGAAAAAAAAGAACTGTCTCCGTTAGTAATATTTCTGTATAAACAGTAGACATGACAAGTTGTTCATTATAGTCAAGTACATTTTAAAAAACAATTCTTCAGACGAACAAGATAGATTGGAGAAATCCCCAGGGGAGACAAACACTGCCAGACAAGACATTGATTTCAAAACTCTATTGTCAAAACTCCCCCCCCCCCCCCTCCATTCCCCGAAACAAATGGTTTTAAAATGACAAGGGAGGGAGTTTTTATTTTATATTTATGTTAACCCCCCCCCCCCCCCCCCCCCCATCTCACCCGGCCACTTTTCACTAATTATTGAAAGGGGAGACCAACAAGAAGGGTTTGCTGCGCCATTTGAGTTATGGGGAAAATAGCAAGACTAACGAGAAATCAATGGAAGACTTTTATCGGAGAAGAAGAACACCAAGGGGAAATAGAAGTCCGACTATTTAGTCACGTGGTTGACTACGTAAACAAATACGTCACTGTGTCAGCAATGGAGGAACAGAAAACTTAATGAGTGTCTGGAAGGAAGGGAAGGGGATGATTGGTGGACTAGCAAGTACCCTGTTGAAGGCCAGACCAGGTGAGAAGAAGATTATTAAAAAAAGTACACATCCGCGGAAGCAAAAAAAAAAAGTCCTGCAACTTGTTTGTGTGCTAGCTAGATCTTTTGTATCGTTTATTTGTCTTATTTTCTTTACAACAGTTGCTAACAGTAGTCACGCCCCCCCCCCCCCCTCTCTCTCTCTCTCTCTCTTCCCACCTTTAAAAAGCCGACACTGAAAGAGATTGTGGTAAGTATACAGTGTGGGGGGGGGGAGGGGAGTGGGTGCGGAGTTGGGGGGGGGGGGGGGTGCAGCGGCGGGGAGGTGAGTACCAAAATACCACCAGCTGGATATTATTCAGTACAAATTTAGACTAAATGTGTGTCAGTGAGTTGGGCAGATGTTACATGAAAGTTCGTCCATAGTAAAACACTTTATTTTTGCTGAGTGTGTGTTTTTACATTAAGGAAATTGTATTTACCCTTCCCGTACCGACCTACTTCTATCTATGCTGCCTTAAAATCCGCTATATACGCGCCCGGGACTGTAAGGGTTAAGCCTACCAGCAGATATATCTAGTTGCTCTAGAAAATATGTTCAACCTTTGCAATTGGTTTATTTTTAATTTCATTTCTTTCATTTTTATTGTAATGCATTGTCTTTTATAACTGGGCAAGACTCAAGGTGAATTTTGTTGCAGTATACGATACGAAGGTCTGACTCAGCATTAACCCTTACAGTCCCGGGCGCGTATATAGCGGAACTGAAGGCAGCATAGATAGAAGTAGGTCGGTACGGGAAGGGTTTATAATATCTATAAACAGAATGATATCGATGGGGGGAAATTTCGCGGAAGTCATTTACTTAATTCCATTTACTTATCTTCTAAGATCTACTTATTTCTTCCTAATGTGTACAGAATGTTACTTTATTGAGTAATTTATCTATGAAAAAAAAATGTAAACAATTTTTTATGCGGTGTTATTTGTATAGGGGCACGGTAGCCGAGCGGCAGCGCGTTCGACTGGCGAGCCGAAGGTCCCGGGTTCGATTCCTGGTGCAGGCTAGGATTTTTTACCGGGTCTGGAGGGTGTCCCTGAGTCTACCCAGCTCTGATGGGTACCTGACCTTAGTTGGGGGTAAAGTAAAGGCGGCTGTGCATAGTGCTGGCCACACAATCACCTAGTATGCCGTGGCCACAGAAACTAGTAAACGGACTTCGTCGGACCTATGGATCAATTTGGTCCGACGGGTACTTTATTTTATTATTTTTATAATGGCAAAGTTCACGTCGTTTTCACGGACGCACATATCCAAATATTGTCATTATCAAAAGATGTCGGGAAAAGCGAGAGTTATTCTCGTGACTTTGTAACCAAGTGACGAGATCTTTTAAAAATAAGCACGTGAAATCGACGAGCTGTTTCCGCTGGGACGTGGGTGTAAGCTGGTGCAGACAGCTGGGGGAAGGGAGGGGGGTAGACTATAAACAATAAAATGGTCGGCCGTTGGATGGAATCGGCACTAAGGTCAAATAAAACTGCGGGACAGCTATCGACAGACAATAATTACGTAACCGCTACAATCCATTGGTTGGGCTCTGGGTGGGTAGAGATCTTCATTTGGCATTGGAGGAGCCAGCACAATTGACAAGACGATGAGTTCAATTCGTTTATCTATTTCCTAATCATGACTGGAAAAGATTTTATTTCTACGCAGTATTCTAGCTCTCGTGTGTGTGTGTGTGTGTGGGGGGGGGGGGGAGGTCACTAGCTTCAGCTAAGTACGTTGTATCGGAGATATTATTGTGAAGAAAGAAATTTTTTTTTTTTTGTATGAATAGACGAACTGTCAAGTATCTTGACATAATTCCAATATAATGAACGGAATCAATATACAAGCATTGCTATCTTATTGATGCATTTTTTTTATACCTACTTTTGAAAGGTCTTTACTGGAATGCTAGTTGCATAAGTATAAGGGAAAAAAAAGACTTTGCTGTTGAAATCCATTACATAATTAGATATGTATTGCTGTATGTTATAATATTATTCATTGAGTAAGCCTCTAACAGCATGAACAGCTCTTGAGAATTGACCGTGTACGGAGAATAAAGTATGAACATGAATTTGACCTCAATCACTTGTGTCAACTGTCCATAATTTAATTGGAGGCCAGAAATCAGGCGTAAACAACCCCAAAGTGGAACGAAAATGAAAACAAAGCTAATGAAGACAAGCAAAATGTATTTTTACATCAAATCAGACACATTTATTTATGAAACAAATATTCTTTACATTTTAAAATAATTAGACTATCATGAAACACTTTTGATTGATGTATTATTTTTACGTTGGTGTATGAAAAAGCCAAATATAGTGACATTAAAGTTGGCATCACAGATGGCGTTCACTTATCTGTATACATGGATGGGCAATACTTAAATGAAAGAGTTTTCTGGAACCACATATTGGACGTATAACTTGTACTCATGGACCTCAAAACCTTCAAAGTATGTAAGCCAATGAACCCTCTAGAGTCATTCATTGGGTCAATGCATAGGGCCACGGCCGCCGGAGTGATACCAGCTATACATGGGTAAACTAGTGCAGGGGTCCGAAAGCAGGAAATGCACACCAAAGCCTGTCCAACACCAAAGAATGGCCGGGGAGTAGATGTAGGCCTAACCGCTACAGATTGTTGCATAATATTCTTTTCGGACATGTCAGCGTTCAATTGTTGCCCGGTCAGAAAAAAAACATGTTACCGGTACATTTTATGAATAAGCCCTAGAAGAAGGCACCACCGAAAGTGGTAGCTCACAAATGCTACTTGGTAAGGGGGAAACGAAGAGCGGAGCATGTGTACCTAATTTAATGCATCCTTTAAATGTAGCTTATGCCTTGGACAGGAGCGATCAAAGAAGTGAAAAACCACATTCAGGTGGACTCTTGGGCGGTGTCTTATTGTCAAAGCCGACCGATACAGGCAAGGTCCTGAGTCCTAAAGGATTGTTTAATAGTTTATGGCGCTGACTTTGAACAAAGAAGTTTTTTTTCTAGAGAGAATTTACCACACACACACAAAAAAGAATATAATTTTGGCAAATTATATCAATGTAATTCATTCATGATTCATACCAATATAATTATTATAGACTAAGGAAAATACTCGTTGTTGTTTTTTTTAATCTCCATACAATAATTTGAAACAAATCATTAGAGATAGAGACAAGGAAAAGGGTACTCAAGTGCTAAATAGAACCAATTTTATTATATGGCTGTGAGGCATGGACAATGAACAAATAAATGACTGCATATTTGGAAAGTGAAGAGATGTGGCTCTATACAAGAAACAACGAGTGGCATGGACAGAGAAAATATATAATGTGGAGGTGCTCAAAATGTCAATTGCTAACAGAAAAATAATTGTAAAGATAATGACAAGAAAATCAACATTAGTAGGCCACGTAATTAGAAAAGAAAACATATAAAACATCATAATAACTGGAAAGCTGGAGGGAAAGAAACGTTGAGGAAGACAGAGAAAGAAGAAACTTGAAGATCTAACGGAATGGCATGGCATTGCAGGAACAACAGAAATGCCAGAGTTTGACAGAATAAAAGATAGGTGGAAAGACGCCATCCGGCATGGCACCTTATGATGATGACAATAATCTATAATTCAACGAGTTTATTAGAGTTATACTATGAGTCAAAAGACAGCACAGCCATGTATATAATAGAGAAAGTGCGAGAAATTTAAGAGACTAAATTCCTAGAAGGGAGTAAATACCTACAATATTTCCAATTATCTTTCAGCTAAACAACAAATAAGCTTAGAGAATGTGAAGAATAAACAAATCAACATTAAAGAGATTTTACTTTATATAAAACGAATTTTTAAGCTGATGTACCATTGAACTAGCAATGTGTTAACAAACTAAAGCGGATGAATGGTTTATAAAAAGAGATACTATTCTAGCGTTCAACGATAAAGGCTATAAAAACATAATGTAAGAATACAAAAAAAAAGGCAAAGACGCTTCTGTTAGTTAAAAAAAAAGAGTTAAGAACTGATTTCTCAGAATATTTCACACAGCCTATAAATCTATTTAGGGGAAACATTATTTTTTGTGTCACAGACTTAGTTGTAGGCCTACGCTTTTTGTTTTGAAGTTTTAAAACCAAAGGGAATGTACTCTGGGTCATGCTTGTGTCCCTTACTGCCCTTATAATCAATCTTGTCGGTACGATATTTCGATGATATAGAACTCTAATAAGTTTACTGACGTTCCTTATAGCTAGAACATTATCACTAGGCCCAAAACTCCTGCATGGCGACAGGGATCCGTCGGTGGCAGGGATAGAACCCGCGACGTGTCAGTTGGCTTTTGATTGACAGTCCGGTGAACTAACCGCTGGACCAGCCGGTTTCACAGACCTTTTTCCTCTGGTCTTACGGTGGTCTCCACATTACAATAAAGAACAAGACAGTTTTTAAACACCAATGACAAAGATGTTTCTTTAATTTGTTTGTTAATAATAATACGTTTACTATAGAGTTTTAACCAAAATAATAGGCCTATATATCTTTTGAATGGATTCAAGAACAATTAACGGAGAGATGTTATAGTTTTAAAGATAACTCGAATACAATTGTCGTTTTGCTTGTGTTAGTTTGTGTGTTTATGTATCAGTAGTTGAGCTTTACGTGTGCAAGCATGTCCTTCTTCTTGTATGCACATAACTGGCCCAAAGGGCTGTTAAAAGTTGAATAGAAGATATAAGAGCCAGACGCAATAACTCATAACATATCCATAAATTGCAGTCTTGTAACATAAAGGTTTTATATTTTGTTTTCAATAATAATTTCTCAATGCAAACAAACCTGCCGTTGCGTCAGTGTATTAGAACCAATCCAAATATTGCAGAGATTTAAAACTCTAAAAGAATGTACCTTTTAGTCATCTTGCAAAACAACAGTGTCTAAACTAGGACATAGTGAAGCCGGCTGGCCTAGCGGTTAGTTCACCGGACTGTCAACCAAAAACCATCTGACACGTCGCGGGTTCTAGCCCGGCCACCGACGGATCCCTGTCGCCCTGCAGGAGTTTTGGGCCTGTAAACATATTTGCGCCAGCAGGCAGCAGTGTGTTTACAGAGCGCACTGAGCATGCTGAAATAGCATGGATAGAAGCGCTATATAAGTAACCAATTTAATTTTAATTTTATTTTAGTAAAAAAAAATGTCACATGTATTTATCGATATACACTGAAAATTTACAATGACTCTGATTTATTTTAAATTTTTCTATTAATGTAATTTTGATATAGTGGTTATTAAAGAGAGTAAATCACATATTTATTAACATAGTAATTAAGATAAATTATATAAACATGTCTGTTAAACTGTCTTTTTTTTAAAAGTATGTAAAGCTAATGCTTTGGTAGGCCTATTATATAAGTATAGTAAGTATAAGTCTGTAGTCTATGCATAGCAAATCATGCATTTTAAACATTTCAATACCAAAGTCGTAACTTCTGAGCTAACTAAAATATCTACTTTATATGCTTTGATTATTTGTTTCATTAAATTGTAAAACAAGAGTATTACATTAAATTTTATAAGACCATATTTTTCTTCATTTTAAAATCTAAATCAGTATCTTTCTTTATACAGGAAAAGTTTATCAACAACTTTCTTTAGGTAATAACAATTTGAAATCAAAAAGCTGTTCAACTATTTTTACTTTCATAGCAAATTAAACTCATAGTTTAGTCTACAGTAATTACTTTTTAAAAGTTTCCAGCCAATAGAAAAAAGCTCACAATAAACTGTAAAGGGAAAGATGCCTGGACCATTTCAAAATTAATATTACTTATTACTAATAATATATATTTTTATAAGATAAAAGGTAGTGTAAATGGCAGAAATAAAGAAAATATGATTATACCGGTAATTTAAAAACCTTTTTTAATTTATCATAAAGGAACAAAAATATATAAACTTACATTACCTCCCTTGATATGTTTTTTTTTTTTACCAAACGTGAAGATTAATGAAGTCTGTCATATAATTATTAATCAACATGGACAATTCCTTGCCAACTACCAGACATTCATTATTTTCTAAAGGCTCTGATACAATCTTTTTTTAGCATAATATTTTAATCTATTACATGTAATAAATGTTATATTTCTGTGTCTTTTCTGGAGCTCTTCAAAGCTAAAATGAAATTTTAAAATGTGAAAAGTAAAAAAAAAAAAAGCCGAATTCTCCAGTTACATGAAATTTCTTTTATTAGTCAACATAAAAATGATAATCAAATATTTCTTTTATACCATTTGGTTATGTGAAATAAATATTTGATCAGTCCAGAGGAAAAAATTGGCAGATTTACTTTAGAAACCAAATATTTTTGTTATAGACCCTGCCCTATATAATCATACAAAGTTTGTACTGAACTACTTTTTAAGTCCTTTGCTAATTAAAAAAATATAACCATTTCAAATGGACAAATAGGTAACTGAATTGTGCAATTTTTTTTATACTTTGTTTAAAGTGCACTGAGTATACTAAATGCAATAGCTTGGAATGATTTGCTACATAAAAAAATCATTGTTTATATTAGTATTATTAAAAACCTCTCAAAATGACATAAATGTGACCAAAGTGCAAAGTTTTTCCCCCTGGACTTGAATTTTTTCATTTTCATATCTGTACAAACTTGGACACAGAGTCAAATTGTGCTGAGTTGGGAAAAAAATAAAATAACATGGACAATATTTACATTTAAAAAGCAAGAAAAAATTATCATTGGAAACTGAATATATGGTTTCTTGTACAACAAATTAAGAATCCTTAAGAATTCCTTTGAGTTCATTAATTTTTTTTTATAACTGATTACATTAAAATTTAGCAACATTACATATTTATGGAAGATAAATATCAAAAACACTGTGTCCAGCTAAACCAATTACATTTAAGATTTAAAAACTATCAATGATGAAATGTTGAAAATAATTTTTAAATGAAACATTTCAGTTTTTAAATTTACAGTTCAATCATGTTGGCCATCAGAGAAACTTTTCTATCCTCATATATAAAAGCCAATGCATTTAGAGAGAACAAATAAAGCAATAAGTGCATATACTGAGAGTTTAACTTTTATACTGAAAAAATGGTTGTCACACATAATGTTTTAATATTAGAAATCATTTTAATAACTCAACAATAATATTACAAATATAAAATATGGGTACAATATAATAAATACAAAACAATAATTTATACAGGCGTGTATCTGCAATGATAAGTTTGAGATGTCCAGCCATGTCCAAGAATCAAAGTCAGGATTTCAGTAAAAAAAAAACTAGCCATAAGTTTTTTCCATGAATCAATGGAAAAGCCATGTGAACTCTGTGCCTCTATTTTATATTCCTTTTTTTTTTCAATTTTTTCAATTTTACATCAGAACAAAAGAAAATTCTAGTTTAGAAATGTTTATAAAACAATGCTGTCAACAATATAGACTTATAGACTTTCAAATAAATGTCACGTTATCAACTATCAACATTATTAGGGACATTTTCATGGTTTCTGAATTGAGACAGATTAAAATATGTACAAAAGTTTGGAGTGACAAAATAAAAATGTATTTAAACCCAAATTGAACTGATTTATTGGGTGAGGAACTAGAACGGCACAAAGGTAAATAAATGTTAATCTCAAATGGTTAACGCCTCTTCGAAGAGATCAGGCAATTTTTTCTTGAAGTAATTTCAAGTGACTGTTTCTAGAGTAAAACTCTAGAACAATTCAAAAATTAAACTCAAGAGTTATTACAGTAATGTAACCCGTGTGTAAACTAATCACAGTTCATCACTCACAAACAGAATTGACTGGAAGCTTACAAGGGAAAGTGAAACTTTGCCTGCACAAGTACTTTAAAAGTCATTTGCATCATTATCCAAGGGGGAGTAATTCTGTTTTCTCCTGGTGGAACCTGAAGACTGTGGTGGTGGTGTCCCTGTTGAGCTCATCATCTGGGATGCTTGGGAAAAGTTGTGACCGGAACTGACCCACTGACCACCTAATGGAAGAAAGGTATACAAATCAAACCTCTACCTCAGCATTCCCAAACTACTTTTTGTGTAACTCGGTTCATTTTATATTCTCCTTCATGACCCACTAATATATACCAGTATTACATATATACTACCTAAAAAATGAATATCAGTTATGAATTTCTTAACAATCTTATTTCTGTTATAATACAATGACAATATTATTATGCTCAATGGTTGTTGCTAAAATCATTGTTTGGGAAGCTCTGTCTCAACATACTTACGTGATCATAAATTGAACAGCGGTGGCACCAAGTAACTTTTATATTTACATAGTGTTAATGATTGGAAACTATAGTAATAATTTAAATGTTTTTCTCTATTATGATTGCTTTACTATTATAATGATTTACTTAAAATAGATGAGGTTTTAATATACGGTCAAAGGGAGATAACTGGGGAAATACTAAGTCACTACCAATAGTCCAAAGTTATGCCCCTGTTTCCTTCACCAATTAATTACTAGTTCATAGTTGTAGTTTTTAGTTTGAGCTTATGTTCTAAGTCCTTGCTAAAATACCTTGTTAATAGCTCTCATTCATTGTTATTAACTGCACCAGTACATACATACTCACAAGCATCCACAAACAAAAAAATAAATTCTAAATTGATTTGGGTTTGAACTTACCAGAAGATTTACCAAAGGCGCCCACATTGTTGGCCACACCAGCATGTCCTAAAAGAACAACATAAAATAAAAAATGAAAAGCCTCATATCAACCAAAGACCTAGAAAGTTTTTCTTGTCACATCATGGAAAACATTTTCATTCCTGTTATTGAAATGTACAATGACAGATGATTGTTATATATATATATATACATAAAAGCTTTATGGTGAAGGGGGATTGTTTTGCTAGTTCTATGCTTTCAATCTTGTTAAGTCAATGAAGACACAGGTGACTTTAAATCAAAAGAAAACTGCTAGTAAAATTCTTGATAAAATAAATTGTTGCATGACATTGTACTGCCATTGAGTCAAAAATACAATAACAAAACTTTCCATGCTAAAAGAATGTTTATTATGTCTAAGGTTTGAAGCAAATTTTTCAGGTCTAAAAAACATTTCTCAGATCTAAAACGATTTTCTCAGGTCTAAAATAATTTCTCATGTCAAAAATAATTTCTCAGGTCTAAAATAATTTTTCAGGTCTAAAATAATTTTCTCAGGTCTAAAATAATTTTCTCATGTCTAAAATAATTACCTCAGGTCTAAAAAAAATTCTCAGGTCTAAAATAATTTCTCGGGTCTAAAATATTTTCTCAGGGCTAAAATAATTTCTCTGGGAAAAAAATTTCTCTGGGAAAAAAAATTTATCAGGGAAAAATAATTTCTTAGGTCTAAAATAATTTCTCAGGTCTAAAATAATTTTCTCATGTCTAAAATAATTTTCTCATGTCTAAAATAATTTTCTCATGTCTAAAATAATTTTCTCAGGTCTAAAATAATTTTCTCATTTCTAAAATACTTTTCTCAGGTCTAAAATAATTTCTCAGGTCTAAAATGATTTCTCAGGGCTAAAATAATTTCTCAGGGAAAAATAATTTGTCAGAGAAAAATAATTTCTCAGGGAAAAATAATTTCTCAGGTCTAAAATAATTTCTCAGGTCTAAAATAATTTCTCAGGTCTAAAATAATTTCTCAGGTCTAAAATAATTTTCTCAGGTCTAAAATTATTTCTCAGGTCTACAATAATTTTCTCAGGTCTAAAATCATTTATCAGGTCTAAAATAATTTTCTCAGGTCTAAAATAATTTTCTCATGTCTAAAATAATTTTCTCAGGTCTAAAATAATTTTCTCATGTCTAAAATAATTTCTCTGGTCTAAAATAATTTCTCGGCGTTAAAATAATTTCTCAGGGAAAATAATTTCTCCGGTCTAAAATAATTTCTCGGGTCTAAAATAATTTCTCAGGGAAAAATAATTTCTCAGGTCTAAAATTATTTCTCAGGTCTTAAAATAATTTCTCATGTCGAAAATAATTTCTCAGGTCTAAATTAATTTCTCAGGTCTAAAATAATTTTCTCAGGTCTAAAATAATTTTCTGAGGTTTAAAATAATTTTCTCAGGTCTAAAATAATTTTCTCATGTCTAAAATAATTTTCTCATGTCTAAAATAATTACCTCAGGCTAAAAAAATTTCTCAGGTCTAAAATAATTTCTCGGGTCTAAAATATTTTCTCAGGGCTAAAATAATTTCTCTGGGAAAAATAGTCTAAAATAATTTTCTCATGTCTAAAATAATTTTCTCAGGTCTAAAATAATTTTCTCATTTCTTAAATACTTTTCTCAGGTCTAAAATAATTTCTCAGGTCTAAAATGATTTCTCAGGGCTAAAATAATTTCTCAGGTCTAAAATAATTTCTCAGGTCTAAAATAATTTCTCAGGTCTAAAATAATTTCTCAGGTCTAAAATAATTTTCTCAGGTCTAAAATTATTTCTCAGGTCTAAAATAATTTTCTCAGGTCTAAAATAATTTATCAGGTCTAAAATTATTTTCTCAGGTCTAAAATAATTTTCTCAGGTCTAAAATAATTTTCTCATGTCTAAAATAATTTCTCTGGTCTAAAATAATTTCTCGGCGTTAAAATAATTTCTCAGGGAAAATAATTTCTCCGGTCTAAAATAATTTCTCGGGTCTAAAATAATTTCTCAGGGAAAAATAATTTCTCAGCTCTAAAATTATTTCTTGGGTCTAAAATAATTTCTCAGGTGTAAAATAATTTCTCAGGGCTAAATCAAATTTCTCAGGGAAAAATAATTTACCATTCAAGCCCCCATGGCGTGAGTAGAATCCAGCAGGTACATTCTTATTCAGTTCAGACTTGGGAAGCCCAGAAGATGTATTTCTTGCAGTCAGCCCAACATTTTTTATACTCCAAGCATTATTTAAATCAATGGATATACCTGGAAGTACAGGAAACATTCATTTAAGAGAAGCACAGACACAATAAAACATTATTATAATTTTTTAAAAGAATAACTTTAGAATCAATGAATAATGCTTGACAATTAAAGTTTAAAAAGATAATAATGAAACCGAAAACAATGTCAAAAAGAATAGATTAGTTTTGCTGTGTGACATAACTTTGAAAAGAATTAATACTTGGTCTGATGTTGTTTTTTTCTATAAATGTCTAACTAGAGCAATGGTTCTCAAACTGACAATCTGACTTTAGAGGACAATTCAAGAGCTCAGAACAATTTATAGATTTGAAAAATGATGTGAATGCAAACATATTTTCAGGAAGTGTGTTAAAGTGATTTTTGGTTTCAAATAGCACTGTCTAATACCAGTGCTGCAAAGACATCTCTAAAAGTGCTGCTTTCATTTTGCACCCACCAGCTTTCTAGGCTTTTTTTTTATGTTAAAGGAAATCCATAAATGGATTGGACAAGACAAACGACATGAATCAAAACTGGTTCAGGTAAAGAAGATATATATTGATCTTATAATCTTATTCAAATTTTGTAACTATTAATTATATCAATTAGAATTTTATAACCGCAAGCCATCAAAAAACTTCTAAGAGAATGCCAGGCAAGAGGCAAGTATTCCATAAAAAAAGAATGAAAACCACTGATTCAGTGATTTATTTAGAGAGGTTAAACTAGAGCAATTCAACTATAGAGATTGATTTGAAGAGATTTATTTAAAGAGCAAAGACCATGTAGAGAGGTTTATATTTTAGAGAGCTTAAAAACCTCATATCCATTCATATTCTAAGCTTAATTAAATGTTATGAAACAGTAGAGAAAGAATTACTGTAACAGAAATAAACTTTTTATTAATTCAATATTTTGTTTCTTTTTTTGTGAGTTGTTGTCACTAGTCGCTTAACAGGCAGCAGTGAAACCTCTTGCAGTTTTTCTCATTTTTGGACTGTTTTATTCAAAATTTGTTCCTGGAATGTTAGATAATATTGTGTATGAAAGTTTCCTGGAAATATAGATATTATTTATTTTGAAAAAGACTAATAATTGATGGACTTCTATTGTGTTTTTCCATACTGGCTTCTATTTTAATATAGGCTACCAGTGACTTGGCTTATTTCAATGTTAGCAGCTGAACTTTGTTATCATAACAAACTCATCTGTGGCTCTCAAGTAGTAGTGTGTAGGACACTGTGAAGTGATGCGTAGCAATTTTTAGGCCCACAAACATTGTTATAGTACTTAAAATGCACTCTCTTCACTACTTAACTGCTACACTGCGTCAGTTGTGTACCCCTGTAAAAAATCTCCTGAGCAGTACAGTACTTATGCAATGCAGACAATTTGGCTTAGTAAAAAAGAAAACCTCAAGAGGATTTCGGGGAGGAAAGAAGAAAAAAGGTGTTGGCCACTCTAAGAAGATATTACATCAGAAAACTGGCTTTCTTACAATTGGCCTCTTAAATGTACGGTCATCAATAAAGAAAGCCTTGATAATTAAAGACCTGATCATAAAGAAGTCACTTGACATCCTAGTCATAACGGAGACATGGCTTCACGAAGGTGGAGATGAACCGGCAATTAGGAACATGAATCACATTCACTTCGTTTGAATGCCTAAACTTTACAATTTCACACGGCAAACTCACGGTGCAAACTGTTGCTCTCTACAGACCACCGCCTTCTGCCACAAATAAACTGAAGGATAGCATGTTTCATGAAGACTTTGAAACGCTTGTGTCCTCCATCAGCAACAAAAATCTTCTCATCATCGGGGATTTTAATTTTCACTGGGATATTCAAGACAATAGGCAAATGTGTCTCCTTGCACAGCTGTTTGACTCTGCTGACTTAGTTCAGCATCTTGTCGAACCAACTCAAAGAGATGGTCATATCTTGGACTGGGCTATATCAAGATCGGACAAAGCGATATTTGTTCAGTCAGTGACTGTTGATGACCTACTCTTGTCAGATCACTTCCTTGTATCGCTAACTATAATATAAATATGATTAAGCCTGTTGCTCAAAAGATAAAAATTCAGGCGAGGAATTTAAAGAGGATGGATATTAAATCTTTCCGGAAGGACGACCGGACCTGTCTGAGTCTAAGTTAGTGATATCACCACCAGATGATGTGGAACAGCTAGTCCTCTTGTACAATCATACTCTCTCATCTCTGTTGGATACATACGCCCCAGTGACAGAAAAGTTTGTTAGAGACAGACCTGATTCCTTTTGGTTTACCCCCTCAGTTCGGAAAGCTAAGTTGGCCCCGCGTACCGGTATAGCTGAGAAGCCCTGGAGAAGAAGTGGCATCGAGGCGGACAAACAAATGTTTCGGTAGGCAAGAAACAAGTTTGCACAAGAAATCAGGCATGCAAAGTCTGAGCATGATCAGGCTGTTCTAAAGGCGCTGCACTCTCGCAAGATGGTTTCCGTGGTGAATGATCTTCTCTGGAAGAAATCGGCACCCCTTGTTTTGCCTGACCTGAGCAGCAAGCTAGCTGCAGCAACACTGTGCAACTACTTCAATGACAAAGTTGAAACAATCAGACAAAGCTTTGGAGAACGTTGTGATTTGCCTGCAGTGGAAAATGTCTTTGTAGGCACCCCTCTAGAAGAACTATTTCCAGTTTCCCATGAGCAGCTGAGTCATCTCATCATGTCATCCAAACCTACCTATTCCGTTGTTGATCCCATTCCAACCAAGATTGTGTTGGATTGTCTGAGTGTTCTGCTTCCTGTATTGATACGCATTGTGAATAGTAGCCTTCAATCTGCAACAGTCCCACACCTCTTTAAGGCTGCGGTCATAAAGCCCCTGCTTAAGAAAAATGGCATGGACCCAAATGATTGCAAGAGTTTTCGCCCTGTCTCTAACCTCTCCTATGTATTTAAACTTCTGGAGAGAGTTGTGTCTCAGCAGCTTGTACAGCATCTTAACAGTCATAACCTGCTTGATAAGTTTCAATCAGCCTATCGACCTGGGCACAGCTGTGAGACAGCCTTACTCCGTGTCCTGAGTGATGTTCTTTGTAGTGCTGACCGAGGTGATCTGACACTCTTAGTCCAGCTGGATCTCAGTGCTGCCTTTGATGTAATTGACCATGAGCTTCTTCTGTTGAGGCTTCAAAATGAGGCGGGCATCTCTGGAACTGCACGTCGTTGGTTTAATTCCTATCAGGAGGACAGGACTCAGCGTGTTGTTGTTAATCAGGCCTCTTCACGGGACACGCCTCTTACTTGTGGAGTACCGCATGCTAGTTTTAGGGCCTATCCTGTTCTCTTTGTACACTAGTCAACTGGGCAGAATTGTTGAAAATCATGGAATTTCCCGGAAAACATTTGCTGACGACACAGAACTGTACAAGAGCTTCAATCCTTCTGCTTGCGGTGATGCTATTCGAGCTGTGGAAGACTGCTATCTTACAGTAAAATCATGGATGGCAGCAAACAGGCTCAAATTAAATGATGAAAAGACAGAGACAGTTCTGTGTGGTTCTGACACCAGTCTTAGAAAGGTCGATATTGAATCAATCAAAGTTGGAGTCTCGGATATCCCCTTGTCCAACACTGTTAGAGACATTGGTTTTTTTATTGACAATAAGCTTACAATGGTTCCGCACATTGGTACTGTGGTAAGGGCTTGTTTCTTTTATCTACGCGCCCTGGGTCAGCTGCGTCCTCAGCTTAATAAGAGAACAGCTAATGCTGTAGCAGTCTCTCTAATTCAATCAAAGCTGGATTACTGTAATAGCTGTCTGTGGGGTCTGCCCCAGAACCAGCTTCAGAGACTCCAGAAAGTACAAAACACTGCTGCATGTATCAGGGATTAAGAAGTCGGATCATATAACCCCAGTTCTTAAAGATCTCCACTGGCTCCCTGTGACCAAGCGCATTGACATTAAAATTCTGTCACTTGCCTATTGCTGTATGGAAGGCACTGCCCCTCACTATCTTCCAGAACTTGTTCCCAAGCATGTGTCCACTAAGGGGTTGCGCTCTTCATCACAGTCACTACTCAAAGTTCCCAGTGTGGATGGTCATAAAAAGAAGTCATTTGGTGTACGCTCTTATGAGTCAGCAGCGCATTATTTATGGAATAAATTGCCTCAGACATTGAGGGATTCTGAAAAAAAAGAGTCATTCAAGAGAAGTTTAAAGACCTTCATCTTCAACTAAGCTTATAGTTTTTTGTTTTGTTTTTATAGCACATTCACAACTGAAACATGGAACCAGAGCGCACTGAGCATGCTAACATAGCATGGATAGGCGCGCTATATAAATCATCATCATTTCTGATTTTGGTTAAGAACTTGCTAATTATGTGACTTATTTTGTGACTTATTTTGCTTTTATAAACAACAGATAATAACGACTTCAGGAAGTTTCTCATACTGTGAGTCTGTTCCCCACAAACTAAATCACAAAAAGCAACTTCTCGTGTGTGCATTACAATTTATATAAGAGACTTTGATTTAAAAAAAGCTATATTTACCACGAGGAGATTGCTGATTGGTGGGCTTAGCAGCACCAAATGACCATTGGTCACTTTCTGTGTTCTTAATACTGGATGTGCTGGTGTACAGAAATTTTCTTGGGCCACCTGGGAAATAAGAGAATAAACATTGTAAAGTGAAAAAGGCTATCTAGCTGAAAAAAAGCGCTAACTCTAATACTAATAAGCTACACCTCCAAATGACATTCTACCCAGATTTTAAATACATTAATTCATCCAACTTTGAAATTTTTACTCTGCAAATCATTGTTTTAAGAGCTTTTTTGTGGGACCTATATATATACATATATAATATATAGAAGTCTATAAATATATGTGTATATTGTCAACTGTTGACATAAAATTGTTAAAATAAACTGGCGCATTACTTTGATAAAAGACTTAGAATGAAATAATCACCAAAAGTAAAGATGGACCCACCTGCAGCTGGTTCCAGTGGCATTTCTGCTGGAATCCTGTAGCCCAGGTGTGGCAATTAATTACGTCAAATCTGCCATGTTCTTGTTTCTGTGTCCTGTAAGGTTAATACAAAAAATGTGTGGTGGGGGGGGGGAGGATCAGGCTAGTAAATTACTTTCATCCATTGACGTTACATATGGCATGGTTTTGATTTATTTTGTAATGATAAACGGCGAAACGGGCTTAAGTGAAGAATAGAGTTGGAATGAGTGAATGTGTAGACCAGGGGTCGGCAACCTAAGGTACGCGCGTGCCAGACTTGGCACGCAGAACGATTTTCGGTGGCACACTAAAGACCTCCAAGAATATTGTTTAATGCAAGTGAAAACAACGTATTTCAGTATAATTAGTGGGTGCTGCATGGCGAACTACATGGGAATCACACTGGACGTCCACTGTTTTAGTTCAGGAATGTTTGTGTGCAAAGCTCTCATCATTGGACTTGCTATCTTAGATTGAATCTATTGTTAAGATAGTCAATTTTATAGTTTCTCAAGTCTCTTCTAGAAGAAAGTGATACGGAGTATCAGTAAAGTCTTGGATAGATTCGTTTCTTGTCTGGAAGCAATTAAGGTGTATCTTACTGAAGAAAAATATTTCCGGTATTGAATGAGGAGAACTGACTGTTGAAGCCGATGTTTCTTAATGACATGGCGACACGTTTCAGTGAGTTAAACTTCCATTTACAAGACTGGGTCGAAAAGCACTTGATGTGTTGGGCCACTGGAATGGATTTGCATTGAAACTGTACATATTTTTCCGTGAAATCAATTTCAAAACATTAACTCTTTCCCTAATTTAAGGCAAATTAAGATAGATGCGCATTTTCAGAAGTACACTAGTTATATTAAAACAATTAACTCGTTTGGCATCACTAGCATCAAATTTGGAGAATTTAATTGAAGGGAGATAATTACCGGTAACCCGTTTTCTTTACAATAATATTTCTAATGTTTCTTTTTAGTTTCCTTTAAAAAAAACTGGCTTACAATTTATAACTCTAAAATGATCAAATTACAAAAGATAGTTGAAAATTATATAAATATTATATGACTAAAGAATGTTTATGTATTTTTTAACCATTACAATAACTGCCCAGTTTGTATGATTAGCCTACTATGTAACTCTTCCGTTTAACTGCAATAATTGGGCGTCCTTAAAATTGTGACTTTGGGTTTAAATAATCTGTTAGTGTTAGCATAAATCTCAGTTATGTCGAGATCAAACTATAAAGACTGAATAGCTATTACTAAAATAATATATTGACAAGTAAATTCAAATGTTGATAACTATTAATGTGTAAGTTGAGTAATGAAATTGTGTATTAGCTGATGGATTTTTTTTAAAGATGATAATAACAAACAGGTTAATTTGTTATTAAACCTAAAAAGCTTTAATGGTTTTCTCTATTGCGCTACTTTTCTTTTGGTCTTGGTCCTACTACGTCACTAAATAAATTGTCTTGTAAAATAATATAGATGAGCAGTTTGACTTTCACGCTGTTGGCACACTGAATGATTCATAAATCCTAGTTTGGCACACAATAAGCAAAATGTTGTCGACTCTGATGTACACCACTAATATAAATCAGTGAGGGGGGCAGACGGCGGTGCAAGAAACAGAGCCTTAATTAAAGAGCTAAGGAAAAGGATGTAATCCTCATCGATAAGTTCACGTTACTATCATACTTATACTTATAGGCCTACTCACATCAACATAGACTACTCCAGGGAGGTTACAGGATATTGTCAACAAAACTTCACTAACAATTAAAGTAAATGAATTTTCGTTTTAAAATAGGCCTACTAAATTAACAAGAGTGTATAAAGTCAGATTTATTTAGTCCTAACGATCTAGTACAGTTTTTGAAAACGTTTTTCCCCACAATCAATAATAAAACGACAATAACAATAAAAGTCAGTGACACGTAATGCAATACTCAATAATAAGATATTCGATATTGGCTTTATTGTGTCTAGAATCACAACACTACAATGCTGACAGTACGCGTGATCTTTGACCTCTCTACTTGTATTGATCCGTGCTGTGTCAGGCGAGCGCGAAAATAGATCTGAATCAACAGGTTGGTAAATTTAAAAACACACAAAACATCAAACAGTAATGTTCAGACCAGTAGAATCGGCGAACATAATAATGCCTGCAAATAATATTTCAGGAAATCTAAAGGGGAATAGCATTATAGAGTTCTTTAAATAAGCATAAAGGCGCAAGCAACCGCCATAAATCATAAGCCTATCACAAGAGGCTATCGTATATTGCTTTAAAGAAAACAAAAATAGCAGACGAGGCCAATCATAATGATGTCTTCTTTTAAATAACCTAAGGACTTAAACTAGACAGCAGTTGGTCACATGATATAGACAAGGAAGACCACCGTGTTATTGATGAATATTTATAGGATATGTTTTTATATTATATTATTACAGTCACAGTGTGTAATAGTCAAGTCAAAGTGTTTGTCCTAAACAGAGATGGTGTGTGTGGGGGGGGGGGGGGGGGGTATGTTTGATTTGGATGGTCTAATTTGTATCACTATAGTAACGTAATTAAACTATATCCTAAACAGCACACAATATTGGCCCAATAGGCCAAGATTTAAATATTGGTCCAATAAAGTGTGCTTTACGCCCATATACCTACTACAAAATATATTACTGTAAGCCAAACATGGTTAAACTGACTGTATAACCATGGTTATAGTATAAGTTATACTAACTCTCCATGTGGGGCCTATAAGCTTAGCCACCCACCCCCAATTAATAAAACTAATGTGACCATTGGCGCCTTACTGCTATACACACACGCACATATACAATACGTAGGCCTATATGGGCAAAACTATCCACGTGTCTCAGCACCTGTCTGATTGATTGACATGTACAAGTTTATTGACTCCAAGAGCTTCATTGGCTCGCCATGTGAATAAAACATTCAGTCCCGACTATTGATTGAATCACACATTACTTCCACTCTTTCGTTTATCTACCTCTAGGCCTAGTTCTATATTGATTGAATCACACATTACTTCCACTCTTTCGTTTATCTACCTCTAGGCCTAGTTCTATATTAGACCTCATCACTAAAAATAATTATATTGATTTTAAAAAAAAATGGCTTATTGTAGTAATGTCATATATATATATATATATATATAGGCTTACAGTGTGGTTGACCAAACCAAACGTTTTTATATGTAAAGGTATTGTGTTGTATACCAATATAACATATAATGTTCAGTTGATTCAAAATGTAGAAAACTAGATCTAGTTCTTGGTTAAAGAATAATGGTTTCTAAATGGTTTACAGAGTGAATAATGAACTGAACACAAAATGATTTGTATAAATAACCCAAGTGAACCTTCACAAAGACTTTAATTCAGAACATAATGCCTTTTAATTCTATAGTATCAAGACAATCTTTTCTTTTCTAGCCTATTATTATTTGTCCCAGGCAGTTTAAGATAGGCCTATAACTATAATATACTTCCTATTTTTCTGTTCAAGTCTTTTTTCCTCAAGTTTTTAACCACCACACTTCCACACACACGCACACAGATAAAAGCCACTTTATATTGCATATAATAAAACTCTTTATTTTCTTTAGCTGATAAGCTCAGAACAAAGTACAAAAGAAATGGTGTATGCAGCTCAATAATTTCCAGATCACTATCTACTGTCTCTGGGTTTTATAATCAAAGAATCAATGATTCCTTTGTAGAAATATATACTGCAACTGTTAGATGTGTCAGTGTGCCATGCAGTTGTAGATATACTCCAAAGAAAAAAATTGAGTGTAATATCCTCAAGTACAAGTCTTTGCGTAATATCCTCAAGTACAAGTCTTTGCGTAATATCCTCAAGTACAAGTCTTTCATTCTATGACTGTTTTTTTTTTTTAATTAAAGAACTAATCTGCCTACAATATGTTTCCATTTCTATCACGTTTATCTCAAACAATTAAATTAATTTTAAGGATGGCTGGCTTAAAATGAATTGCATATAGATTGGAAGAACAACAGAGACAATATAGTTGGATAAATTGGAGGAAAATTAGATAGATTTAAAGATAGATTGACAGATGAATAGATAAATGTATACATAGATAGATAGATAGATATTTTTCTGTGATTCCAGTACTTTGATGGTGTACTTAATAATTATATATTAGCCTCACAACACCCATTATGTGGTGGTTATATTTAACTTCCCTTGCCTTATTGACCAAAAAAAAAACATGGGACTACGTTAAAAAAAATAAAGGTGTATATTACAAAATCAATTCAGTCTGTGAATTATTGTAAAATATCCTTTTACTTTAGTCATCAAATTTACAAATGTCTTGATTAATTTAATGAATGTATTGCCACTGGTTATCTTATCTTATACGTTTACAGACGTTCCTTCTAGATAGAAGAAAATTACGTCCACTATGCCCAAAACTCCTGCAGGGCGACAGGGATCCGTCGGTGGCAGGTATAGAACCCACGACGTGTCAGTTGGTTTTTTGGTTGACAGTCCGGTGAATTAAAGGCTGGACCAGCCGGCTTCATTAGCATTTAAGTATGTAAATTATTGGAACAGAAGAAAACATATTTTAAACTAAAGTGGTTTTCAGCATGAAGAAATGCATTATTTTTACCATTTTTTGTTTTAAGTATGTCAACTGTAACCTAAAATATGTTTAGGTTCAATTATAGACTTATTGTTGTTTTTAGCATTTCAAAATTCAAATTGAAGTTGGCATTTTCTTTCAATTGAACTTATTAAACCACTAGTTCTATACATGCAGCATTTGGAAAACTGAATAATGATTGGTTGAACAAACTAAGGAATGGGAAGAAAGAAATACTAATACAATTCTAATATAATTTCAAATTTAGAGAGCAGAAAATTTGAAAAAAAAAGGGTCTGCTAAAACACACAGTATATAATTTAACATTTAAAAAAAAGTATATTTCATGCAGAAAAAAAAAATATTTTTTGGGCCATAATTAATAAGAAAATCTGTTTAAAAAGTATCAAATACATTGTAAAAAAAAATATGATTGTGTCCTTTAATTGTTTAAATGAGGCACGGTAGCCAAGCGGCAGCCTGTACGACTGGCGATCCGAAGGTACTGGGTTTGAATCCTGGTTGAGGCTAGGGAATTATTACCAGGATTTGAGGGTGACCCTGATGGGTACAGGACATAAAAAAATAGTAAAGTAAAGGTGGCTGGGCATTGTGCTGGCAACACATCCCCTAATATGTTGTGGCCACAGAAACTGGTGAATGCTGCTTCACCAGCCCTATGTTCAGTTTGGTCCTAAGGGTACCTTTACTTATTACCATGTTGTTTAAAGCTATAGTTAAAAAGCTATAAATCTTCTGTATAGAAGGAGCATCTGTAATATATAATTCTAAGATGAAAAGCTCTCACAAAAGAAAAAATGTATAGCTTTAAAAAGAAATTACCATTTTTAAGTCTTTTTATACTTTATAGATCTTGGTTATCACTTTCAATAATGCTTTAGTACCTTTACCTACCCCTGAGTGAAGTCATATATTATGTCTATATGATATATGTGAGAAATATTTGTTTGGTTTGAGTTTGACAGACACACAAAAAATTGGTTTGAAATATATAGATTATCATTATGCCATGAAATATAATATGGTTCGGCCTACTACCGCTGGTACAAACAATAATCATCTGTCATCTGTATCACTGTATCTTATTAAATCTTATACATTACAGACGCTCCTTCTATAAAGTTATATTAAAGAATACATAATTTAAAGTAATATTTAATAATAATACATTGTATCATTATTATATTAACATTATTATAATTTTTATAATTAACACCACTTTAATAAGTCCATTGTTTTTATCTTTTTACTCATCAGGGACTGATATTACTGATACTGATACTGATAATCATAATCATTAAATAATGACCGATCTGACTGATCAGAATCAGAGTTACTTTATTATTATTTAGGTCCATGTGTCCATGTGTAATCTATATAGGCCTAAATAGAATGAGACAGAAAAAATATTTAAACTAGGCCCTATAAATAATAATAAGTAGGCCTATAGAAGACGACAAATGCAAGCCTACCGTGAATACTGGAAGAGAAGAGGTAAATTCACCAGCCTTACTTTTTTATTTGTTTACTATGTTTACTATTTTAAATTATAACAACACATGCTAGCTCTTTTGATCTCATGCAATGCGCATGTCAAAACTTAACCGCAGGGTTGCCAATACAGGAGGTTTATTCCCAGATCTGAGGCGTTTGTATCGTATCTTATACATTACAGACGCTCCTTCTATAAAGAAGATTATTGCGTCCTACGCTCATCCGTTTGGGGGGGGGGGGGTATTTGGGGTTGTTGTTTTGTTTATTTATTTATTTTTTACAAAAAATGTTCTGAATGGTACCTGTCAACTAATTTTTTAGTTTTGCTCTCAAATGTGGCTCCATGTAGCCGTAGTGAGACCACACTACGGGAAACGGACTCAGCTGGACGGCTAAATCATTTGAGGGTAACCGTTATGTTTTAATCCTCGGTGAAGTAGGCTTTATTTACCAAGCATGTGAAGGAGTCACCATGGAAGAAAAGCCATTCTTACAAACAACTACCCGATTCATCAGAGAAACAGGGATGCCAGTCTGACAGAGCAAAGGAAAGCAAAATGGAACGCTGAAGAAGAATGTCATCGTCGAATAAGACAGACGTACATCACACTCTTAAACGGAGTGTATCGGTCGTTTCCATACTTCGCCGCTTTAAGGCCCATGGGTACAGAAGTGCAGCGTTCAACAGTTTCTGTGGTCACTGCATACTATGGACACCCCCAAGACCCGTGAAATAATCCTAGCTTTAGCCATAATTCGAACCCGGACCTTCGATGCGCCAGCTGAACGCGCCGCGCTCGTCCACCGTACCTCGTTTTATTTAGATCTACTTGTGTTTCAAATAGGCCTACATTTCTGTCAATTTTTTAGATTATTTTTTGTGGCCAAATAAAAAAAAAGGCTGACTACGCTGGACAGGCCACCTGGATCGAATGCCTAACAGCAGAGGAGCGAAAGTGATATATGCTTAGAACACAAGAGGAAAACGACCTAAAGGCAGACCCAGACTGAGATGGTTGGACGATGTCGAGATGGATCTGCGACAAATCGGGGTACAGGCTACTACAAGCCTGGAAAAATGATGCAATAGATAGGTCCGAGTGGAAGGAGGTGGTGAGGCAGGCCAGAGCCCTCCATGGGCTGTAGCGGCAAGAGAAAATGGTGATATATAGGTATAGCCCTAGCTATGACACCTTCAGGAGCCGGCTGAAGACTCACCTATTTCGTCAGCAGAATTAGCGTATTACTACATATTTCGTTGTCTGTCTGTATTCTGTAACTGTCGTCTGCGCATAGAACTGTCACCAACGGGATATGCGCTATATAAGCAACGTTATTATTATTATTATTATTATAGGGCATACGTAGATACATAGGTAGGCTACTCTCTCTTCTCGAGTGGCATCGGTGCATTGAATAACTTGTCTGAACAAATCAGGAAAAACAATAACTTAGCCTCACACTAGTGAAAATGCAAGGCTATACTCAAATCACGGATTAGCGTACGTAGGACGCTTCGCAAATCCAACCTTCTACCTCCTTCAATTAATTCATACACAGTTGATGTTGTTTAGAAATTATAACTAAAGAAAGAAAACAATTGTTGGATCATGTAGAGGAGAAGGGGATAGCTTGGCCAGCGAAATTATAATTTCATACAAATCGATATTTTATCAAAACTAATCAAGACAACACAGACGGTTGGTGTTACAATAAAGAATGTTTATCCTGTTGTTCTAGTGAGGTGTATCAAAGTGAGCGGATATGTGGCCCACAGTTAGGGAGAACTCAACCATCAGATGTAGTAGGGAGTCAAGTTAAAACATGGTCGTAGTTATAATTTAACTATTGCATTTGTATTTATAATAAAATTAATCAACAATAGTTGATAGATATATGTAGTAGTTCAAAGTTAAAGTAATGTCCAATGATTCTCTTAAACTTGTTGATCCTCATTATGATGGTTTATTTCCAGATGTAGAGTTGCATGTCTGTAGCATGACAGATAAGAACCATAAAGTAGTGTAACTCAGTAATTCTTTGGCTAAAAAGAACAAAAATGAGTAGCTTCCCTTGTACCATTAGCTCGCAGTTGTTCGACTCTTGTAAGAGGAAATCTGATTGGCCTACATGTAAGAATCCCCAAGTGCATAATTAGTGTTTACATTGAAGTTCAAATTGAAAAAAGTAATTAGCTACATGATGAAGGTCAAAGGTATGCTTTTGCAAGGCCGAAAGTTCATAGTTTACCTTCTCCTGAGGAATGTGAATGCTAAAAGACATTTTTCGTAAACGTTGTGCTATCCATATCCATACACTTGCAACTGAAATGTAGACAAAAGCGCACAGAGCATACCATGCGATAGCTTGCTAGCTTAGTTCCTTTGGTTCCATGTGAAACATACCATGCGATAGCTTGCTTGCTTAGTTCCTTTGGTTCCTTGTGGAACATACCATGCGATAGCTTGCTTGCTTAGTTCCTTTGGTTCCTTGTGGAACATACCATGCGATAGCTTGCTTGCTTAGTTCCTTTGGTTCCTTGTGGAACATAGGGCCCCCACAACAGCTCCCCAGCGCACTAGATGCTGGGCAGCCTCTTTAAAGTTCACATAATTTAAAGGTTGTAGCTTGTCATTTCCTCTTCGCAGGAGAGTTTCCATGTGGTCTCTTTCCCTGGTGGGTTCAATTGCAGAGCCTGTCGGGTGATGTCCTGTAGGGGTTTTCGTAGGGTGTGCCCAATCCACCGCCACTTGGGCCTGACGATCTGCTGAACAATGGGGCCTTGGTTTGATGCCCTGCAATATCACTGTGGGGAATCTATAAAAAATGACCATCATATTATAAATAGGCCAATGCGTTTTTTTTATAGGTCTACTGTTAATCATCAATATCCATGGATCTTGGCAAAAAAATTATTTCTCTAATCCAGGGGTGGGCAAACTGCGGACCGCAGGCAGCCAGGCAACTGTCATTATGCGGCCCTAAAAAAAAATTATTCGTTTTTATTTACTTGATTTTGACAGAATGTCAGGTCACGTGCCCCTAATGATTGTTTTGACACTTTTGATCAAATTGTAAGTATATTGTCGAAAATTGCAACCACTTACACACATCTCATAAGAAATGAATAACTGTAGTGACAATATAGTCGATTGTATCTAAATTAAAGTCATTCTGAAATAATTTTATTATAATAATAAAAAAATGTAAAATCTCATTAACAAATTAATAAAAATGTTTTTGTCCATATTGTAAAATATAATGTTCAGGTCAATAAAATGCAATAATTGTTAAATAATGTATTCATAAGCTTAATTCATAGTTATTTACTTATTGTCATAGGCTGCTGCAAACAAAGTGGACATAATATATGGCCAGCCAATAGCTTTAAACCTACTTTTGTCAAAGTGGTCCTACGCACAAAAAGTTTGCCCACCTCTGCTCTAATCTGAATTTTCCTAGTGTAAGGTAAATAGACCTAAAATTGATTGCTAATGGCATACAAAATTGTATAGGCCCTATTTTTGTTTTTTTATAATTATATAAGCATACATTGAACAATGAAGATAGTTTTTAATTATCTTGTGAATAAATAAAGTCACGTTAATTAATGTATAAAAATTGGTTTGCTTTAGTGGTGTGTACAGAATGAAAAAAATATAGACAATTTTTAATGCCAGCACACAAACACTTATTGCCGCATTTACACTGTCCTAATTATTAATATATAGGCCTACTATTTTTTTATAGCTACAAAACTTAATTAATTGCACTTATAGCTCTTTTATCATTCTTTTTTTTATAGGCCTAGGGTCATTAGCCTAAGGCTCGTTTGTCATAGTTTAATTCATTGTTTTAATTATTCTTTTTAAAGAAATTGGTATTTATTGATAATGGTAGACTTTTGTAATATTAAAGTATTTTGTTTCTGTAAAAAAAGAAAAAATGCAGCTGGTATATATTCTATCCTTTATTCCTGGATTAAAATCACAAGACAAAAAAAAAGTGGGGTCCAAATTGTCATACTTTTACTAAGACTGTACAAGGGGAAGAATTACCGGTAAACTTTAAAATGAATACTGTGTGGACGGGCGGGGTGGGGGTGGGGGGAATTACGCCAGCCACGTGCATTGCAACTTGTGGAGTCATATTATATTTAATTAGGATCGCTGTGTAACTGGGAGCCTTAGATCTTGATGTGGAGCATACAAACAAACAGACATACTCACGAAAACTCTCACAGGCATACGCAGACACTCACTAACATACTAACACATGTAAACACGTGGGAATTTTTGGAGGAGTGTGTGGGGGGAGGGGGGGGGGAAGGAGTGGGGCTGCAACAATTTGTCAAAGAGTAGCTGTTGAAGATATGTGACGTCATAACAACACTGCACACCAGCACGTAAACACACATAAACACAGGCACATAGACACAAACACATAACAATATCAGGCCTACACTTTATTACAAACACACATTCACAGCTCACATACAAAACATATAGACACCACATACACAACATATAGACACTATGTTAGCCACTGAACACTCAAAGACTTCAGTTTCAGACGTCAATGTTACGCAATGCACATTCTAAGACTTCAGTTTTAGATTTCAATGTTAGGCCATGTATATTGAAAGACTTCGGTTTTAGATTTCAAAGTTAGGCAATGTATATTGAAAGACTTCAGTTTTAGATTTCAATAATAGGCAATTTACATTCTGAGAGTTCAGTTTTAGATTTCACTGTTAGGCAATGTACATTGAAAGACTTCACTTTTAAATTTTAATGTTAGCCAATGTACATTCAAAGAATTCAGTTTCAGACTTTAATGTTAGCCAATGTACATTCAATGAATTCAGACTTTAATGTTAGCCAATGTATACTCAAAGACTTCAGACTTCAATGTTAGCCAATGTACATTAAAAGAATTCAGACTTTAATGTTAGCCAATGTATACTCAAAGACTTCAGACTTCAATGTTAGCCAATGTACATTAAAAGAATTCAGACTTTAATGTTAGCCAATATATACTCAAAGACTTCAGACTTCAATGTTAGCCAATGTACATTAAAAGAATTCAGACTTCAATGTTAGCCAATGTACATTAAAAGAATTCAGACATTAATGTTAGCCAATGTATACTCAAAGACTTCAGACTTCAATGTTAGCCAATGTACATTCAAAGACTTCAGACATTAATGTTAGCCAATGTACACTCAAAGACTTCAGTTTCAGTCGTCAATGTTGTATAATATGGTGCCGGCGATGCTCAACTTAGCGAACGCACGTGCATGTTTCTCTCCCCCACCCACCCCTCAAATCCCACAACGGGCCTGGGCAGTGCCGGCACGCGATAGAGAGAGTGGGAGACGGAGAGAGAGAGAGAAAAATACAAACACCGCTTCCACACTCATACCCCTCCCCCCTACAGTTCCTCGTGAGCGAGAGGAGGTAAACACGGCTGAGTTGACTAGAGTCCCCGATGAAAGAGTGGATATAGTGGATATAGTGGATGGGGGTAGGAAAGGATTATTATTTCTTGAACTCTGAGGGTAAGTGCTGGATTGATAGAAAGCAAAGCTTGTCAGGTCGTAAAGTGTACACATTAAAACGACTGCATTTAACTTGCCGTCTTCCGTATTTATAACCAGATAAAGGAGAGGGGGGGGGTGAAACAGATTAGGGGTGGATTGATACAAATTTATGATTGTAATTAAGTTGTAACATTTTCTTAGCAACGATCAAGGTAACACTGCCCGTTTGTTACCTGGCTACTTAAAGGAGGGGAAGTTAAGTAAATCTTTATTAAATTTAGCATTCTATTATTACGGAAGTGGGGCTGGAGGCATTTAATAGTTGGGCCTGTGATTAAATCACACTTGTACCACATGACCTTTATTCACAACAACACGTTTCAATATCGATACAAAAACTTTTTTTCAAATAATATACATGCCAGTGATGCAATCTATATAAAAAAAATGGACTAATACTTTCAACGAAAGTTTCGGCCTATAGATCTACTTTTTTTTTCTTCTCTTATATATATATTCCTAACTTTTATCTATTTATTCCTACCTCGATCGTATATTATTTATTCCTAACTCGATCCTATAATCTTTATTGATAACTCGTATTTATTTATTACTAACTCGATCATATAATCTTTATTGATAACTCGTATTTATTTATTCCTAACTCGATCATGTAATCTTTATTGATAACTCGTATTTATTTATTCCTAACTCGATCATGTAATCTTTCTTCCTAACTCGTATTTATTTATTCCTAACTCAATCGTATAATATTTATTCCTATCTCGTATAATTTATTTATTCCCATCTCGTATTTCACACAGTGCTATGAAATCTAATTTTCTCGAGTTGTCCAATTTGGCGACGTAGTAGTTGTTTCTTGCCATCCTGATCAATAGTTTGGCAATACATTCTAACTGCGTTTCACATCTTGAGAGATTAAAGTTATGGTCCCAGAAGGATGTTGACAGAACATGTGGAACTTAAATAGACTTCATATTCTCATGTTGACTTGTAGAATGTCCTATTCTTTAACGTTTCTATAGCAGAGCTTTGTCGTGATCTTTTCTCCAGATTTTGTCCAACCACTTTAAAAATTTAAGTTTAAACCAAACAAAGCAGCACAGTAACATTAGGCTTTCCATGTAAGTTAGAATGTGATTGATGAAGTAGGGTTCACTAGCTCCGTTAACCCTTACAGTCCCGGGCGCGTATATAGCGGAAATGAAGGCAGCATAGATAGAAGTAGGTCGGTACGGGAAGGGTTAACCACTGTGGTTAGTGCATTGCACAGCCGTCTTTACGTTCCTTCCAACGTATGTCTGGTGATCATCATAGCTGGGGTAGACCCAGGGACACCATTCAGTGAAGAAATTATTTATTCCTTTTGCGTTTTACTTGGATCTGAGCCAAGATTCCAAATATCTTTTTAATAAAACGTATTTATTAACTTGATTTAAAAAAAAATCTAATTACAGAAAACCTCGATGGTTCATTCTAAAATATTCTTATGTATTTACGCATACGTTGAAAAGTATATAATGATATATTATGTGTGCGCTTATATAACATGTCTTTCGTTTTAATTTAGTATATATTATATATATATATATGTATATACACTTTGATATTGATATGTTCCATTGAATTATGTCTACCAATCTAGTTATCTAATCAATCAATTTATCAATAAATCTATATATTTATCTACAAAATAATCTCTGTATCTAGATATATATATTAAAAATTTAATTAAACCCTTAATCACTCAATCTATCTAACTGGTATACATCCATCTTCCATCTAACTATATATATTTTCTATATTAATCCATAATCTATAAGTCTATTTATCGATCTTCTATCTATCTTCTTTCTACCTTTCTGAATCTGTCTTATCCATGTACCATCATAACAACTCGTCTCAATACCTGCCAATCTGTTTGATTTATTTCTATTCCATTACTTGTGTCTGTACGTGAGTCTGTCTGTGTGTCTGTAATATGTAATATTTGTAACATTTCTTCATATGAAACTCTATCTTCAATCCCCCCCCCCCCCACTGGTAGCTGTATATAAATCTGCAAACATGGCTAACTATACGAGTGTCTGGTGCCAATTTTTGTGAATGAAGATTTTGTGGAAAAAATTTTTTATCTAGCATTAAAAAAATCTTTGAGGTAAGAGGATTCTTTCTTCTTTTTTTCTCAGTATAATTCCATGAAAATATTCACAATGACGTACTTCATGACGTAATCATGTATGTGAGGAAGCGGTTATTACTCTGATTTATAATCTCTAACCAGCCTGCCCAGATTTGAAAACCTCTGCTTACTCTCTAGACTCTAAGTCTAAATGCCTTTGCTAATATAGAAAATCTCATCTGTTTACTTTTTAAATAGGTCTTAAATAATAACAATATTACTCAAATCGTTATCGGGGCGAAATTGGGGTTTGGTGAGGAGATTGAAAGGTAAATTTTGCACTTTTTTTTCTTTTTCATTTCATTAATACTTAATTCAACTATTGCGTTTCGACGAAGCCGCACCAAAATAATGCTAATTGTAGTCTCAGTGTACAATTCTTTTTTTCAAATCAAAATGAAAATCAATTAGATGTGTTAATTTAGTGTATGAAAATAAAGAGTCTACAAAGAGAGATTAGTACAAATGATAGCTACGAAATAAAACAAACTGTTCTTAAAATAAACTTTTACAATTTCTTTGACGTCAGCTCGCTTTGATGTCTTTAATTTTAGACTGCATGTATTTACCATGCGTTTATAGGACCGGTTTCTTTTGTCTGACGTCTGCTAGAGCTGACATCATGCAGACGGAGGAAGCTATCAGGGAGTCTACGTTCCTGTAAACTTTTGGCGCGCACCGAAATTAGAGGCGGGAGTCATGGAGTCGGAAGGCCACTAGTGGAGTCCGATAGTCTGATTGGTTGATTGATTCTAAATCTCAGAATGAAATTGATGTTAGAGACAACGGGAACTCGATTTAAAAACACATATTTATGCCTTGTTGATAAAAGAAAATGGTTGGAAAGGAGAGCTGTATAGACTAGTTTTTTAATGGTCGGTTATATTTTTTTCTGTTTTTTTTTTTGTGTTTACTAAGCAGACGACTCGACAGCTGCATACAGTGTGTTCCAATCTATGCCGGTTCAATAAATATTTCACTTCCGGAGTTTTTCACTTTTACCGATGGATTGTAAATAAGCATAATTTACCAATGTAAGCCTTATGGCAATTGAAGTAGCGTTCACAAGTTTCTGTTGCCATGGGAAACAAGGAATTATGTGGCCAGCACGATGCCCAGCCACCTAACTTATCCCCTACTACTGTCAGGCATCCATCAGAGCTGTGTAGACTCAGGGACAAGCTCAAGAACCGGGAACGAATCTTCTAGCCTTCTCCAGGATTCAAACCCGGGACGTTCGGTACGCCGGTACGCCGGTGCGCCATCCCAGAGTGATGCCGCTAAGCCAACATGCTCCATCTTACCAATGTAACATTCTGGAATGTTCATGGTTGTACAATAGCGCTTATCGGTTGCGCATTCTGGAATGTTGATGGTTGTACAATAGCGCTTATTGGTTGCGCATTCTGCTCCATCTTACCAATGTAACATTCTGGAATGTTCATGGTTGTACAATAGCGCTTATTGGTTGTACAATCTGGAATGTTCATGGTTGTACAATAGCGCTTATTGGTTGCGCATTCTGGAATGTTGATGGTTGTACAATAGCGCTTATTGGTTGCGCATTCTGGAATGTTGATGGTTGTACATTAGCGCTTATTGGTTGCGCATTCTGCTCCATCTTACCGATGTAACATTCTGGAATGTTCATGGTTGTACAATAGCGCTTATTGGTTGCGCATTCTGGAATGTTGATGGTTGTACAATAGCGCTTATTGGTTGCGCATTCTGGAATGTTGATGGTTGTACAATAGCGCTTATTGGTTGCGCATTCTGCTCCATCTTACCAATGTAACATTCTGGAATGTTGATGGTTGTACAATAGCGCTTATTGGTTGCGCATTCTGCTCCATCTTACCAATGTAACATTCTGGAATGTTGATGGTTGTACAATAGCGCTTATTGGTTGCGCATTCTGCCGCACTCTTCCATGTCATTTGTTTCGGTGTGTCTGTCCATTATATGACGTAGTTTGTCTCCTTTTGTCTTCTTGTCCCTTTCATTATTTATTTAAAAGAGCATTTTAGATGACCTATCATTTGGTTTTTGGCATTATCAGATCATCTTGTGTTGTCTTTTTTCGTGTTGTTTGGACAAATTGCTTTATTTTGGTAGTCCAAAGATCCACATACTATGAACCGCTATATTGGAAATATAATTCTAGCACTAAATAAATGTAACTCGTCGCAACCATCATATTTCAGCAATTTATTTAATTTGGAACTTAAAAGCTGATTTTTTAAATTTTGATTTGCCTTACCAACTCGGATTTTCTTAAACAAGTGAAGCTATTAATTGTGTTATTCTGGAAAGATCTGAAGGCTTGGACCCTTTTCTCTCATATATAAATATTTAAATTGGTTGACTCCTTCTGTAAGTTTCCACAGTCTGGTGGCTATTTCCATCTCCAGAATGTAACAAAAATGTATATCAGACCATTTATACAACTAGTGAAGTCATTACGTCGGACCAAAAGAATCCATACGGTCAGTGAAAGCAGCGTTCTAATCTTATACATTAAAGACGCTCCTTCTTTACAGAAGATTATTGCGTTCACCGGTTTCTTTGGCTACGGTATGCAAGAGATTAAGTGGCCAGTACAATGAAGAGCCGCATTTACTTTTCTTTAACTATTGTAAGTTACCCATTATAATTCGAACCCAGGACCTTCGATAAGCCAGCCCTCGTGTAAATTCTCTATGGAATATGTAAATACAATAGGCGTAAGGGTAAATTGAACTGGTGGACACTTTAAACAGACATTTCATACAGACCAAAGAGTTAATGTCCAATGATTCTGAGTAATGAATAAACTCAGTACTTAGTTCAATGGAGTTCTACACTGATAGGAACGTTTTTAAAACGCTGCGTTAGCATAGAACCAGTCACTCCAAGATCACCCTAACCTTTCAACAGTATTGTAAGAGCCCTGAATGTATCCATGCTCCTATTCGTTATGTTAAAATGGAAGTCATGATGCAGCTCTCTAAAAAATCTGATTAAAAAGTTGCATCAATCTTTCTATAAAAATGACTAACGAGTTTGGAATTTAAAAAATGCTAATTATGTTATTATAAATATTAATTAATCAGCCAATTATAACGTCAGGCAGCATTCTCTACACAGCGATGTATGAAAATACGAGTGGCTTTCAAACCGAATTTATGATTTGTTTTATATTTAACGTGAACAATAACGAATTTCAATGTGTGAAAGTGATATTTCAATTTTGAATATAACTTCCACCAAGCTAACAGCTATCTCGACAGGTGAACTAGGGAGAACTGTTTGTGGGGATGTACTGTTAGGGCGTCAGTAGGTGAGGATTATTCCCATATGTGCCGCTTTTTCTAAACTTTTTTCTGTGTTGCGCCATGTTAGGGTAGTTGTTTTTTTTTGTTTGTTTTTTTGGCCTTGACTTTTTTCTTTAACTCAATGCATACCGTAAACTGGCAAGAAAACTGTAACTACACTCAAAGAAAACTGTAACTACACTCAAAGAAAACCTAATTTCTCTAATATGTACATCTTAGTAAATCATCGTATTCGTATGTAAAAATTACTTCTTTTTTTTTTTTGTTTTGTTTTTCGGGTGTCCGGTGCCCCATAATGTAGACTTTCCCCATTTATCTATTTCTGTGCACTGTAGGTGCAGAGCTACGACAGATTATTCGTAATTCACGAAAAAACCTACAATACATCTTGAATATCTTTTATTCAGGAAAACAACCCCCGCCGTGTCTCATCGACATTTTGCACAGAGTGAGTCTTGTTGCAGATATATTTGGAGGAGGGTGGGGGCATTAACACGACGATAGGCGATTTAGAACTCTGCTAATTGTTACACTTTGTGACCCCTTTGGTCGTTTTTAAAAAGAAGTTAGTTACTCAGGCGCCATCAATTTATTGACTGTTTTTTATCTCCAATCTTGTCGTTTTATAAACACAACTTTACACGGCCACTAATCGGATTGTAGAAATAGAAATAGTTCTGAATTGAACGCACGGCTGTAAATATTTCAATAAATTGTTACATGACATGTGTAAACAAACACTTTTATATTATATCAGAGATGTATACAAACTGATGTATTGAGCGATCTTGATGTCAATAACTTTTTTATAAGAAACAGATAGATATATTGATAGATAGATAGATAGATAGATGGGTAGATAGATAGATATATAGATTGATTGATAGATAGATAGATAGATAGATACATAGATGGGTAGATAGATAGATATATAGATTGATTGATAGATAGATAGATAGATAGATAGATGGGTAGATAGATAGATATATAGATTGATTGATAGATAGAAAGATAGATAGATAGATAGATAGATAGATAGATAGATAGATGGGTAGATAGATAGATATATAGATTGATTGATAGATAGATAGATAGATAGATAGATAGATAGATAGATAGATGGGTAGATAGATAGATATATAGATTGATTGATAGATAGATAGATAGATAGATAGATAGATAGATAGATAGAGAAATAGATAGATAGATAGATAGATAGATAGATAGATAGATAGATAGATAGATAGATAGATAGATAGATACACACATATCTAGACTGATGAATGTATTCTACAAACGGATAGATATAGATAGACAAATGATACATTAATAGATTGATTGATTGAAAGATAGATAGATAGATAGATTGATAGGCTGATAGATTAATAGTTTGATACTTTTATAGATTGATAAATGAATAGATTGATTGATTGAGTGAGTGATTTACAGATTGACAAGCTAGACAAAGACATATAGATGCAAACATTAGTGATGATATGTCACACTTCCAAAAGCTATAAAGCAATTGGCAGATTGTAACCACACGCACACGCACTAACATTCACACACACACATATACACACACTCACACACCATTCCCTTCAAGAGACAGACAACATCCAACAGTGCAGCCCTTTCCATGTAGCCGTCTGACTCTCTAATTAAAGTCAATTTTCTCTCTCAAAACAATAACATTTGCCTGAATCTGAGAAGCTAGCTTTGGGTTATAAAAATAAAACTAAAATCTATCAGCCATTGTCTTTTATTTTTTCTTGAGTTGAACAATGGGATAGGATGGAACTCAGTTAAAAGTGTGTTAGAGAAAAGAGGGGATGTTATGGTGTTTCTCTTTTCATCAATATATGTTTGAAATGTGACATAACGAATTCTTAGTACACAAAGAAACGGTATATACTTGACAAAGATTTTTTTTTGCAGGAAGTCAGCCCTACGTCGACACGTTGCACAGTGCGATACTGTGCTGGCCACAAAATCCTCCAGTATGCCTTAACCAATGAAACGTATGAACTCTTGTTTCACCAACAATACCAATATGTGTCTGAAATGGATACTGGATTATTATTTATTGTTTGCTTATTTCAAAATCGAGACCATTGCTGTAGATAGCCTTTGTTTCACTCAGGATAAGCTTGTAACATTGTTTTCAAATAAGAAGATTACTTCTTCAGAATGGTTATATTTAATTATAAAGAGACCGGATTAGAGTGTATGTGGGGAGCGGAAGGAGGGCTTGCAGACTAAGAAAACACATACCAAAGATGTGAAATACATGACTATAGTACTTTTTTCGATGTGTTATAGCAGGGATTGGCAACTTATGGAACGCGTGCCAAACTTGGCACGTTGAGCGATTTTCAATGGCACGGGGAGACACCCAAAAAAAAGGCAAAGTCAAAGTCTCTTCATCACGAAAAGTGTAGAATGGCGCGCTGAATCAATTAGAAATCCTAATTTGGCACACCATTATCAAAACGTTGCCGATCCCTGTGTTAGTGTTTTGTTTGTTAGTTTTATGTGAGATTAATAATTATATTTTCTTCAATAAATAAAATTGGTATTCTTTAGTCCACAGTGTGTTATTCTGACCACGACACGGTGTCATATTTAAGGTGGAACAAAAAAATATTTAACCCTTCCCGTACCGACCTACTTCTATCTATGCTGTCTTCAGTTCCGCTATATACGCGCCCGGGACTGTAAGGGTTAAGTACATTTAACTACATCTAACTAGGATATTCCTATAATCTAATACGTTACAAGTAGATTACTGCGTCGTAATGAGACTAGAATGGGAAACAGTAACCGAGCAGCTGCACCTTCGATTTGCCTTCCGAAGATTCTGGGTTCGAATCCTTGTGAAGGCTAGGATTTTTTCCCGGGACTGGAGGGTGCCCCTAAGTCGACCCATCTCTGATGGGTACCTGACATTAGTTGGGGTAAAGTAAAAGCGGATGGGCATTGTGCTGGCCACACATCCTCTAGTACAGTGGTCGACAACCTAAGAAACGCGTGCCAGACTTGGTACGCAGAACGATTTTCAAGGGCACGTGAGATACCTCCAAGAATCTTTTTTGATGTCAGCATAATTAAAGGGTGCTGCGTGGCGAACTACATGGGAATCACACCGGACGTCGACTGTTTTACTTTATGAAAGCTTGTATGCAAAGCTCTCATCATTGGACTTGCGATCTGTGATTGAATCTATTATTAAGAATAGGTAAAGTCTTGGATAAATTCGTTTCTTGTCTGGAAGCAATTAAGGTGTATATTAATGAAAATAAATATTTCCGGTATTGAATGAGAACATACTGTTGAAACCGATGTTTCTGACACGTTTCAGTGAATTCATCTTGCATTTACAAGGACGGGGTCGAAAAGCACTTGAATTGTTGGACCACTGGAATGGATTTGCATTGAAACTGGACATATCTTGCCGTGAAAAAAAAATTCAAAACATTTAACTCTTTCCCTAAATTAAGGCAAATTAAGATAGTTGAGCGTTTTTAGCGGTACACAAGTTACATAAAACAATTAACTCATTGACGTCACTAGCATCAATTTTGGAGAATTCAATTCAAGTGAGATAATTAAGCCGTTTTCTTTGTTAATATTTCTAATATGTTTCATTTTTGTTTTCTTTAAAAAAAAACGGTATACAAATTATAACTTTAAAATGATCAAACTATAAAAGATAGTTAAAAATTATCTAAATATTATATGACTACATTTTTAGATTTTTACATATGTACATTTCTAAACATTACATTAACTACACAGTTCGTATGATTACTACGTATCTCTTCCGCTTAACAGTATACGTTACAGTATAAGGTTAAGGAATACAGGCGGCTTAAATAATAATTGTAGTTATTTCCCTATCTCTCTTTCAATAGTTCATGCCGACGGGGAACGGCTAAACGCTATTTGAAACCTAAAGACAACTTGGGATTTTCCTAATCTTTTTAGAGGTACATAATTTTTTTCTCACTTGTGAAGGTCCCCGTTGTGGGATTACCCGTGAATGACACCTTTCGTCACCCGTCTTCTATTGGTGTTTCACTTTCCTTTGTCATCTGTGACCCTTTCTTTGTTTTTTTTATATACCGGTATGTACATTTAAGACCGCGCTTGTTGGTTGACATTAAAATATATAGTCCAAAGGGATAGAACAATTGAAACGAAATGTACATAATTTCTACCAAACTTTGGTTTATTTTTCTCCATATTATGTTGTTTTAAATATCTTACAGTTAATAATGGATGTTTACGTTTAATATATGTTTAAATTAATTTAAATATGTATGGATGCTAACCTTGAATGTCAAATAAAAAGAATGAATGAATTTAAATTTAAAGTTAGTTAGAAAACTCTTTGTCTCGTCAAACATTTTGTCTTCTATCCCCTTAAATGTGTATGAACTGTTCTTCTATTTCCTTTTCTTCTTGTAAAAATATATGAAATTGTGCATGTAAAGTAAGTATTTAAATATTCTCTGCTGTCTTCTATCTCTTTGGAATTGTAAAAATGCAATAAATGTCTCCTATCCTTTTTTTCTCTGTGTAAAATAATAATATTGGCAATGTAAATGCAATTTTTCACGAATAAACAGTTTTGAAAAAAAAAAAGAACAAATAAAAAAAAAAGTAAATCTGAGATCAAACTATGAAGAATTTATAGCCATTGCTATTACTAGAATAATATCTTGACAACTGAATTCAAATGTTGATAACCATTAATGTGTAATATGAATAATGAAATTGTGCATTAGCTATTAATGGATTTTTTTTAAAAGATGATAATAACAAACAGGTTAATTTGTTTCTTTATAACGCTCTTTTTCTTTTGGTCTGGGTCTTCCTAGGGCACTAAATAAATCGTCTTATAAAAATAATATAGTTGAGCAGTTTGAATTTTTACGCTGTCGGCACGCTGAATGATTTAAAAATCATAGTTTGGCACACTATAAGCAGAAGGTTACCGACCCCTGCTCTAGTAGGCTATACCGTGGCCACAGAAACTGGTGAACGCTGCTTCACCGGCCCTATGATCAATTTGGTCCTAAGGGTACTCTACTTTACTGAGAGAAGAAGTACAACACGTTATATATTATGTTGCTAGGGTTAAAATAATGGAATAAAAGTTGTTTCAGATTTGACAAGCTAAAATATACAGAAATTCTTTTCTGCGAGCTTATTCTAATGTAGTTTAGGGGGTTTTTTTTTTGTTGTTTGTTTTTTGTATACCAAATTCTTAAACTTGTATAATTTGTGAATATCGATATCTATGTTCCTTAAATATTGTTGTTGCCTGTTCACTTGAGCTTTGAATTTCAATGGTTCTAAAATAGATCAAACTAAAACTCTATTTCGTACTTACTTTCGCGCTTGTTCAATTTAAAGTGAAGCTAGTGCTAGGGGGTGGTGGGGGGAAGTTAGCTGTAAGTGTCACTTCTTTTCTTTCTAAATAGACCTGCAGTTTACCGTCTACCGACACAATCTCTTGCTCCATGACTCTAAACTCCTGTTCCGAGTTCAAGCTCCAAAGCTGCTCTAGACCTCACATTATACAAATATGCATTCTCGCTATCATGATCTTATTTTTCTGAAGTTGTCTTTGTTGTAAATGTGCAGTTAGCATTACGTGGCAATTATCTGTCAGGTGGCCAGATGGTTGTGGGCATTTAATGTCGTGCTCGACATGTGCGCTAAGACTCCCCCCCTCCCGTGGCGCAACTAATTTAATGGCACCTCGGACAAAATGGGGGAGTGGGGTTGTTAAACAGCGTAACCATTAAAAAAAACCACACACACATTTCGACATTCGTAAGAAAAAGAAACAACGAGGTTAAACGTATCATACTTTATGGGAATCTAAAAAAACAACAACAACCCACATTCAGTTAGAATTGTATCTGTAATGTAGATCAAATACAAGACAATACCTGTATTTACATAACAAGCAACATCTGTATCTGTAATGTAGATCAAATAAAGACAATACCTGTATTTACATAACAAGCAATATATGTATCTGTAATGTAGAGCAAATACAACACAATTCCTGTATTTACTTAACAAGCAATACTAACACACAACGCTCACACTAACATAACTGACAAACACCATTCTTACACATGAATTCTACATGCACCTGTGTGTATGTGCATACTTTGTATACATATGTGATATGTGTGTATATGCGTGTGTGTGAAGTATATATTAGTGTGAAGTGCGTATACATGTGTTTACATGCTATATGTGTGTGTTCTCGTGAGCAGCGAAGGTGATGATATAAGCCACGGGCAAGCAGTCCCTCTCTCCTTCCCCCACCCCCCACCTACACACATGCCCAAACATGCAACAATTTCTCCTTTTGCAAACTTCTTTGACATGTTACTTATCTTTTTTTTTGTCTGTATCCATCTCCTATTGGCAATCAGTCAACAGCACAGTGTGTGTGTGTGTCTGTGTTTGTTTTGTATGTGTTTGTGTGCGTGTGTGTTTGTGTGTGTGTTTATCACTTACAAAAAAGGTTTCATTAATTTATACTAACCACCTGAACTTATGACAGAATACACAGTTCCTAACCAGGTATCAGAAACAGGATATTTAATAAAATAAAAACTCATACATCCTTTATATAAAATATTTTTTTGTATAACTGTACCCTCGTTTTTACATCTGAAGATTACACCGCGTTAATTAGTACGAAACTATTGATGCAGTATAATCACCCCTGATGTTGCTTTTTTTTTTCTCTATTTCCGGTTTGCACTTCATTTCCGATTGTTTTATGATGAGGTGAACTCTGGGACAGCCTCGTTTTAATGAAAAAAAATCTTTCCTACTCCACAAATAGCTAGGTCTACGACTTCAAGAACGGTGGTCGGCAACCTAAGGCACGTGTGCCAGACATGGCACGAAAAGCTTTTTTTCAACGGCACGTGGCAGACTACCGAAAAGGCAATTCAAGTGTCTTGCAGAAGAAATGGAGTGCTAAAGCAGGATTACTTATAGGTTGTTGGCACGCTAAATGAATTAGAAATCCTACGGTTTTTCTTTTTTTCTTACGTTTACAACTTGATTTGCTGATTTTAACCCAAAAGAGTATAAAACTCATGCGTGTTTTTAAGAATATAGAAATGTTTCAGTTATCAATATTATCATACGTAAATGTGTAATGTAAAGCTCTGTGTGTTAGATATCTTACTTTTGTTTCATTATTAGTTAGGGGTTGGAGATTATTTGTGTTTAACCTGAAAACGTTTTGTCCTACAACAGGGGTGGGCTAATACATCAAGCGGGCCTTTTGAAAATTTCATGTTCTTTTTATAATTTTGTTTAATTTTTATTAGCCATGCAATTCGCTTTGAAACTAAATTACACTTTAGAATTAAATCTCTAAAAATATCAATTGAAGTTATTTTATTGTCTTGTAAAAAGAAATACAAACTGAATGTCACTAGTTTTGTTTTTAATGAAAAGCATGTTTTAAAAAATACACTTTTCGTTAATTTAAAAGATAATTTTCTCAGAGAACATAAGATATCTTCCATTCTTATTTCTTTTGATTCCAAATTTAAGATCCATTTCATATTCAGTCAAAAGATGGATACGGCCCAGACTACACGTGAAATTGCAGGATTCATTTCGTTGTTAATATCATTTTACTTGTGTGATTTCAAAGGCCAAGACGCTGAAGAAATTAGAAGTTTTACTGTAGCTATTCCAATCACAATGACAAGTTTTACTGTAGCTATTCCAATCACAATAACAAGTTTTAATGTATCAATTCAACTGACCAGTTTCAACGTTTACTTAATCACAGGGTTCATGACCTTCCAAAAAAAAAAAAACACCAAGAAACACAAACATTTCTTTCCAAAAACAAGACGCGGCTGTAGATGGTGTAGAATTAGTTTAGCAGATATTTACTCGCGGTGTTAGTGTAGGTCGTAATGACTTTAGCTTATGGCGCAGACTTGGTGTTCTACCACCTACACACTTACATACCTTATGTGTATGTCGCCATACATTTCAACATAGATATGTCTTACTTTACCACCGGGGTAGGCTATCTTTATTAGCCTTGGTGCGCCGCTTCTAAGAACCAGCTGAGAGCCCATCGTTTTAAAACTGCAAACAAAGTCTTCTCATACGTCAGACTGACATGCTTGTTTTGGGTTTTCCCCTCAAGAAGGTTTGTGGCCGGCCTGTTTTATTGCCACTGTTAAAAGTGGGAAATAAATATGCGTGAAACATGTGCAATACGTCACATTTACTGCAGACTATAAATTACACGAAATGCAACAGCCTCGTTATAAGGTAATATCCGATTTTACGTTATTTAAACAACATGTTTGAACAGCAAGCGCTTTTGGTTGCTATGTAACGCTAGGTGGCGCTAACTATTACTTCCGCTTTATTTGTATGTGTGCAGAGCGTTTGGATGCGTGAGTATCGTACGTGCATGCATGTGAAGTGTTTTGCTACTTTTTTCCTAGTAGTACTAATACGTTTCTGGTTAAGGAGGTGGGATGGGTGGGGGGGGGGGGCAGCCTACAGTTGATAAGACTTGTTGGAAAGTTTCCCGACATGTCACAACAGACAGAGAGAGAGAGAGAGAGAGAGAGCGTGAATGAGAGATGAAGAGAGAAGACTAGTCTACGTTAAGCCCCCAGTGAGGTAGTGAGGTGTCTCGTTACAGTCTAAACCTGATGTGACATAGTGGCACACGGGAACAGTTTTTATTGCGCAATGTATAGCACTCAAACTATGATATATGCTCTGCAGCAGGTAGATGTGTGTATGTGTTTGTATGTGTGTATATATATAATGTATGGGTACAACTGGTATAGTGAGTCGGCAACAGTGCAGGTTGCATAAAGAAAACGCAAGGATGATTGTTTATGTTTAAAGTAATGCCAACTTTGTCTGTCAGACAAAAATGCCTTTTACTTCTTCAAGAATAATCAGCAAACACAACACATCAACTAAGTGGTCGTCCACATATAACGACACGCACATTTTGCGCATTTAAAAAATCGTTTATCCATGACGAAATTCGTAATAAACAAACGAAAAAGCAGTCATCATCATAAATAAATCCCTTCTCTCTTTGCATTTTATATTTTGACAGGCTTGTGCAACATAAATTATTAGATCTAAATCTACCTTTTTCTTTGCTAAATGAAGCATGACATTTCTGTGACAGAGCGGATCCAAACAGTTAACTTTGTTTTTCAATGACCAACAGAAAGATTTATTTGAATACTTCCTTTTGAGACACAATCTGGAATAAGGTCTTGATAAACCAAAAAGAATCCTCACTGCATTTGCACTTGTCTCAAATTTAACGGACACAGTCTTAGATTTTGATGTGCCTCAATGCATGAACTATTGGCAAAACTACCAATAAACATCAGACATAATAAACATAACTCTATTTTAAAGAACAACAATAATAAACTTGTTCATGGTCACTGAAAAAGTTCAAAGAAGATTTAGACCGAATAAATTTTTGACATCAGAGCTTCCATTTTGAGTTTTTGTTTTCGAATTAAAAAATTCCCTTTGGAAGAAAACAAAACTTTATTCAAGGTTTTGATGCCATTTTTGTTTTCCTCTCCATGGAAACCATTTGCATAATAGAGTATATTATTTTTTTTTTAAGTTAAACCCCCACTTTATTAAATTAATATATTTTTTTAAATAAGTATATAGTGAATAATGCCTCTTTATATGTTAGGAATGCTTCTTTTAAATGTAAAATTTTGCGTCCTACTTTGATCAGTAGTTTGTGTCTTCTCTTGCATTTTGATTAAGGCTTTTAGTTTTAAATGATGTTAAGTTACTGGTTAGATATATATTTCACAATGAGTAAGAAAACAGAAACGAACAGAACATTGAGATTAAGTCCTAACCAGGAATCGCCTCGGCCAAATATTGTTTTTCTGAAGTATTGTCTTCGACGAATAATATACATACACAAATAAATACAAATAAGGAAAAACTAATTTACTTTTTACTAAATTCAATGCTGGGAATTGATTCGTTGATCTAAAAAGTCCTAGCTCCTACTTTTGTTGTAATTAAGCACGTAAAGATATGTTTGGGTAGGTTAGGGGGGTCGGGGTAAAGGGTAGAATTTCAACAGAATATATTTATGCTTTGCCAATGACAGCAAAACTCCGAAGTTGCCGAAACTACAGTACTCGGTACGTAGTAAGTACGTACCCGGAATAGGGCGAATAGTACAAATACTCGGATTCGATAATCGGTTGAAATCTTCTTCTCGGATGCCATGCTCTCCCCCCCCCCCCCCCACCTCCCTCTCGTGGCTAGGATGGCAACGATAGTTATTTGAAATCTATTGAAGAAGTTTAAAATGTTTAAAATGTATTTATAGACTTTTCAAGCTATATTCTCTTTTATTTTTGCTAGTTAATTGGCGACAGAGAGGAGTGAAACAATTTTGACATAATTTTATAAAGTTGCTTTTTTTTTTTTTTTAAGTTTGACAATTGTTGACAAGGGGTAATGGAGAAGTGGTCAAAAATTGACAAACATTGTTGACATGATAAAGGACGTCTCCTAAGATTTCGCTTCACTGTTCCTAATAACTTCCGGTGTTGGGTTAAATAATGTCTCATTTTTTTTACAATTATTTCTACTTTTTTAGAAAGTTTCCCTTGAAGTCTTAACAAATAAAAGCAAACAGCAAATCGTATTTTATCTCTGATTTTAACAGTCAGCGTTTTACAAGAGTCACAAGAAAAAAGTGCAGTTTTAAACGCCAAATTCTCTTAAATTAAATGATGTATCTACTGTAACTGTAACTCGTTTTAAAAGAAACACAATTTTGGACGCAGCAATCAATTTTTGGTGCATTTAGTGCCTGCACATTGATGGACTCTTATCGTTTATAATATTAGAGACGCCCCTTCTGTTGTAGCAAAGATCATTGCAGAAAGATCATTGCGGCCTACGCAAAATGACTAGGTCACATACGTACATTGGAGGTTGTGTTATGAGTATAACTTATGACAAGCAGGCATGTAAAATTCTCGCAGCGGGATGTTTACGTGCTGTTTGATCTCCCGGATACAGCTACAGCATTAACAGATAATGAAAGACGTTTTATGGTGATGGTTCAAGTTAAACGCACATATATTTACGAATGCTTTAAATAATAATTTACTGTAACGGTACAGTAAGTGGTAAGTTATGGTAAATTATAAAATGTTGTTTTTATGCACTTGAATTTTTATACATTAGTTTTTATATAAAATTTGGTCACTATTTGCCGAACTATTTCGGTTTTAAGCATTGCTGTGGATACAATATCTATAAGCGACGCCAACCGTGGTTTGCAAATTTTAAAACGATATTTCTTACCATATCATAAATGATCACTGAACAGGTCAAGTAGTTCTGTGTATTTGAATGTTTGTTTGTGCTAGTCGACATATATGTGACTGCTTATAGGTGTGTTGTGTTGCTGTATGTAGATGTGAGTGTTTGTTTATATTACGATGTGTGTCACGTCTTTGCTTACATTGGCGCATGATGGGTAGATGGTGCATGATGGGAGACAAATATTTTCATAACGTTTTCTTTTTATTTCTCTTATCTAGATGAAACCAATAGAAAGAAACCACAGTTTACATTGAAGTATTCGCTGTAGGAGAAGTTCCGTTAGTTCGTACAATACAATCATTGTAACATAATTTTATAAAAATAAAGACTCTATTATAAGATATAAATAATTCTATTCCCACAGAAAGTAAAGTACGCCAAATATAACAGTTTAACAGATAATAGGCAGACCTTTTTTTTATCTTTATATTTTCTTATTTAAAAAAAATACAAACGTTTTTAAAATTATCCTACACTTAGAATCAAAGGTTTTCGTAGAAACACAGTTTCTTTCAAAGATTTCAAAGGCCTGAATGACGTCTTATAATAACCGTTGCTTCTTGTTGTTGTGTTATTGTTCTTGTTGTTTTGTAATTTTTGGCTCTCGTGTCTTGAAAAGTGTAATCGATGCTGTGCTGTATTTATTTATTTTTCCATAAAAATATTTATCTTTTCAGTATTACAGTATTACAAACTGTTTGTTCTCCGAATTACTGGAAATTCTATTCATTTGGAATAAATTTACACTATGAAAAAAAACCCAGCAAAGAAACAAAAGAACATTGTCAGTTCAATACGTTATACAAGTAACATGTTTATTTTCTAATTATATTATATCTTATCTTTTACAGACGCTCCTTTTATACACAAGATTATCTGTGACTATCCGTGGTTTGAGTCTAGGCTTGAAAAGTTTAGCATTTGGATTATTTTTCTCTAGTTGAACAAAATATTTTGAAAATTTCATCGAAATAATTAAATGTTGTAAACAAACCATTCTAAATATAATAAAATGTATTTCCGTTATTACGTCGTTCCAAAGATGCAAGAACCAACAGCAATTTCTTTCTTTCTTACCAGCAGTACTCACCAGTTTCCGCGGTCACGTCATAAAACTGTAATTGTGTGGCCAGCACAAATCCAAAACCGCGTTAACTTTCCCCCATAAGAAGACTCCGACACAGATTCCAGACCGGAGCATAAAAATCCTGGCGTTTTTTACCTCGATTCGAGCCCTGGTCCTTCGGGATATCAATATAATGTGCTCCAACTAGCCTTTCATGATAGACAAACATTTTAATCAATAAAAAAAATATTAAAAAAAAAAAAGAAATATTAGTGAAACAGGCATTAAGTCTCCGACCACGGTACATAGGCTAATCGCCGGATTAGTATGATTACAGATAACGGCGTATTTGACACTGTTGTACTAAATGTTTCTGTAAATTCAGCAGTTTAGTCTGATTTGTTATTTCTTTTGGTATTGTTGTCTTACCCCCACGAGGTGTTTACGTCAGTACATGTGTAACCCGGTAGTTGTGGATTCGACCCGGTTACACGTGTGGTGGAGGTTTCAACTCACACCCTTGGCTTCGTTGGTCTGGAGGTATCTTTTGAAGTCGGATGGCAGCCTCTACTGTACGTTTGCAAATTTATATTTGACACCTTTCCTTAGACGTGGCTTCGTAAACGTCTAAGTCTAACCAACAATGTCACGTTCTAACCAAACAGTAACCAACGCTGTTGTCTTATGAGAGAAAACTGTATGACTTTATTCAATAGTAGCGGAAAATGGCTAGCAATAATAATACAATGATGAAGGTAAACTATTAGCAGATGCAGGCAATTCATCAACAAAATGCAAAACTTCGTGACTAACTGGCATATAAAATGGTGGATCAAACAATCTGAGTAGAACAATATTTACAATAGTTAGATCTGACTTCTAACTAAAATGAAAGTGTGTCTTCTTATGAGACTGGCGCTAGGACTAAATTTACAGCGAACAGTTTCAACTTATATAGCGGACATGAAGAGGGGGAGTGTAAACTATACCAATGGTTTGACATCTGGTACTAAATTTTGAGATCAACAGAAGGATCTCCCTGGCCTTAGAAAGTCGCCCAATTATGGGCCATTTGCAGAAGGCCAGAGCTATGCATAAAAATGTCAATGTCCACCGTTGGCGATCAGAAAAAAATGATATCAACTGGAATTATATTTCCTGAAACAGTGACAAGATAAAGTAGGAAATATATGGTCACCCAGGAAGGTGGAAAAGGGGGGGGGGGCAAGAGGGCGCGATATTCACGAGACTATGTGACCCTTAATTGCAATCTGGACACTGGTCGTTAAATTCGTACGCCATTCAAAGTTGGAGGGAGATGATTCCTATCTTAACAGGTAAGGGGGGATAACCACGTCGCGGGTGGAAAAGGTGACACGGGAAGGTGGGGGGGGGGAGAGGGCGGTATAGTATCATTTTACTTGGCAGGGAAACCCCGCTATATGGGAACAAGGTAATATACTAACATTTACAAACAACATTTATATTTCTAAACCTTCTCTCTCTCCTACGCTTAATCAAAATAATGTACATATATTCCTAATCCATACATGGTTGTGATGCTAATACATTTGTTATAAACATTGGCAGTTATAAAATTCGGCCTATGTGACGACCGATTCGTTTCCATTCGTCACAATATCCCCACCAACAAAAGTTCTTATCTATGATAAGAACTGTTAACAAGCGCTATTACGAGAACAATCGCGAGATTATACACCCCAAAAGTTACAAGTCTATAACAAAAAAAAACTAAGAGATAAATTGAGATACTTACAGATTTATGATAATGACAGAAGATACAATAAACCAGGAGGGCTTCTTAGTCCTCTCCCGTTTTGTTTGCAATAGAGTGGCGGTTGAGGAAGTCTGATAGGCAGTTTTCGGGTCCTGGTATGTACAGGGTCAAAGACAGAGACTGTCCCATTAGTCGGCGGTTAAGATTTTGCCTGAAGCCATGAATGAGAAGGGACGGTAATCTGTCTGGCCATTTAGTCGATTGGCACACTACACTCAGGATATAAGCGTCCTTATACCGCGACCGGGGGAGGGGACCTATTAGGTCTACTGACACCCGTTTAATGGGAATATCCCCCACTGGGATCTCACCTAACGGTACAGGTGGAGTGAGGCGTTTTTTTGTCATGACTTGGCCCTGGTGACCCGAAGATACAAATCTTTTGCTGTCACCCGACATACCGGGCCAGTAATAGTCATGTTTCACTTTTTGAACAATCGACGTCTGTTCTTGGTGGGCTCCTATATGAAAGTCATGGGCTATGTCTATTACCTGGGGCTTTTCATCTTGATCAGCGCAAGGCTGTCTATAGAGAAGGTTTGCTTTAAAGAAAACATAAGCTGTTCTAGAATCGCGCAAGCTTGTTTGGTTTATTTCTCTAACTGAATTTAGGGAAAGGTCTTCCTGCTGAGCTTTAATAAAATCTTGGTGAGAGGGCGGAGGCTCTACTGTGGAGTCCACTGTCTCGGGGCGGGCTTGGGTGATAACCGGGGTCAGGATCATAGGGGTCTGTGGGATAGCTAGAAAAACGTACTTGCATCCCAAAATAACATCATAAACTAGGTCTTTCATGACCGCTGCATTTATTGTGCCACGCACAAAAGGAGAATTTATGTGAATACGCGCAATGGGAAGATTCTGGACGGGTGCAGAGAGGGATGGCCCTCGAAGGCTTACAAACTGACCCGTAAGGTCGCCGGGTCCTATCCGCGAAGCGGAAACAATGGAGTCGTATTGACAACCACTATCAAAGTGACAAGTTGCTGGTTCCCCATTCAGTTCAACCGTGTCCGTTTCTTTGGGGCCATTGTGGCTCCCAGGGGTAGGCGAGGTTTTCGATTCATCAATCAAAGTCACCTGAGTTTCTAACTCATTAGTGCAAGTAGCTAAGGTTCCCAAATTATAAATGGGTGTCATTGGATTTTCCGGCTCCTCAGAGTCGGTTCGGACTACAACGGAGGACACGCGGGCCTGTGTAGGGCGGTCTCTCCTATCACTCGGAAAAGGGTTTGAGTGCTCTAGGCGATTGCTCCCTCCATTTGTTTGATGGTAGGGGCGTAGCGTTTGCTGATTTTCGTGCTGGGGCGGATAGCGATGTGAGTTTTTCTTATCTATAGGCCCGTTGGGGCGCCCTACCTGGGGTTTATCAAGGCGTGGGCGTGGGGGGTGGGTTGTCAGATTTTCCTCTTGGTGAGCTGTGGCGTAGCGATCCGCTAACTCTACCAATTTGTTAAAGGTACCCACCTTACGTTCGTCCAGGAACACTTTCATTTTATAAGACATATTATGTCTCATTTGTTCTGTTAGGACTAGCTCGGCTAGTCCTTGAAATGTTTTTTCATGCGATGCGAGTTCTACCCATTTGATTAAATATGAATTTAGCCTGTCTGCAAACTGAACATACGTCTCTCCTTCTTTTATTTGTGATTCTCTAAATTTCCTATTGTATGATCTAGCCGTCAATTCGTACTTTATCAGTAGCGCATTTTTCAATGTTTCATAACTGCCCTTGTCATTAGAGGGAAGTTTGTTGTAAACCTCATAAGCTTGGCCTCTTAGAGACTGAACTAAATGTCTAACCCATAGTTCTTTGTGGACATTATGGTTTACAGCTAAATGTTCATACCTATTAAGGTAGACGTCAATGGTCTCTAATGACGGGTCAAAAATGTCAGGTGTGAAAGAGTAGTATTGGGGGGTAAATGAGTCATTTGAGTGCTCTGTTGAAGTTTGAGAGGAAGGGGAATTCGGAGTGCACATACCAGGGGCCGCTAATTCTGCCTGTCTTAACTGTATTACTTTCTCAGCCTCAATTTGGGCCAACCTAATTTGCAATTATTTTTCTGATTCAATTTTTAACTTTTCTTTTTCTGATTCAATTTTTAACTTTTCTTTTTCTGATTCAATTTTTAACTTTTCTTTTTCTGATTCAATTTTTAACTTTTCATTTTCGGACTCAATTTTTAACTTTTCTGCCTCCCTAAACTCAGCGACCTGTTGCTTAATATATTCTAACATCTCATTACCAGTGAGGTTAGCGGCCTCAGCTTCTTCTCTAGCAACACGTTTAATGCTTACAATATCGGCCATGATATTCTAACTTCTAAATTATGCTAAAATGCCAATGATATAACAAAAGTAAAAGGATCACTTACCCTTCAGCCTTCCAAATTTGAATTACAGAAATGCATATCACTAACACACACACACTTATAAACTATTCACTAATGTCACTAGAATGTTAGAATGTTTTTAATTCTGTCTTGTGGACTTCGGTAACTATTAGCTGTGTTGTCTCACGGCGGCGTTGAAGCTGATCTACGGTGTCAGGTGGATAAACGTGTAGCAAAGGGTTGTCTACAGGGTTGTCTGGTTGGCAGTTGACACTCTTCAGGTAACAAGCAATGTTCAATGAAATGAGCAGGGTAGGTCTAGTTGACTTTCTTCAGGAGACAGGCAGTGTTTTGTGTAGGGGTTGATACAGGTTGTCACCGGGTTGTCAGGACAGTGGCTTTTCTGTTAGAGGTGAATAAGAGCCCCCAGCAAAAATACAATCAAGCTGGACCGCTTCAAATGGTGCCCAGATTTTAATCACCGGACGAGACCTCAATTATGTAACCCGGTAGTTGTGGATTCGACCCGGTTACACGTGTGGTGGAGGTTTCAACTCACACCCTTGGCTTCGTTGGTCTGGAGGTATCTTTTGAAGTCGGATGGCAGCCTCTACTGTACGTTTGCAAATTTATATTTGACACCTTTCCTTAGACGTGGCTTCGTAAACGTCTAAGTCTAACCAACAATGTCACGTTCTAACCAAACAGTAACCAACGCTGTTGTCTTATGAGAGAAAACTGTATGACTTTATTCAATAGTAGCGGAAAATGGCTAGCAATAATAATACAATGATGAAGGTAAACTATTAGCAGATGCAGGCAATTCATCAACAAAATGCAAAACTTCGTGACTAACTGGCATATAAAATGGTGGATCAAACAATCTGAGTAGAACAATATTTACAATAGTTAGATCTGACTTCTAACTAAAATGAAAGTGTGTCTTCTTATGAGACTGGCGCTAGGACTAAATTTACAGCGAACAGTTTCAACTTATATAGCGGACATGAAGAGGGGGAGTGTAAACTATACCAATGGTTTGACATCTGGTACTAAATTTTGAGATCAACAGAAGGATCTCCCTGGCCTTAGAAAGTCGCCCAATTATGGGCCATTTGCAGAAGGCCAGAGCTATGCATAAAAATGTCAATGTCCACCGTTGGCGATCAGAAAAAAATGATATCAACTGGAATTATATTTCCTGAAACAGTGACAAGATAAAGTAGGAAATATATGGTCACCCAGGAAGGTGGAAAAGGGGGGGGGGGCAAGAGGGCGCGATATTCACGAGACTATGTGACCCTTAATTGCAATCTGGACACTGGTCGTTAAATTCGTACGCCATTCAAAGCTGGAGGGAGATGATTCCTATCTTAACAGGTAAGGGGGGATAACCACGTCGCGGGTGGAAAAGGTGACACGGGAAGGTGGGGGGGGGGGGAGAGGGCGGTATAGTATCATTTTACTTGGCAGGGAAACCCCGCTATATGGGAACAAGGTAATATACTAACATTTACAAACAACATTTATATTTCTAAACCTTCTCTCTCTCCTACGCTTAATCAAAATAATGTACATATATTCCTAATCCATACATGGTTGTGATGCTAATACATTTGTTATAAACATTGGCAGTTATAAAATTCGGCCTATGTGACGACCGATTCGTTTCCATTCGTCACAATATCCCCACCAACAAAAGTTCTTATCTATGATAAGAACTGTTAACAAGCGCTATTACGAGAACAATCGCGAGATTATACACCCCAAAAGTTACAAGTCTATAACAAAAAAAAACTAAGAGATAAATTGAGATACTTACAGATTTATGATAATGACAGAAGATACAATAAACCAGGAGGGCTTCTTAGTCCTCTCCCGTTTTGTTTGCAATAGAGTGGCGGTTGAGGAAGTCTGATAGGCAGTTTTCGGGTCCTGGTATGTACAGGGTCAAAGACAGAGACTGTCCCATTAGTCGGCGGTTAAGATTTTGCCTGAAGCCATGAATGAGAAGGGACGGTAATCTGTCTGGCCATTTAGTCGATTGGCACACTACACTCAGGATATAAGCGTCCTTATACCGCGACCGGGGGAGGGGACCTATTAGGTCTACTGACACCCGTTTAATGGGAATATCCCCCACTGGGATCTCACCTAACGGTACAGGTGGAGTGAGGCGTTTTTTTGTCATGACTTGGCCCTGGTGACCCGAAGATACAAATCTTTTGCTGTCACCCGACATACCGGGCCAGTAATAGTCATGTTTCACTTTTTGAACAGTCGACGTCTGTTCTTGGTGGGCTCCTATATGAAAGTCATGGGCTATGTCTATTACCTGGGGCTTTTCATCTTGATCAGCGCAAGGCTGTCTATAGAGAAGGTTTGCTTTAAAGAAAACATAAGCTGTTCTAGAATCGCGCAAGCTTGTTTGGTTTATTTCTCTAACTGAATTTAGGGAAAGGTCTTCCTGCTGAGCTTTAATAAAATCTTGGTGAGAGGGCGGAGGCTCTACTGTGGAGTCCACTGTCTCGGGGCGGGCTTGGGTGATAACCGGGGTCAGGATCATAGGGGTCTGTGGGATAGCTAGAAAAACGTACTTGCATCCCAAAATAACATCATAAACTAGGTCTTTCATGACCGCTGCATTTATTGTGCCACGCACAAAAGGAGAATTTATGTGAATACGCGCAATGGGAAGATTCTGGACGGGTGCAGAGAGGGATGGCCCTCGAATGAACAATATGAACAATGAACAATGAACAATGAACAATATTTTATTTGCCACATAGTACATAGGTACAATAAAGGCATAGTCAAAAACATAAGAAAATTATAGCATTTGTGAATAATAAATTGAACAATAATAGTAAAACCAATATTAGTAATAAAATGAAAGTAATAAAAAATTTATTAATTAAAGGTATCCTAAAAGAAAATTCAGGGGGGATAATTTAGTTTATAACACAATTTTTGGGGGGAAAAAACTAACAAAGAAAAAAAACAAAAAAACTACAACTTAATTTACTAACATAGACATACAGGTAAATCACTTTCATTAGACCTGCACGGCATTAACATAGTGAGAACAAACATTTAAGAAATCATTCACAATTTTTCTTGCGGCTTAGTATATTACATTTCTTCTACGACTATCTCTCAATATCATATTGACAAACCAACAAGTTAAAATACTTAAACATTTCTAACCTTTTTCTCATTTTTTAAAAGCAGATACTAATATTTTTGAAAATATGCTTAGTTTTTTAAGTTCTTTTAGAGAGCTAGAATTAAGCAGTTCCGACATTTTTTCTACATTAGGTCTGTTATAGTAATATTTTTTTAGATACATTTTTCGTTGGGCATTGAAGTGCACACATTGGAGTAAATAGTGATATCCATCTCCTATATCTTTTAAGCAAAAGGGACATAATCTTAAATTATAATCTATTCTGGAGTGGCGACCCAGTTCAACAGGGAAATTATTGTTACTTGTTCGTATTTTTAGTATATAGATAGCTTCTTTCAGATGTAATTTATTTAAAAAGGGTGGACTATTTTCCCAGTCAGATTTATATTTTAGAGCGCTATATAATTTACCTTTATTGCTTATTTGCATACTCTCATAAAGTTCTTGTTTACTTTGATCATTTATACGTAAGTTAATTATTGATTTTGAAAGTTTAGTGTCTATTATATCTTGTTCTAACCAAATATATCCTAATCCTAGTTGTTCCAATTGTAACTTTATATTGGCGGACCATTTGCATTTTTCAACCAGGTGCTCTTTAAGTAAAATGTTATAAATTATTTTAGAAATCCTGCTTTCTTTGCCGGTCGCTATTTTGATCCAGAAGTGTAACATTCTTTTTTTAATAAATGATCTTATATAGAGTTTGCCTGTTTCGCCTAGGACTACATAATTTGGTGTTTTTGTGTTCAATTTTAAAATCATCTTAAAATATCTTAGTCTAACATTTTCTAAAATGTCACAATTTTCCATACCCCATAGTTCGCAACCGTAGGTTAGTATAGGTAGTACTGTTTGATCAAATAGATCAATTTGACTATCTATGGGCAAGCTTAGTGTATGGCATTTTCTGAGAAGATTGAACATAGCATTAGTACCTTTCATCTTACAATATTTCCTGTGTTCTGAGAAAGAACCGTTAGCTGAGAAGATTATTCCCAGGTATTTAAATTTAGAAACTATTTCTATTATATTATTATTTAGTACAAATTTCTGATTTCCTACCCTCCCCTTTCTACCGAATATCATTATTTTTGTCTTATCTTCATTTATGTTTAAGTGGTTCTCCTTGCAATAGTTACTGTAAATGTTTAAGTTTTTCTGTAATTCTTTTGCGGTTTTAGCTAGGATTGTTGTGTCGTCAGCATATAATAATGTGAATATTTTTAGTAGATCTGCGTTGTTATCGTTGCTGATAGTTAAGCTACTTGCACCTTTTAGTTCTAAATAAGAATCTAAGTCATTAATAAACATAGAAAATAATAGAGGGCTCAGATGTTCTCCCTCTCTTAGTCCTGCTTCGCAGTTAAATAACGGTGACAGGTTTGTATTTAATTTTACTGTCGATTTAATATCTCTATATAACCCCTGTATACATTTAAGGAAAATTCCATCTATGCCTATATCTAACATTTTCGCCCAGAGTAATTTTCTTTTAATAGACGGGAAAGCTCTTTTTAGATCAATGAATGCACAGAACAGTTTGTCACCTTTATTTTTTATTAAAAAGCTCAGCGCATATAGTATAAATGATGCTTCCGTTGTGGAATAACCTTCTCTAAAACCCATTTGATTCTCGTTTAATAAGTTGTGCTCTTCAAGGAACATCTCCATTCGTACATTAAGAATGGATGAGAATAGTTTACCTAAGCATGATAATAAGGTAATTGGTCTAAAGTTTTCGGGCTTTGCCTTGCTACCTTTATTTTTATATATTGGACATATCATCCCTAGTGACCAGCTTTCGGGGAAAATTCCATCTTTTAGGATAACATTGAATAATTTTACGTATGTGGGTATCATTATAACCTTTGTGCATTTTATATATTCATTATAAATTTTATCGTGTCCGCAGCTTTTATTATTACTTGTTTTATTGATGGCTGATAACACTTCATTATATGTTATTTCACCATTAAGTCTTGTCGTATCTAAGTTAGGTGCGGTTAAATTGGTTTTTATTGGGTTCATGCAACAGTTGTCTGTCGTTTCGTTTTGGGATTTGAAAAAATGGAACAATTCGTCAATACTAATGTCATTATAATCTTCTTTTCTGTTTTTGTCCTTTAGGATACGCCAGTACTCTTTTGGATTCTTTCCTTTCAGATTTTTTATTTTATTTCTCATTTTGTTTTCATATTTATTTATAGCGGTGTTCATTTCACGCTTGTAGTTTTTACTGTGTGTTTTTAAACTTTCAAGTGAGCCTTTGGTTTTAAGGGTACTATTCATTCTTCTTGCTTTAAGGTATAATCTTCGTTTTTGTCTACATATAAGTGTAAACCAGGGTTTATTTTTTCTTAGGTTATTTTTATCATTAGGGTATCGATTTGTGCCAAATATTTCATTTGCAGAATTTATTAATATTTTATTTATTTCCTCTACTATGTTATTTATTTCTTGTTTTTTGTTTTCAGGGGAGTTACAAAGGTCACTTCTTTCTAGTAATTCGTCTAGTTTCAGATTTATGCTGTTTTTGTTTTGCTTTTCTACCATTTCAAAATAGTTCTTAGATTTAGTTTGCACCCACGGTTTAATGATCTCTACCACTGGTCTATTATTTAGTCGTCTACGCGCATTTCCAGGTTTATTTGCTCCACCAATCTCAATCTCATATTCACATGATATTAAACAATGGCTTACAAACTGACCCGTAAGGTCGCCGGGTCGTATCCGCGAAGCGGAAACAATGGAGTCGTATTGACAACCACTATCAAAGTGACAAGTTGCTGGTTCCCCATTCAGTTCAACCGTGTCCGTTTCTTTGGGGCCATTGTGGCTCCCAGGGGTAGGCGAGGTTTTCGATTCATCAATCAAAGTCACCTGAGTTTCTAACTCATTAGTGCAAGTAGCTAAGGTTCCCAAATTATAAATGGGTGTCATTGGATTTTCCGGCTCCTCAGAGTCGGTTCGGACTACAACGGAGGACACGCGGGCCTGTGTAGGGCGGTCTCTCCTATCACTCGGAAAAGGGTTTGAGTGCTCTAGGCGATTGCTCCCTCCATTTGTTTGATGGTAGGGGCGTAGCGTTTGCTGATTTTCGTGCTGGGGCGGATAGCGATGTGAGTTTTTCTTATCTATAGGCCCGTTGGGGCGCCCTACCTGGGGTTTATCAAGGCGTGGGCGTGGGGGGTGGGTTGTCAGATTTTCCTCTTGGTGAGCTGTGGCGTAGCGATCCGCTAACTCTACCAATTTGTTAAAGGTACCCACCTTACGTTCGTCCAGGAACACTTTCATTTTATAAGACATATTATGTCTCATTTGTTCTGTTAGGACTAGCTCGGCTAGTCCTTGAAATGTTTTTTCATGCGATGCGAGTTCTACCCATTTGATTAAATATGAATTTAGCCTGTCTGCAAACTGAACATACGTCTCTCCTTCTTTTATTTGTGATTCTCTAAATTTCCTATTGTATGATCTAGCCGTCAATTCGTACTTTATCAGTAGCGCATTTTTCAATGTTTCATAACTGCCCTTGTCATTAGAGGGAAGTTTGTTGTAAACCTCATAAGCTTGGCCTCTTAGAGACTGAACTAAATGTCTAACCCATAGTTCTTTGTGGACATTATGGTTTACAGCTAAATGTTCATACCTATTAAGGTAGACGTCAATGGTCTCTAATGACGGGTCAAAAATGTCAGGTGTGAAAGAGTAGTATTGGGGGGTAAATGAGTCATTTGAGTGCTCTGTTGAAGTTTGAGAGGAAGGGGAATTCGGAGTGCACATACCAGGGGCCGCTAATTCTGCCTGTCTTAACTGTATTACTTTCTCAGCCTCAATTTGGGCCAACCTAATTTGCAATTCTTTTTCTGATTCAATTTTTAACTTTTCTTTTTCTGATTCAATTTTTAACTTTTCTTTTTCTGATTCAATTTTTAACTTTTCTTTTTCTGATTCAATTTTTAACTTTTCATTTTCGGACTCAATTTTTAACTTTTCTGCCTCCCTAAACTCAGCGACCTGTTGCTTAATATATTCTAACATCTCATTACCAGTGAGGTTAGCGGCCTCAGCTTCTTCTCTAGCAACACGTTTAATGCTTACAATATCGGCCATGATATTCTAACTTCTAAATTATGCTAAAATGCCAATGATATAACAAAAGTAAAAGGATCACTTACCCTTCAGCCTTCCAAATTTGAATTACAGAAATGCATATCACTAACACACACACACTTATAAACTATTCACTAATGTCACTAGAATGTTAGAATGTTTTTAATTCTGTCTTGTGGACTTCGGTAACTATTAGCTGTGTTGTCTCACGGCGGCGTTGAAGCTGATCTACGGTGTCAGGTGGATAAACGTGTAGCAAAGGGTTGTCTACAGGGTTGTCTGGTTGGCAGTTGACACTCTTCAGGTAACAAGCAATGTTCAATGAAATGAGCAGGGTAGGTCTAGTTGACTTTCTTCAGGAGACAGGCAGTGTTTTGTGTAGGGGTTGATACAGGTTGTCACCGGGTTGTCAGGACAGTGGCTTTTCTGTTAGAGGTGAATAAGAGCCCCCAGCAAAAATACAATCAAGCTGGACCGCTTCAAATGGTGCCCAGATTTTAATCACCGGACGAGACCTCAATTATGTAACCCGGTAGTTGTGGATTCGACCCGGTTACACGTGTGGTGGAGGTTTCAACTCACACCCTTGGCTTCGTTGGTCTGGAGGTATCTTTTGAAGTCGGATGGCAGCCTCTACTGTACGTTTGCAAATTTATATTTGACACCTTTCCTTAGACGTGGCTTCGTAAACGTCTAAGTCTAACCAACAATGTCACGTTCTAACCAAACAGTAACCAACGCTGTTGTCTTATGAGAGAAAACTGTATGACTTTATTCAATAGTAGCGGAAAATGGCTAGCAATAATAATACAATGATGAAGGTAAACTATTAGCAGATGCAGGCAATTCATCAACAAAATGCAAAACTTCGTGACTAACTGGCATATAAAATGGTGGATCAAACAATCTGAGTAGAACAATATTTACAATAGTTAGATCTGACTTCTAACTAAAATGAAAGTGTGTCTTCTTATGAGACTGGCGCTAGGACTAAATTTACAGCGAACAGTTTCAACTTATATAGCGGACATGAAGAGGGGGAGTGTAAACTATACCAATGGTTTGACATCTGGTACTAAATTTTGAGATCAACAGAAGGATCTCCCTGGCCTTAGAAAGTCGCCCAATTATGGGCCATTTGCAGAAGGCCAGAGCTATGCATAAAAATGTCAATGTCCACCGTTGGCGATCAGAAAAAAATGATATCAACTGGAATTATATTTCCTGAAACAGTGACAAGATAAAGTAGGAAATATATGGTCACCCAGGAAGGTGGAAAAGGGGGGGGGGGCAAGAGGGCGCGATATTCACGAGACTATGTGACCCTTAATTGCAATCTGGACACTGGTCGTTAAATTCGTACGCCATTCAAAGTTGGAGGGAGATGATTCCTATCTTAACAGGTAAGGGGGGATAACCACGTCGCGGGTGGAAAAGGTGACACGGGAAGGTGGGGGGGGGGGAGAGGGCGGTATAGTATCATTTTACTTGGCAGGGAAACCCCGCTATATGGGAACAAGGTAATATACTAACATTTACAAACAACATTTATATTTCTAAACCTTCTCTCTCTCCTACGCTTAATCAAAATAATGTACATATATTCCTAATCCATACATGGTTGTGATGCTAATACATTTGTTATAAACATTGGCAGTTATAAAATTCGGCCTATGTGACGACCGATTCGTTTCCATTCGTCACAACATGTTTACGTTCAGTACATGTTTACGTCAGTACATGCCAAATATTTTTGTTATTTTTTTTTCTTTTTAAACAATGACAAGGTTTACCCTTCAACAAAACTATTCACAGGATCTATGGCGAGGGTTTTGAAACAAGAATGATAACTCCAACAATATGTGCAAATTTACCTGCGTGAGATTTTCAACGTTTACATTTCAACCGTTCATAACCGATTTATTTTGTGTTTTGTTTTTGTGATAAACAAAAAGAAATCCAAAAAAAAAGAAGACAAATTAAAAACTAAAATCTCATCTTTCATAACCGGCAGAGAAAAGATCAGTTGTGCGCATGTCGGAAATGACGAAATCCTAAACTCCATTGCACGAGATTTCACAAGTCTTCATGTTTGTTTGTTTGTAGATAATCAATGGAGCTGACATAATGCCGACATACATACAGTGTAATGGACGGTTATGAATATATTATACAGTTTAAGAGGTTGAAGGATATTATATTGATATTATATCTAGTGATCATTGTATGGAATAATGCTATTAGCGGTATTATTAATTATAAACAAGAACACATTGGTTTCATGAGTTTATTAAATAAATTATTGCGCCTCAACCACTAACTACACCGTGACAACGTATGTATAGGACTACAAGGACTACCGCAGACTGCACTACAAATCAGAGACAGTACTAGTCGAGTAACCCACATTCCAAAGCTCCCTTCGGAGACCTAATCTTGCTACCTTAATCTGATAAACAGAGCTCTAAAGAATATATAATTTCAGTTTCATTGAAAAATTGGTTCTAGCTTGTGTACACAACTTTGACATTTCAAACACAGACAATATTGTAACACGTATACCAATACATAAGCAGACAATTTTGTAACACGTATACCAATACAAACACAGACAATTGTGTAACACTTATACCATACTATACATAAACAGACAATTTTGTAACACGTATACTAATACATAAACAGACAATTGTGTAACACTTATACCATAATATACATAAACAGACAATATTGTAACACGTATACCAATACATAAGCAGATAATTTTGTAACACGTATACCAATACAAACATAGACAATTGTGTAACACTTATACCATACTATACATAAACAGACAATTTTGTAACACGTATACCAATACAAACACAGACAATTGTGTAACACTTATACCATACTATACATAAACAGACAATTTTGTAACAGTATTCTGCACTGTTATGAAGACGTTGTGGGAAACAGAGAATATTCTGTAGTGGGAAACAAATTCATTTTATTTTCTATTCACGTTAGGAATTATTGATTTATTGAATAACTGAAGTTCTGACAATTTCATTTGAATATATAATTCAATTGTTGCTTTGTTGTTGAATTGTGTGTGTATTTTGTTGTTGCTAATGTTTGTATAGTTTTGATGATGCCGTTGTTGTGTTTATTTATTGGAGGCTGGAAGAGATTTTAGCTTAAGTGGTAGGTTATATGTCTTCTTTGTGAAATTAAAATTTAACAATACAGAATATTGAAAGTAAAATTAGAACGTTTGCATTAAAAACTAACCACTTACCAGGTGCTATTGCTTTAACTATAAAGTCTAATACTGTCCTTAGGGAAATGGAGTTTTGTTTTATAAAGTGACACTAAACCACATACGATCACACAGCGACAGCTAACTATGTTTTGGAAACAACTATCCAATTTGTGTTTATTTAAATAAATTTCTTGATAATTATAAGGTTTGGAAAAGTTATAAAATATAAGACGGGCCTAATACAAAATAGATAAAAAAAATGTTTCATTTTCTATTTTCTATTGAGTTGTATATTGAACTCTAAAAATGGAATACATCAATAAATAAATAAATACTAACGACAAGAAAATAACCAATACTTTATAAGTTATATGTTGCAAAAGAAACTAAAAAAACTCTTTACTCTGTCAAGCATAGTCATGTAGATCTATGAAGCCCGTTCGGAGAATCGGGCACATAATGCTAGTCCTGTATAAGTACAAACAATAACTAAATCAACGCTAACTTGTCCTCTGGAAAATTCGATCTGATTGGTTCAGAAAATACTCAGTTGACATGAGAATATTGTATCATTTTTGTTTGTTTATTGACACTGTTAGGTAAATTATTTCAATGAGTACTTTAAATCTTACACTTCGATACCAAATATCACGATACTATTGTTCCTATGTTTGTTCCTTGATTGCGCTGAAAGTATCGTACCACGGTCTCATGTTGACACAGTATCAAAGAAGATCGTTTTCACCCTGGCCTTTTCAATATCAGATGAAGTAATCGATACTCCATAGCGATTCACCTCCATTGACCTAAAGGTTCGTTTCACGTACATAGAGATGTATTCAAGACTACCAGCGGCAAGCTTAGTTCTACATGCATGAAGTTTAATGAATAAAGGACATTGAACTTTTAAAACCAATTCACTCGTTTGACTTCCATGAATTGAATGGCGTCGATGAAGATGGAGTTCGATGTTAAGACTGTGCATTAATGGCCAGGACTTTGTTTTTTTTATATTTTTCCCGAATGTGTTACTAAAACCACTCGTATGTTTGTGTGTATGCGAATGTGTGTATGTATGTGTGCGTTTTTTCCTTCCCTTATCATACCGGGGGAAAGCTAGAATTGAATTGTAAGCACATACACACAAACACACACAAATATACCAAAAAAAAAATATTTCCATCTCGCTCTGCAAGGATATAGATATGTGAAGATTCTGTAAATGATTGTTTGTGATGTCCTTATTATGTTTGTTTGTTTGTTACAAACATCAGTTTAGCTTTAAAAAATGTTGAACCTATACTTAACAGTTAGGTTTCTACAAATATTTCCACTGGGTAAAGAAACGATGAAATCGATATAGAGTGAAAGAGACACCAGGGTTACAAAATGTCCCGCAAAAGGAGCACATGTCCTCCATTTTTACCTAATGTCCTCCGTCCGGCAGGCGAAGATAAAAACACTTTTAAATGTCCGGCTTTTGTAATACTTTGTGTTGTGTAAGCCTACAGTTTGAATAATATTAACATGCACTTAATAAACAAATGACCATTTGTTAAAAAAAAATAGATGAACAGTTGTTGTTTTAAAGATTCTTAAAGTTTATTTTTTAAAGTTGCCCAAATGCAATTTGCTTTTTATGCTACATTGAATTGAAGTATCAGAAACCCTATTCAGGTTTTAATGCTTAAAGAATACGTTTTCCTCATTCAGAGGTCCACCGAAAGCAAATTTTTGGTTTCGGTTTTAAAACGAAACCATACCGAAAGTTATAAAACAACTTTCGAAACCTTATCTACACCTTTGGCCGAAACAGAAAGATAAACCGAAATTGCCAAGCAGCAAACGATTTAAACAGACTGAATTGTAATCCCAAACTCCATTGTTTTTTTATACTTTGGGGTGCTTAAATAATTTGTTTATTAGCCTATTAACTTCAATTTTCTACTTCACACAGATTAATTCGCAACAGATTAACTAAATGAAATTATCAATAAACAGAGTAATAGATGCAGCACTAGCGTTGCAGTCTGAATTTTGAAAGTTAAAATAGATACTCGGCTGATGACCGAAAGGCAATATCAGTTCGGCCGAAACCGAAAGCAAACAGAAAGCTTTCTTTTTGGCTTCGACCCAAACCGAAATTACACCGAAGTAGGCCATTTGTTGAAACAGAAACCTTAACCGAATTTCGGTCGGTCTCTATCTTCATTTTTCAATCTAGAATACACTAACGTTGCTGTTATGTGCTTTCTAATTTACCAATAAACGTGCCAGTGTATTGTTAAAGTAACATTTATTTCTTTATAAAAAACGTACTAGTGAATAGTTAAATATACATATATTTTCTCAAGCAACGTTTTATTACAATGACCCGTCTACCATGAATATTTCATACATGTTCCTAACAAATCAATATTGCTTACTTGGTGAACAGTACGCCTTAATAGAGTTGACTACATCGCGACGCATATCAAATGCGTTCATAAGCAGAAGCCTCTGAGTCGATGGAGCTCATAATAATCTATAACCTATATCCTAACCCCTACCCCCCCCCCCTGCAACCTACTCCCTATTACCTTACTGAACGTTAGACAACTTGTTAACTTCTTTGTCGTATGTAATACACAATGATGAATTTTGTATTCGCTTCAAGCCTATGATACCTCTCTAAGTCTATGCGTCAGAACAGCCCACTTAAGTATATATTATAGAATTCGGTGGCGCAGTCTGATTGGTGGTGGTAGGAGGTCGTTCACATTTTACGTCAGGTGTTAACAGTCTGATGAAATGTGACGAGAATGATGTAATGAAATGTGGGGTTAAATAAATAAAAACATCCTACAATCAAGATATATAAATATATATATATGTATATATATATAGTTCTTCGTATTTCAGGTGTGTACATTATGATTTATATCCATCAGTTATCAACGTAAACGTATATATCTTACACTGATTATTTCCAAGATATGTGTAATATAATATAATTCTATTTGTATAGCGCCGCCAAACAAAACACAAGTTAAGCTAAGGGCCCATTTAACATCGAGCAACGGACATCTAAAAACACGGATATATACATGTATAGCCATATATCTGCCTATCTATCTCTTTATCTAACACCTCTACACATTCCCATCATTCTGTCCATCAAATTAGCCAATGTATTTCTAATCAATACTCGCGACTCATTAGCGCCGCTACCACGACCCACCCACACTTCCACCACTACCCGCCCCCCTTCCCATTACCCACCAGTCCCGTGACTGGCATCTTTTTATTACGCGTCGTGTTCTCGAGCGTGAGGGCGTCACCTTCAAAGACTTCTCATGAGATACATACATTAGGGCTTCGCTAGCGGGGCTTCGTGTGACATGACATAGATGAGATCTTCTTGTCATCATGACATAGAACTAGATACTGGACAACGGACACTGGTCTTTTTTTTCCTACAATAGTTCTGATGTTGTCAATTATAGACCTTAATAGTAACAGGTTTCATAGTAGTAACACGTTTTTAAACAGTAACAAGTTTTCTAACAGTAACGTAACAGGTTTTCTAGCAGGAACAGGTTTTCTATCAGTAACCTAACAGGTTTTCTAGCAGTAACAGGTTTTCTAACAGTAACAGGTTTTCTAGCTGTAACAGGTTTTCTAGCTGTAACAGGTTTTCTAGCTGTAACAGGTTTTCTAGCAGTAACAGGTTTTCTAGCAGTAACAGGTTTTCTAACAGTAACATGTTTCCTCAAAGTAACAGATTTCCTAGCTGTAACATATTTTTCTAACAGTAACAAGTTTTCTAGCTGTAACAGGTTTTCTAGCTGTAACAGGTTTTCTAGCTGTAACAGGTTTTCTAGCAGTAACAGGTTTTCTAGCAGTAACAGGTTTTCTAGCAGTAACAGGTTTTCTAGCAGTAACAGGTTTTCTAGCTGTAACAGGTTTTCTAGCTGTAACAGGTTTTCTAGCAGTAACAGGTTTTCTAGCAGTAACAGGTTTTCTAGCAGTAACAGGTTTTCTAGCAGTAACAGGTTTTCTAGCAGTAACAGGTTTTCTAGCCGTAAGAGGTTTTCTAGCAGTAAGAGGTTTTCTAGCTGTAACAGGTTTTCTAGCTGTAACAGGTTTTCTGGCAGTAACAGGTTTTCTAGCTGTAACAGGTTTTCTAGCTGTAACAGGTTTTCTAGCTGTAACAGGTTTTCTAACTGTAACAGGTTTCCTCAAAGTAACAGGAACACTAAAATGTTTCCAGATTGATTCATATTTCCAATTTGTTTATATTTTGGAAATGTTTTATAATCTTTTAGATATATTTTACAATGTACATAAATGTAGCATCGGTTACAGTTCTATTCACATATTATACATTTGGTGTGACAGTAAGTATTAGTATAGCCATTATACGCTGTCTCAATGCCATTACATTTAAACCTTCCTGTTATAAACTTGAAACATATTTATCTTTTGGCGAAAACAACATAAATCTATCTATGTTCGAAAACATGATAAAGCCTTTTACAATTACAACCCCTTCGTCTAAATCTGTTAATAGACAGCCTTTGTTGCCATGGCAACAGACAATGCTTGCAAAAAAAAAAAAGTTTAAAAAATCAATATTTTGGTTTTGATCAAAATTTGAAACCTGAAATGATCACACCTAAGCTAGACCAATAGAGCTAAGCCTCCTTGAAAAGCGTTGAGAGCTCTAAACAAAAACGAGACAATTCTTTCTGTTCAACCATCGAATAAAGGAAAAAATAATCAAGCGCATGCATGAATACAAACATCTGAATACAAATGTTTGCCATAACAAAGACTTTCTTTTGAATCGAATGAAAATGCCCTTTTAGTACATCAAAGTTAATCTATAAACAGTTTTATTGTATGGAGTTTGTGTGTGTGTATATAGGCCTACTGTTATGGACATATAATCTAGATTCTCTTTTGTTTGTTCATATTTTGCTTTTAACAAATTCACTCGGATTTTCCAAGCAAAGATATTTTTTTATTTCAGAACATATGCTGCTGAATTCGTTCGTTTGAAATAAAAAAAAAAGTTTTGCCAGTTACGCATGTGCATATACACTGGCATGAAAATACAGACGGAAATGGCGACTATAAAAGCACGCGATGATTAGTAATCTAGAGTTACTAGCCCTTGAGTTTTCTTTCTTTCTATGTAATGAAGAACGACCTTTGGGAATTTCTAGACGTGTTTGTATCGCTGTGCATTCTGGTCTTTTGCTTATGTGTACGATGTGTTGTGTTTTTTTTTAAATTATTGTTTATCTGGATATTTTCCCTTTTAATATACACAGTTTGTTGATGGTCACAATGTGTCCCCGTGTCGATGTATATAATGCACACAATATCAAACATTTTTACGTCTAGCGTTGTATGCTTTTCATTCGCCGTTTGACGCCAATTATCACAAACGATTAGAATTAGGCCTCGAAATCGAAAAATATCTTTTTAGCTTATTAAAACATGAGCTACTATTCTGTTGTTATCCTGTTTTTAAACACAGAAACGTTGTATTTTTATATTTTAATTTATTACTGTTGCCGGCGGCCATCGCTGAGTTTTATGCCCTAGTTATAACACTATTATTGTTTCTCTTGTAAACAAAATTTGCGCTATGTAAACAATAATATCTTGCTTTCTGATTTATGTATGATTAAACTAAAATAATACATTTGATATTTATAAATCTGGATATTGATATTTTTCCATAACTACCATAAACTTCTAGTTTCTTACCTATAAAATATGTGTGGCTCATCAGTGCATTCTGTTCAATATGAGTATCAAAGCCCATAGAATGCATTATAATGGTAATATAGATGTTTATGTTTCAAAAAAAAAAGTTAAAATTACAATTGATTTATCACTGCATTGAAAGCTTTTACTTTAAAAAAAAACGCAATACTGAAGTCTAACCAATGATAAGCGTAAGACGCAATTAGAAGGAGCGTCGATAACATAAATCTAAGATCCAGTACCAGGCCATAATAACCATATTATCGTAGAAAGTCTTTGAAAAAATTATCATGACTTACTACTTCCGGAGACTTACTACCTTCAGAATCCGGCTGAAGACCCACCTATTCAAGTAGCAGTTGATTATTTTTTCATTTATACATTTTTGTCTTTTATTCGTGTCGGTACTATGTCTGTAACTGTTGACAGCGCATAGAACTGTTCCCAACGGGACATGCGCTATACAAGTCTTATTCTTATTATTATTGTTACTTACTACCAATATGGATCAATTTGGTCCGACTTGGAAAGGGAAGGGGTGAGGGGGGATTACGACCAATAAACCCGATGAAAGTATGTTATGCCCCAGGGGCATTCCTTGGTATTTGGGATCCTGTTTATACTACAGCCACTCCCCTGGAAAATTGTGTGAAATTTCATTTCCTAAGTCAGGGGTAGGCAACATACGAAACTCTTGCCAGGCTGGGCACTTAGAGCAAATTTTGCAATGGCGCGCGGAAGACCCCCCAAAAAAGTCTATTCAAGTCTTATAAACAAGAAAAGAACTGGATGACTTTTCAGCAACTGACTGTTCCTCAAGGACGAGAAAGAAGAAGAAGAAGTTATATGTTACCTCTTTGGCTGTACAATGATAACGTGGACTCTAAAAAAGACTTGGTCAAGATAAAAGAACGTTTGAACTAGAAAAATCTGACCCGATCCTTTATTTCCCTGTTGAATAAATGTATACCTTGTATTTAATAAATGTATACCTTGTATTTAATAAATGTATACCTTGTATTTAATAAATGTATACCTTGTATTTAATAAATGTATACCTTGTATTTAATAAATGTATACCTTGTATTTAATAAATGTATACCTTGTATTTAATAAATGTATACCTTGTATTTAATAAATGTATACCTTGTATTTAATAAATGTATACCTTGTATTTAATAAATGTATACCTTGTATTTAATAAATGTATACCTTGTATTTAATAAATGTATACCTTGTATTTAATAAATGTATACCTTGTATTTAATAAATGTATACCTTGTATTTAATAAATGTATACCTTGTATTTAATAAATGTATACCTTGTATTTAATAAATGTATACCTTGTATTTAATAAATGTATACCTTGTATTTAATAAATGTATACCTTGTATTTAATAAATGTATACCTTGTATTTAATAAATGTATACCTTGTATTTAATAAATGTATACCTTGTATTTAATAAATGTATACCTTGTATTTAATAAATGTATACCTTGTATTTAATAAATGTATACCTTGTATTTAATAAATGTATACCTTGTATTTAATAAATGTATACCTTGTATTTAATAAATGTATACCTTGTATTTAATAAATGTATACCTTGTATTTAATAAATGTATACCTTGTATTTAATAAATGTATACCTTGTATTTAATAAATGTATACCTTGTATTTAATAAAAAAAAAATATAAATTTTTGTCTTGTTCTTGTAGTTGACTCTAGTTGGGGTAAACTAAAGACGGGCTGGGCATTGTGTTGGCCACACATCCCCTAGAATGCCGTGGCCACAGAAACTGGTGAACGCTGCTTCACCAGCCCTATGATCAATTTCGTCCAAAGGGTACTTTACTTACTCTTTAAATATATTGAAATCAGCCTAGATAAACAGAAGGTTTGAATTTAAAAAATAAAAAAGTATGACATAGGAAATTTTGTACCCATGGAAATCAAGACCGAAATTTTCCACATAAGAATATGTTTCTGATTATTTTTGACATATAATCGATAAAGACTGCACGTCTCTTAGCGCATTTTTGAATAACATGTGATTGTGTTTTATTCTGTGCTGTAATTTATGCGATTTGATTAAAGACTGCCTTGGGCCTTTATTTGTATACTATTTACATACTAAAACTTATGTAGACCTTATATGTATATAGAACAAGTTATATATATATATAAATATATATATATATATATATATATATATATATATATATATATATATATATATATATATATATATATATCACAAAAAGCTACTTGAACAATAAAAGAAAACAGCTTAATAAACAAATAAAATACAATGTTGGTCTACGATTAAACAAATGTAAAAAGAGTAAATACACAAGTTAAATAGAGTCTACGGGTAGGCTTACTGGGAATGAAAAATTAATTAATTAGACACAGAACACTATTTCTGCTAAATACTAAATGTTAAGTCGCCCTAATACGTTTTTTATTAGAACGTAGAAGAGTGGCTTGTTGTCTATTAACAGATCTGAAATATTGTGCATGCATAAAGGTTGAAGTGTAAAGCATTTCCGGTCCCATTCGTTCATTTGCTTCAAAACATGTCTGTGCGCTGCGTTACTGGTTGTACGAAAAAATGTTGTGGATTAAATTTCATTTCATTTCCAAAAGATGTTGCCAAAAGAAAACGACGGATTATGAATGTCAGAGAAGAATCACCTATTTATAATCCCAAGCTAATTGCTTCATGCAAAGACGGTTCGTTTTTTTGTTTTTATGAATCTACGCATTTTTTTAATAACCAAGGACGCAACTCTTGAAAAATTTATTTTATAAACAAAGCTAAATTTAACTTAACGCGACTAACACTTTGAGTATTAATTATCGTCTACTCATTTTTTATGTTAAAAACGGATTCCTCATAACTAATCTTTTAGCCTTTTAATATTTCTAAAAGACCAGAACGGGCTGTCGTGGTTGAAATCAATTGTCGAACACCAGCAAAAGCATGTTTTTATTTGCTTACGTAAATGGCGGGAAATGGCACAGGAAGTTCATGATCTCTTCTTTTTGAAAAGGTAACGCCTCATTTAGACTTGTTAATGCCTTCATATAGAAACTTAAAAAAAAATCCTTTGCCTAGTTAAAGTTTAACAAATAGTTCATTAGTGTGTATTTATTTTTTTAATTTGTAAATAACTCCCTTTGTTCGGCTGCGACCTTTATTTCAACTCGTCTTATGAGTCGGCTTTTTGTTGTCTGTTTTTATTGTTTTCAGTCTATTCCTGGGAGTGTGTAGAGTCTTATACCATTTTTAGAATGTACACATATTATTGACGTTGCATTCTTTCCATAATTTCAGTTTCTAGAAAGACGTTCCCTTGTTAATATAAAGTATAAATATGGACGAGAGAGAGAAAGAGAGAGAGAGAGAGAGGAAGAGGGAGGATAAAGAGAAGAGGGAGAGGTAGTCAGTTGTCTTAAGCGAAACTTATTGTTAATTATATTGTATTTATTTTGTGACACAAATTTGTGATTGAATTATTCCTGTTTGTGAGAAACCACTGATCTATAAAAAGATTGGATTAGGCACGGAAGTAACATTCTAGAAGACAAAATAAATAGGTTTTCACGTGACTTTCACTTATCTATGAAATTATATTTCCTTAACACTGACCTGTAAATACATTTCAAGTGACATAGACTTCCTTATTCTTCATGGTAATAAGTGTTGACTTTGAATTTATCGTATTTTGTATGATATTCAATTTTCTTTAATATTTGGTATCATGTTAAGTTTTTCTATTTTGATATCTTATTATTCTTTTGTAAACAGTAAAATATCCCGTCGGACCGATGAAGCAGCGTCCACCAGTTTCTGTGGCCACGGCATACTAGGTAATTGTATGGCCAGCACTATGCGCAGCCGCCTTGACTTTACCCCGAATAAAATCAGGTACCCATTAGACCTGGGTAGATTCAGGGATACCCTCTAGACCCGGGGGAAAAAAACAGCCTGCACCAAGATTCGAACCCAGTACGCGCTGCTCTCGGCAACCGTACCCCATATTATTACAAATATTTATTTTATCTTTGGCGTCTCATAACGAGTTCATTTCAATAGAGTAAAATAAAAGTTATACAAACAGGTCGTAATAATTGCAATTCTCTCTCACAAACGCACACACGCACACATATACGCACACACGCACATACATACTCACAACCTGCGTGTATAAGTATCACTAATCATTACATAAAACAAGGCAATGCATCAAAACGCCATATCTCTAAGAGCTACATTTATGCAAATGAGGCTATTAAGCCGGATTCTTTCACACAATAGCTTACAATGTCGACAGCCGCCTATTGGATTCAGCCCACGGCATGCTAATCAGATCAGCCAATCAACACTTACATTAGCTGAATGTTCAATTCCAATATGACATCAATCCACGAGTAGATGGAAGGGCAGAAATTTAATCCAGTTTCTCCTTTTTTTATAATGTTTTTTTTTAAAGAAAATCAGACGCGTGGATATTAGCTTTATATTAAGAGACGTTGGTTAGCTAAATCTGTAGCAATATTGAAAGCATTAAAACTACGTTAAACCATAAAATTGATTATCCTGACAGTTATCATCAACTTAAGCAATCAAGAAAAGCATAATCATTTTGGGGATCAAAATGTGTGGTCATTTTTGAATAGTTAATCCTGAATTCCACGAATTAGTCCTTTCATAAGAAATGATGACAGAAAATGGATGTTTAGACTTATCTTTGTATCTTTGTGTATCTTTGTGTCTTTGTGTATCTTTGTGTCTTTGTGTATCTTTGTGTCGTCAGTAGGGCACGGCGGCCGAGGTGCTGGGTTCGAATCCTGGTGATGGCTAGTATTTTTTCCAGGGACTACCAAGCTCTGATGGGTACTTGACATTAGTTGGGGTTGCTGGCCACATAATCTCCATAGTATGCCGTGGCCACAGTAAATGGTGAACGCTGCTTCACCGGACCTATGGGATACTTACTTTAAATACTTTGTGTCCTCGCATTATCTAATTGTGTTACATTTACACATCTGAATTTATACGTTGATAACATACACAAAATCTACATTGTTTTTATATCAAAGTATTCTTTTAGTTAATAAATATTCTATGTGTTCCGTGATGCGTAAACCATTTGGAATCATTAAGTAAAAAGATATCAATGCAGGTAAAAGCCTCTACAGGGGTAATGACAGCCTTAAGTTTACAGGTACGGGTTCTGTGAAGGCAGGAGATTTTCTGATGGAAATTATTTACGGAAAATCCAACAGCCGAATTTGGTAAACCTTTTTTTTTTCATGTTAAGAACCGGTTAGCGTAAATTGGTGCTAATGACGTTCGAATGAATTCACTGGTCTTATTTTTTTAATACTTGGTGCAGACATTAGAACCGAGAACGGATGTGTATTTTACTTTAAAATAAGCATGACATATATTATTTCAGATGTCATCTATCATATAATCTCTGCCAGTTTATACAGCCATCAGTCACATTCCTGTGTTTCTTGTCTCTTGTGAAAGCTTTTACATGGTGTTCCCCCATCCAATATTGTACGGTACTAAAGAAAGGGAGCAGGCATACAGAACAACAACAAAAAAACATCTATCTAGTTTATAGGTAATGAATGCTACAGGCAGTGACTTAGTATATCCTTATAACCTGTGTTTTCCTTTTTATAGAAGCCATACACATAAGAAGCTATGCAAAATTGTAGACTGTTTTTGCGCCTGCTCTCTCCCTTTATAATAATTTGTTTCCACATCATAAACGTTTGTTTGTTGGTTAGTTTGCCGCATGTTATAAACGTCCCAATCCCCTTTTCCCCCCAGTTTAGCTGACAAGTAAGTACCGTAATGAAAATGTGTTCTACTTAGTTCTAGAGGAAACTAAATATCAATAATCCAATGAAACATTAAGTGTGTTTATTACTTTTTAAATTTTCTATTATCGGGTCAATAATATCTCTCTTTCTCTTTATATATATATATATATATATTAGCAAAGTTGCCCGGCGTTGCAGGGGGTAAATATTTGTCTACATTTTCATTATAAAACAAAAATCCTAATGGGAATCGTACCCGTGCCATTCGGATGACGGTCGGGGATTCTAACCACTAGTAAACGTATTATTCACGTATAGGTGTAAAATAAAAAATTGCAATTGTCAAATAGGCCTTTAAGTGGCTTTAAGGCAATGAGGTCTCGTGCCTTGATATTGACCAATGGGTATCGAAATTGACACAAACATCCAACTTTATATATATAATATTGTTGGTTTCGTTCTTTTATCGTTATAGTAAAAGACAGCACACTATTCAAATGCTTTTTATTGAGCCTTAATGTTTCCCGATGTAGTGCTTACTTGGGAATTTTTCTATTCTGCGGTTACCTTGTTCTTTCAACTATTCGAATTGAACTCGTTATTTTAATGAAGTAAATCAATGATGAAATTGTTAATTAATTATTTTTTTCATGCTAGTTCTCGAAATGAATGGCGGATTTATTGATTTGTTGTTGCGTGTGTTGTTGTTTTTTTCCCATAGGGCTACTAAAAGTCAGGACAGCCAATTAATGCATGGATTCAATCTATTTATAGACAACGAGATATTAAAAAAACGGGGTTGTGTATATTAGTATGTAAATAAAACGTTATCTGTGGAGTGTGGCGGTTTAGAAGGGTGTGAATTTTAAAAAAAGACTATATATGTGTGTATTCGAAATGAGATGTGGGCACAGTGGCACGGCGTTCGGCTGGCGTACCGTAGGTCCTGGGTTCAAATTTTGATGGAGGCTAGGATTTGTTCTCGGGTTTTGAGGGTGTCCCTGAATCTACCCAAGTAGACTCTGATATAATATATGATAGGTACCTGACTTTAGTTGGGGTGAAGTAAAGGCGGGCGGGCACCGTGATGGTTCCACATTCCCCTGGTATGCTGTTTCCACAGAAACTGGTGAACGCTGCTTCACTGGTCCGACTGGAACACTTTACTTTTACTTACTTTTGATAGGAAATTAAAAATATGTATCTGAGTTTCAGCCAGAACGGTCGTATGTGTGGGAGGGTGATCATGTTATGTGGTCGTATGTGTGGGAGGGTGATAATGTTATGTGGTCGTATGTGTGGGAGGGTGATAATGTTATGTGGCCATATGTGTGGGAGGGTGATAATGTTATGTGATCATATGTGTGGGAGGGTGATAATGTTATGTGGTCGTATGTGTGAGAGGGTGATCATGTTATGTGGTCGTATGTGTGGGAGGGTGATAATGTTATGTGGTCGTATGTATGGGAGGGTGATAATGTTATATAGTCGCATGTTTGGGAGGGTGATAATTTTATGTGGTCATATGTGTGGGAGGGCGATAATGTTATATGGTAATATGTGTGGGAGGGCGATAATGTTATGTGGTCGTATGTGTGGGAGGGTGATAATGTTATTTGGTCGTATGTGTGGGAGTGTGATAATGTTATGTTGTCGTATGTGTGGGAGGGTGATAATGTTATTTGGTCGTATGTGTGGGGGTGTGATAATGTTATGTGGTCGTGTGTGTGGGAGGTTAATATATATGTTATGAGTTTAGACTTTAGACGATGGAGAGTTAAAACTGTACAGCAGATGTTCAAAGCGAAAGTAAATACATTGGTCTAAAAAAACAACACTATTTATAGATCTTATGTGGTCATGTGTGGGAGGGTGATAATGTTATGTGGCCATATGTGTGGGGGTGTGATAATGTTATGTGGTCGTGTGTGTGGGAGGTTAATATATATGTTATGAGTTTAGACTTTAGACGATGGAGAGTTAAAACTGTACAGCAGATGTTCAAAGCGAAAGTAAATACATTGGTCTAAAAAAACAACACTATTTATAGATCTTATAAAACTAAGTCAGAAAAAATAAATCAGCTTAGAAAAGGTAGAAGCGAATAAATGAATGGTATATACCCTCATTCATTTAATCTAAGTAATTTTTCCCTATCTCCATTATTAGGAACCAGATGGCGGTTTATGCTGGTAAATCCAACTATTAAATTAAACAGAGTGCTTATGCTTTTTTTTTTTATTTCTACACATACAATCTTGGGAAAGAATGTGGTAGTGGGGCGGGAGGGGCGTAGCAATCTCCTCCTCTGGTGAGTCGTCTACGTGAACGCCATTTCGGAGCAGTAACGTTGTTTACACGCGCCTCACTCCGGAGCAATGGTCCGAGAAACGCTCTGGCAAGCGGTGGAAATTGAGCATGAAAGTCGTCCAGTCTCGTGGAGGGGCAGGAGCGAGTGTGAGCGCGGCTCACTGTATAACGTGAGTAGTGAGTTAGTGTCTGGGAATAAGTGTGGGGGTGAATAGAGAGTATTGTGTGTGTGTGTATGTCAGTAGCTGTTTGGTGAGGTGTGTGTAGAGAGTATTGTGTGTGTGTATGTCAGTAGCTGTTTGGTGGGGTGTGTGTAGAGAGTATTGTGTGTGTGTATGTCAGTAGCTGTTTGGTGAGGTGTGTGTAGAGAGTATTGTGTGTGTGTGTGTGTTTATGTCAGTAGCTGTTTGGTGGGGTGTGTGTAGAGAGTATTGTGTGTGTGTGTGTTTATGTCAGTAGCTGTTTGGTGGGGTGTGTGTAGAGAGTATTGTGTGTGTGTGTGTTTATGTCAGTAGCTGTTTGGTGGGGTGTGTATAGAGAGTATTGTGTGTGTGTGTTTATGTCAGTAGCTGTTTGGTGGGGTGTGTAGAGAGTATTGTGTGTGTGTGTTTATGTCAGTAGCTGTTTGGTGGGGTGTGTAGAGAGTATTGTGTGTGTGTGTGTTTATGTCAGTAGTTGTTTGGTGGGATGTGTAGAGAGTATTGTGTGTGTGTGTTTATGTCAGTAGCTGTTTGGTGGGGTGTGTAGAGAGTATTGTGTGTGTGTGTTTATGTCAGTAGCTGTTTGGTGGGGTGTGTAGAGAGTATTGTGTGTGTGTGTTTATGTCAGTAGCTGTTTGGTGGGGTGTGTAGAGAGTATTGTGTGTGTTTATGTCAGTAGCTGTTTGGTGGGGTGTGTGTAGAGAGTATTGTGTGTGTGTGTGTTTATGTCAGTAGCTGTTTGGTGGGGTGTGTATAGAGAGTATTGTGTGTGTGTATGTCAGTAGCTGTTTGGTGGGGTGTGTGTAGAGAGTATTGTGTGTGTGTGTGTTTATGTCAGTAGCTGTTTGGTGGGGTGTGTGTAGAGAGTATTGTGTGTGTGTGTTTATGTCAGTAGCTGTTTGGTGAGGTGTGTGTAGAGAGTATTGTGTGTGTGTGTGTGTTTATGTCAGTAGCTGTTTGGTGGGGTGTGTGTAGAGAGTATTGTGTGTGTGTGTTTATGTCAGTAGCTGTTTGGTGAGGTGTGTATAGAGAGTATTGTGTGTGTGTGTGTTTATGTCAGTAGCTGTTTGGTGGGGTGTGTGTAGAGAGTAACGGCAATAGTGCCAATGACGTATGTAGTAGCAGACTCCTCGAAGTTCTTTTTTTTTAGAGGGGGGAGGGATGGGAGATTTTTTAAAGTAGTGCTTGACAGATGTTTGCAAATTAAACTAATTGATGTTTTTCTTCTTTTTCTATTTGTACGTAATTAGGGCAGGTATGTAGTGCTGATTACCTTAATCAAATATATAAAAACAAAGAGGGGGGATAGGTAGAGGAGGGTTATCTACGATTAGGTAAATTTGGTAAGGCTTAGTATTTCTGGCCTGCAATTCAATGTTTGCTTTAAAAGGTGAGTTTATCGGGAGAAATAAAATGACTGTATTGCACATAGAGACGTTAAGACTAAAGGATGGTTGAGTGTAAGTTGGGAATGTATTGCACATAGAGACTTTAAGACTAAAGGATGGTTGGAGTGTAAGTTGGGAATGTATTGCACATAGAGACTTTAAGACTAAAGGATGGTTGGAGTGTAAGTTGGGAATGTATTGCACATAGAGACTTTAAGACTAAAGGATGGTTGGAGTGTAAGTTGGGAATGTATTGCACATAGAGACTTTAAGACTAAAGGATGGTTGGAGTGTAAGTTGGGAATGTATTGCACATAGAGACGTAAAGACTAAAGGAAGGTTGGAGTGTAAGTTGGGAATGTATTGCACATAGACACGTTAAGACTAAAGGATGGTTGGAGTGTAAGTTGGGAATGTATTGCACATAGAGACTTTAAGACTAAAGGATGGTTGGAGTGTAAGTTGGGAATGTATTGCACATAGACACGTTAAGACTAAAGGATGGTTGGAGTGTAAGTTGGGAATGTATTGCACATAGAGACGTAAAGACTAAAGGATGGTTGGAGTGTAAGTTGGGAATGTATTGCACATAGAGACGTAAAGACTAAAGGATGGTTGAGTGTAAGTTGGGAATGTATTGCACATAGAGACGTAAAGACTAAAGGAAGGTTGGAGTGTAAGTTGGGAATGAGAAACGGTGGAAGACATGAAGAGGTTTTGATTTATATAGTGAAATAGGTGGCTTATTTAAAAATAGGGAAGAACTGGGCTTTTACTTATAATATAACAAAACTTGGGTTTAAATTTAAACAAAGTCGCTATGTAGGGAGAGGGGCGTCTTATTTATTTATATTTTATTCGGAAGGACTATATAAGAAAAAGGAGGGCTGTATCTAGAAAGACTGAATATCGAAAACAAATGATTAAAAAAAGAATAACATGGAGCGAGAAATTTATTATGAGGAGAATAAAAAGCAGATGCGAAAAAAATGGCCAATAGTCTTTAATATTAATTAGGTTTAGAATTATTCTTTTTACTATCTTTAACTAAAATTTGGCAGTGCCGATCTAACTTTTACCCGATAATCCAGGCAGAGAAAGAGCGAGAGAACCGAAAATCGCTTTAAAAAAAAATAACATCCCTAATACTGATATTATATTTATTTATTCAGATACTGTATGGATAAAATAATAACAACATGTTTTAAATTTTCAAATATTGGCATTTTCTTTGCACATACAAAAGGTTCTATAACTCTTCCAGACAATAAAGACTTCAGCAAAACTATCTTCCTTGGGCGATGATTAGAATAAATGAGGATTTGTGTGTTTCGTGTAAGCTGTGTCCTATTTCTTTCCTTATTTGTCATTGTAGTCCATTATCGATATTTAAGGACCAAAAAACTATCTTCAAGTCAATATCAATCTTTCAATATCTATAATTTTCTATTTATTTATTTTTGTAGAATTCGGTCTGTTTTCTTGAATACAAATGTTCATATATTGTATTTACTATTTTAAACATGGTGATCTCCCTTATGAGGCATTTTAAAATTATGTTACGGGCATCGTTCAATAAGTTCTTTGGACTGAACGAATTTTCCAGGATTGGACCGACAAAATGTTACATAATGAACTGTCGCTCTTTCTGGCGACTCATTAAGTATGTGTATTTAGTCCTGGCTCCTTAAGTCTCAGCGATTTCTACTGTAAAAAAAAATAATTTGTGAACATATTTGATTGATTTATCATCTGACAGAATAGAAATTGAGCGTATTGGAGTTTATATTTTCTACATTTCCACGATAAGAAATGAGAAAAAAAAATAAGGTAAATACTAAACAAAAATTATTTATATGAGATTGTGTATCCAACGGAAGTATAACTAACAATATTTTATAAGGTATAGACTGTTTGTTGTTGATGTTGTTTCAACATTGCTTAACAAAATACAAGATGCAATTTAAAATATAAAGCAACTTCTGTAGGATTCAAACATCTTGCAGATTTTATATTAGCCCACTCTAGATCCTTAGATTTAACTGTTGTACGTGAAAAGTTGGATCCCGATGACCAATCCTTAGATTTAACTGTTGTACGTGAAAAGTTAGATCCCGATGACCAATCCATTGGAGCGTTTTGTGTCTACGTGGACTGATATCAATTGTCACTGGGTCATCTTGTGTGTTGTCCTAACTCCAACGCCCATTGGTCGAAAGCTATGAAATTCCAGACTGGTTTACCCGTGTGTTAGAGATAAGAATGTGTTGACAGCTTTAGTCGCGGGAAGTTACGTTTTTTCTTAGTTTTATACTTGTTAGTTTGTTATGTTCATTAAAGATTGTTTTCCTTGAAACGCAAGTTCATAATTTGATTTCAGATTCGTATGACCAACCCTAGACAACGGCACGTATTTATCTTATTATAATATTTGTTACAGACGTTTTATTATAATATTTGTTACAGACATTTTATTCTAATATTTGTTACAGACGTTCCTTCTTCAGAAGGTTGTCCATGGTCTGAGTCTTGTCCTGCATGTTTCTGGGTTTTAACTGGGTTTTAAATATTTAGTGGTTTTCCATGTGTCTTTGTTGCAGACATGCAACTGAATGTGATCGAGCAGATTAGTATTTACTTTAAAATCGTTTCTGATTAGGATTAAATTCCTGCCCTTTGACCTGTAATTTGAGAGCTCATCTGAGAGAGCTGCACGTCTTATAAAGTCATACATCCTAGCTTTGACTAAACGATGAAATCGTTGACATGAAATCTAATAGAAGGAGAATGATCAATTAAGATAATAAGATAAGATAAGATTTCTTTATTGATCCAAACAAATGGAAATTTGTCTTGATTACAAATGTTTTGTCTTTCAGCAGTATTTTAATAAATATAAAATAATTATTCGTACTCAAGCACAGAAATTTACTTATAAAAATAGACATGCACGCACACAATCACACAATTTATCATACAAGAAAAAGTTCTTTAGTCGTCAGTTATTGTATATTGTAATCTTGACGATATATTTATTGTTACGTATATTATTTTTTATTCTCATGGTAGATAGTATGGCCTCTTGCTGACTCACAATAATTCTACGTCTGATGCGAATATCATTTTTTTTTTGTTGTAATGCAGTGGATATTTGCAATATTGTTTGTTTATATTGTTAGCCTTTACTTTTGCCACTGTTGAAGAGTCTGTCTGAGCGAAGCAGATAAAATGTCCACTGACGTATTCCTCCTCTACGTTCACATTTATTTCGCCTTGTTCGTGTAAAGACCTGTTATTTTTCTATAGTGGACGTAATATTTGCTACAATCTAAATTTCCATAATATATTTATTTGATTTGCAAGTTCTCGCTTCAACCAAATTACTGATCTGTTATAAGATAACGTGAAATTTCCTTTCTAAACTGCATTATTCTAATACTATATCTAAGACAAATTGCCTCCCTTTTTACAGTAATTATTCCCCTTGGTTACGTGAAACAAAATTAATAATTCCATGTCTAAAGTCACAGCCACCAGGAAAAGAAATATTTTTAAAATACTATTCCATTGGTCCACCAGAAATTGTTTACACAACGTACTGCAAAATAACCGGGACCTCATTCCAGCGTTTCCCCGGGACAATTTCTGTATTCCGCAGGACAACAGATGTTCGGGAAATCCGTTTATGTTGAGAATTTTCATCAGGGGATGTTTGTGTTGCCATCCACGGGATTATCAGGTCGGAATTGGTGCCGTGTGATAACATCCATCACTGATAAGTGACGGGCCAGCCCCACGTGGACAAACTACAATGGCCATCTTAATGTCTCGCCGCTCGTGACTTGCAAACATGCGGACGAAAGAAAGGGAAGTGCAAACACTCGGACACACACGAAGACACACAGAGTGACTGAGACACACACAGACACAGTGTGTCACAGACACACACATATACACGCACATTGTCGCACATTTACCAAGTCTTAGGAAATGGTGATGTTTGCTTCCTCCTTCAGCAAATTGGATTTCAAATCGGACTTGGTTGTGAATATTTTATCGATACATTTTGAAAACATTTTTAAAGTGCCAGATGTGACCAGGCATAAAATGCGCCCTAATGTATGTTTAAACATAAAATAACATATGTATATATATATACACATATGACATACATTTACAGATAGAAATGTATCCTATCTTACGTGTTACAGTCACTCTTTCTATGCAGAAAATTATTGTGTATCACGTTTATCCGTGGTTTAGTCAAGTCTTGCATTTTGATTAGGTTGAATAGATAGCTTTTGTTTTGTTTTTGGTCAATTCAGCAAATCTATTACAAACCCGAATGATACACGGGAAGAAAAGTTTCTATAAGTTTTATTATATTATTGTTGTGTTTTTGGTTGCTAGAATTCAATGCTTTACGTATTATTACAATATTTCTAGTTTCATTTCTTTTCTAAATAGTTTCATTTTTTTTCCTATTTTACTAGTAATGTGACACTTGTAAGGTGTTTATTTCATTTTTTTATGATTCTTACAGCTCTTTTCGAAATTAACTCTCGTTGTTTATTTATGTTTCTTAAGTTCACTACTCCGACATAGAAGGTTCATGTTCTTGTATAAAACTAACGTCAGGTAGCAATTTAGTTATAAATAATTTTTACTTTTGTAAACATTGCTTGTTATAATCAGATATAGAAGAGCTATAGGGGTCGACAATCTAAGGCTTGTGCCAGACTTGGCACGCAGAGCGATTTCAGTGGCACGCCAGGGAGACCTCCCAGAAGTAGATTTTTCACTGCAAACTATAATATATAAATCATTCTGTGCGTCGAGTGTCAAAGTTCATGAAATTTTGTGTGCAAAGATATCATCATTGGACTCGCGATCTGTGATTGAATTTAATGTTAAAACAGTCGATTTTATAGCTTCTCACTTTTTATTAATTTACAGGCAATTCAAGCCTCTTCTACAAGAAAGTGATACTGAATATATAGAAACTTTCTGTTGCACAAATTGTTAGTTACCTTAGACGAGGTTAAGTCTTGGATAACTGACTGTTGAAGCCGATGTTTGTGATTGGCAGAGCAACGCATTTCATTGAGTTGAACTTGGGTCAAACAGCTCCTGAACTCTTAGACCACTGAAATGAATTTGCATTGAAACTGGATATCTTGCCGTGAAATCAATTTCAAAACATTCTAACTACTTCCGTTATATTAAGTCACACTAAGATAGATAGATGTTTTTTTTAGACGTAGGCCTACATTGAAGCGCTCATGTTTTTCATAGCACATCTAGACTGACTGGCTTGATCTTACTACCTCTTAGATCTGGATTTTTTTGTTGTGTTGTTGTGTTGGTGGTATATTAGCTATTATAAAATGCAGCAAATTGAATTTTAAACATAAACAAAATAAACATCAAAATGTGCCGATTTGCGAAACAAATCTAGGAGAAGGCTGCTTAGAAAAGTCACCTGCTGTTCTCAACTGCTAGGCATTAATTCTAGTTTCCGATTTTGGTTCAACTTACAGGTGTGAACAGATTTTATCGCGCCTGATTAAGCATTGGCAAAGAGGTCACTTACACTTGACCACTCAGAAGTAACTAAATATGTACCCGACATTGAACTATTAGCGTAGAGCATTGAAGAACAAGGCGCTCTCTAATTGATAAACCTACCCTAAATGCTAATTACATTCAACAGAGTTGTTATGCTTGACTTCTTTAATTAAGCATAAATAATCTATAACTAATTCTATGAAAAAAATATTTGTTTTATTATTAACATAAGAGGCTTACATACTAGAATATATTATGTAATTGTTGGAATTATTAATGTTTTTTTTTAAATCTCCTTAAATCGACTTAAACAATTAATGCAGGTAATGTTTATTTACAACGGTTTACCGTAAATTTATTTTATACCTTTAATTACTAGCTGAAATAAATACCGTTATGCTAGATCTATCTAAGGAAATAATAAGTAATATTTGTTATATTACAAAACATAACTTGTTGGGTATCAAATGTGGAGAAACTTTAATTAAAGGGAGGTAATTAGTCCGTTTTCATTTGCGTTGATATTTCAAAATGTCTTAATTTTCCTTTATTAAAAATAATAAGTAGCTTACATTTATGAATTTAAAATGATAAAACTATATAAAAAAATTGTTGAAAATTATAATTTATAAATACTATATGAGTGGAAAAATTATATGTACATATTTGAACTTTAAACACTACAGTAACTACCCACTTTATTTGACTACCACATATCTATTCCGCTATGTTTACAATTCCATCATTTGGCTGGTCATTTGGCTGATCGTAAAAGTAAGAACGGATGCTGGTATAACGGGCATATCAATGCCTGGAGGACAGGTGTTAAAGGTACAGGCATATGCCGACGATACCACGTTTACAGTAACATCAGAAAAAGACATTAAAAAATTCTGGAACATTTTAAAACTTTCAATGCCGCATCTGGAGGGAAAATTAACATAAACAAATCGAATATAATGGGCCTTGGTGCCTGGAAACGAAAAGAACATTTTCCGTCAAATATTCAAAATAAAAAAAAAATAAAAATTACAGGCATCGTTTGGCACAACAATCCACACACTTACAATACAGAACAGTACAATGGATTGTTAGAAACAACGGATAACATAATAAATATGTACACACATATCTCACACACGATTTTTGTTCGTTCAGCAATCGTTAACACTCTCATTATACCGAAAATCATTTATATAGCTTCAGTTACAGAACCTCCACCACATTTCATAACCAATATGAATAAAAAAATTAGAGCCTTTTTATTTAAATCTACCATTCGCTCCATTCATCATAACACACTGATACAAAATAAACGGGATGGCGGGATAGGTTTGCAAGATATAAAAACAAAGATACAAGCACTGAGATTAAAATATATAGGCCAAATTGTACGTGCACCTGATAAGTTGCCTTTAGCTATGTATTTTTATGGTTTAAAGCTAAGCAAACTTATTCCAATTCAAAACAATACACCTCATTATTTTGGCAACTTTTCCTCTTCATTTTACAAGTCAGTTACACGCATTTTACTTAACAATGAACACTTGATACATAGCAAAACAAAGAACATTTACATATCACTCATTACACGGGTCCAGATTCCACTTCATACACGGATTAAATGGGGGAGACAGCTAGGGATTACAGACTTTCATGACACATTCATCAGTTTACATAACAAACACATTGCACCACAATCAAAGGAGATATCATACAGGCTCATTTTTAACATGACACCAACATTAGATAGGAAGAAACAAAATACACGCAAAACACCTATATGCAAGATGTGTACCTCACATACACAAGAAAATGAGGAACATATCTATCTTACATGCCCCGCAATCATACCAACAAAACAAACATTGAAATTAATAATGGATACAACAACACAGTCAAACATAGATATAGATTTAGCCATTACACTCTTTAAAATACCTAGACTTAGAAACAACACAAAACACACATTAAACCTCATCACATTGGCAGAATACAAACAACACATTTGGACAACGTATCTTAAAACACGGTTTGACCAAAAACACTACCCCCCACACATCATAGAAGACATATTTAGACAAAAACTTGAAGCACATTTAGATAAACATCAACTGCCCACTCTGTAATTTTATTTGATGTTTTGCTTTTATAAATGTTTTATGTATTATAATGTATTTCATGGATGAGATCCTAATGTATTTTATTGATTGGTTCATTTGTTTAATTGGGAGATCTGTGGACATGCTTATGTTATTGAATGCGTTCTTTTAAATATTGGGATGCCCTTGACTAGTATTGTACATTTGATTTTATTAATTGTTCATCAAGGGCACATTTTTACTTTCATTTTCGGTGTAATTTTTGTTTTCATTTCCGGTGCGGTGTCTCTTTCAGTGAATGTGAAATCTTGTGCTGTTTTTTATTTTCTTTTTTACGCACCACTATGTACATAGTATTTTAAAATAAGTTTTCGGGATTATTTTCTTAATTTAGTTGAATGGCTTAGAGGACGGTATTTTAACTTCTTGGCTTACTACACATAAAGTAACGAGGAGAGAGACTTGGCCTTTTCTGGGTCCGTCTTCGCTTACTTAGCTTCCCTTTTATTACTGTTTTCTTCCAGTTATTCCCAACCTTTCTATTCAAAATTGTTCTTGGTTACCTATCTAATACAGGAAACTTGCGTCTAATATTAATCTTTTGTCTTCAAATTACATTTACCAGAGTGACATCAATGTATAATAAAAGAAGAAGGACTGATATATAAATACCGGCCCAAAACCCCTCTTTTGTCACATTCGCCAGGGTGTTAACTGGTGCAGACCAGTCATCCGGCGACGCTGGCTTAGAGGGGTGGGAGGGTCAGGAAAGTCGGGCCTTCCAAATTCTATGTCACTACAAACAGATTTGTATTTCTTTCCCTATCTTTCGTTCAATAGTTCATGCCGACTGGGGAACGGCTAAACGCTATTTGAAACCTTAAGACAATTAGGGATTTTTCAACTCTTATTAGAGAATTGTACATATTTTTTTTCTCACTTGTGGAAGTCCCGATTGTGGGATTTCCTGTGAATGACACCTTTCGTCACCCGTCTTCAATAGGTGTTTCACTTTCCTTTGTCATATGTGACCCTTTCTTTGTTCTTTATATATACATTTAAGATCGCGCTTGGTGGTTTAAATTAAGATATATATCCCAAGGGATAGAACAATTGAAATGAAATGTACATAATTTCTACACACTTTGTTTTATTTTTCTCCATATTACGTTGTTTTAAATATCTTACAGTTAATAATGGATGTTTACGGTTAATACATGTTTAAATTAATTTGAATATGTATGGATGTTAAGCATGTATGTAAAAAAAAAGAAGAATGAATGAATTTAAATTTAAAGTTGGAATTTAAATATGTATGGATGCTAGGATTGAATGTCAAATAAAAAGAATGAATGAATTTAAATTTAAAGTTAGTTTTTTAGAAAACTCTTTGTCTCGTAAAACATTTTGTCTTCTATCCCCTTAAATGTGTATGAACTGTTCTTCTATTTCCTTTTCTTCGTGTAAAATATATGAGATTGTGCAGGTAAACTAAGTATTTAAATATTCTCTGCTGTCTTCTATCTCTTTGGAATTGTAAAAATGCAATAAATGTCTCCTATCCCTTTTTCTCTGTGTAAAATAATAATTTTGGCAATGTAAATGCAATTTTTCATGAATAAACATTTTTGGAAAAAAAAAGTAATGAATATTTGCAATAATTACAAGCTGAGATTAAAATTTAAAAAGATAGAACTCTGGCTATTCTACACAAAGTGTGCCAGTCTGTTGACGTAAGAGTGATTGTGCAGAAGGCGGAACTAGCTGATACACGACTGATGACCCTCCTTTCGGGGCGGGAAGTCAGTCCGGGTATTAAGGCCCCGATATCATGCGACATTTAAACGCCGAAAGGCCCACAGGAGGGACAATGAGTTCGAAAGAGCTCCAAGCGCCTCCTAATAAGGAAAAATTGAATTTTTAGCAGGGGCTAGAATTAAATCTTGACAACTAAATTAATGTTTTAGATTTTATACATTAACCATTATTAATGTAATAAAATTAATGCATTTGCTATAAATGCAAAAAAGAAATATGAAAATAACAACCATGTTAATTTTTTTTACATTAAATATAAAACTCTTATAGATTTTCTCTATGAAATTCTTTTTGCTATTGCCATCAGTCTTGCTACAGCGCTTAATAAATTGTCTTATAGAATTTTAAAAAATACACATATAGTAGAGCAGGTTTACTATCAATCTATTGGCCGCTGAATGATTTAGAAATCAGAGTTTGGCAAACTATTAGCAAAAGGTTGCAAACCCTTGGATAAGAGTATATTGCTACATGCGTCTACATGTCTTTTTTAATTATGTAACTAATTTTGTGTTTTTGCATGCAACTGTTAATTATTAGATAAATATATATAGATATAAATCGTTTATCCAGCACTTTAACGAGTGTTCTCTTATATTAACAAGCAAAGGTCAGTACACTAGACCACAGAACCAATATAATCTACAAACCTAATCCACAAAAAAAATATCTAAGTTAGCAGCACAGTGCTAACAGTTGGATGCAAACCCTTGTTTTCCTCTATTCTATTACATCCCCCAATAATAGCAACACGTTCTAAGAGTACAATCAATGAAAAGAGAGGGGGGGGAGTTTATACTGTGTATAGCGAAACATAATTTTTCAAGTAACTTAAAACTAGTAAGGGCAGCTAATGAAATATCGATTAGTATAGCCTTCTGGCAGTTTTCTTAGCATACTGTTTGCAGTCTTAAATCATTGGAAGACGTTCATTATCGTTTAGTTTCTGCTGCTTCCTGATTGCAGTTAGTAATTTCCATAATGATGAAACCAAAAGGTCGATGTTTACTGGTGAAATAATGTCAAATGAACAATAAGCAATGAAGCAAACATTTCTTAAGGGATTATAAGAGTGGGGTCAACAAATAAAGAATACTGTTTTTTTTAATAGCACACCTGTTAACATTATAATTTTGGTGATTATCATTATTGCTTCCCTTGTAGTTAGAGTAGTGGCCCATTGCTGTGTTTCCCATGATTTCCTAGCCGGGACGCCCTGACTTTCACTTTTAACCTACCGTATATACTCGCGTATAAGTCCTACTTTGTTTTACAGAAAATTTCGACAAAAAGTAGGGGTGCAACTTATTTACTAGACACTGTTTTAGAAAAGTTCGAAAAACATCACTACTCTGTTATAAAGTTTCCTACATAACCCCTATAGTTGACTGGAGTTATGTAGAATTATCAGGATATGCCTTTATTTGATTATGTTTGCCTTATGCACGATTAAAACAATTTTTTAAGGAAAGTTTCCAAATTAGGGTGAATATTTAGTAACTTTTATGTTTATAAGGTATGCATTTTTGAGATATTAAAAGGCAGTGTAACCCGGGAAGTCGGAGTGCGACTTGTGCGCGGGTTAATGACAACGTATAGGGAAAAAAATCTCAAACTAGGGGTGCGACTTTTACACCGGTACGACTTATACGCGAGGATATACGGTAGTTATCTTGTGGAATTGGAGTTGACCCTCTCTACTTTTGAATAAAGAATGTTTCATATTGTAAATGTTTTACTGGTGTGTACGTTATTCGTTAGTAGAGTGTTGGGATAAATAAGTGAAGTTTTTATTGTTGTCGTTTGCATTGTTTCTATGCGCGAGTGTGTGCTTGGGATTGAAATGAGTTTGTATTGTGTGGATAGAAATGAGTTTGTATTGTTAGTATAGAAATGAGTTTGTATTGTGTGGATAGAAATGAGTTTGTATTGTTAGTATAGAAATAAGTTTGTATTGTGTGGATAGAAATGAGTTTGTATTGTGTGGATAGAAATGAGTTTGTATTGTGTGGATAGAAATGAGTTTGTATTGTTAGTATAGAAATGAGTTTGTATTGTGAGGATAGAAATGAGTTTGTATTGTGATGATAGAAATGAGTTTGTATTGTTAGTATAGAAATGAGTTTGTATTGTGATGATAGAAATGAGTTTGTATTGTTAGTATAGAAATGAGTTTGTATTGTGATGATAGAAATGAGTTTGTATTGTGAGGATAGAAATGAGTTTGTATTGTGATGATAGAAATGAGTTTGTATTGTGATGATAGAAATGAGTTTGTATTGTGAGGATAGAAATGAGTTTGTATTGTGTGGATAGAAATGAGTTTGTATTGTTAGTATAGAAATGAGTTTGTATTGTGATGATAGAAATGAGTTTGTATTGTGATGATAGAAATGAGTTTGTATTGTGTGGATAGAAATGAGTTTGTATTGTGTGGATAGAAATGAGTTTGTATTGTGTGGATAGAAATGAGTTTGTATTGTTAGTATAGAAATGAGTTTGTATTGTGATGATAGAAATGAGTTTGTATTGTTAGTATAGAAATGAGTTTGTATTGTGATGATAGAAATGAGTGTGTATTATGAGGATAGAAATTAGTTTGCATTGTGTGGATAGAAATTAGTTTGTATTGTGATGATAGAAATGAGTTTGTATTGTGATGATAGAAATGAGTTTGTATTGTGAGGATAGAAATGAGTTTGTATTGTGTGGATAGAAATGAGTTTGTATTGTGTGGATAGAAATGAGTTTGTATTGTTAGTATAGAAATGAGTTTGTATTGTGATGATAGAAATGAGTTTGTATTGTGATGATAGAAATGAGTTTGTATTGTGTGGATAGAAATGAGTTTGTATTGTGTGGATAGAAATGAGTTTGTATTGTGTGGATAGAAATGAGTTTGTATTGTTAGTATAGAAATGAGTTTGTATTGTGATGATAGAAATGAGTGTGTATTGTTAGTATAGAAATTAGTTTGCATTGTGAGGATAGAAAAATTAGTTTGCACTGTGAGTTGTGAGGATAGAAATGAGTTTGTATTGTGAGGATAGAATAATGAGTTTGTATTGTGAGGATAGAATAATGAGTTTGTATTGTGAGGATAGAAATGAGTTTGTATTGTGAGGATAGAAATTAGTTTGTATTGTGAGGATAGAATAATGAGTTTGTATTGTGAGGATAGAATAATGAGTTTGTATTGTGAGGATAGAAATGAGTTTGTATTGTGAGGATAGAAATTAGTTTGTATTGTGAGGATAGCATAATGAGTTTGTATTGTGAGGACATGCACAGGTGCCAGGCCTCTCTGGCTGTAGGGCTTGATGCTCGAGTGAAAGAATGTTACTTTGGCAACAGAACCATATTGACGTTGCATAGCACTCCAAAACGCCCTGGTATGACATAGAAACAAAAATTTTTAAGTTCACTAAGTTCACCGAGGAATTATTTTTTAATGACAGTTATAGTTCAGAAAAAAAATTATTGAAAACATTGAAAGAATTCCTCGTAGAATTCTCCCATAACCAACAATGATTGATATATTTCTCATGAACTTTGTGCTTTTCTTTCAGTTCTTTCTTTTTTTTATTATCTGTTTTCTCTTACCTTTTCTCTCTCTCTCTCTCTCTCTCTCTCTCTCTCTCTCTCTCTCTCTCTCTCTCTCTCTCTCTCTCTCTCTCTCTCTCTCTCTCTCTCTCCGTGTCATTCTATACTTCTTTCTTACTTTCAATATTATGCGCTCTCTCAGTATCTTTTGACCCTCGCACATTTTCTTTACTCGCTCTCTATCTCGGCAGATGGTTTTCTCTCTCGTGAAGGTTAGTGGTAAACCCATTCTGTGGAAACTTCGTGGTTTCCAACTTTCCAACCTAGTACACTCTTTCTTTCTTTCGTTTCACGCCTTCATTCTACAGAAAGTCATTCAATACGAAAATAATGTGAATGGTGATGTTGAAATGTTGAATTTATTTATTTATTTTTGCCACACTAATGTGTAGATGTGTGATTACCTGAAGAGTAAGAAGAGTGTGAACTGTTATTGAAATATATTTTTGTATAGAGAGATAGACAGGGAGATAGATATAGATAGATATATATAGATAGGTAGAAAGATAAATATATATATATATATATATATATATATATATGTATAAATATGTTATAGATAGAGAGAGAGAGAGAGAGATTGAGAAAACAAGGGAGATATAGATATATGGATGGATTGATAGATGAAGACATGAATAAATTGGGATAGAGAGAGATAGAAAGAATGATAGATAGTTGGATGTATAGATGGATAGATTGTAGAGAGAGAGAGAGTGAAAAAGATGGATAGATAAATAGATAGATTGACAAATATAGGTAGAGATGGTTACAGACTCATTTTTATTTGCGGTTTTATTTTTTAAACAATGAAAAAAAAATTAATGAATAAATGATTCGTAGACTAAATTTTCTTCTTGTTTCCTTGGTATACACTAAACATAATCATGATTGCTGTAGAAACCTAGCATTGTATATTTCCCATCTTTGAAAAGAATGAAATTGACAATCCCATGATTGTAAGCTTTGTGTAAAAGAATCATTTTTTAGTATCATCTGAACAACAATAACTACAAAACAACTATACAAATGCCTAGTCAACATTTAGTGCAATAATTAAGTTATACTATAATATTCATGAGCAAATTGGGAAGTACAACTTTGAATAAACTAACCCATAAAAAAAACAAGTTTTTATTATACTCCCTTTCTTTGTAAACTAAGTTTACCATCATGTAATTAAATAATTGATTGACTACTGGAAATGAAACATGTACAGAAAAATATCTGTGTCACAAATCTCAAAAATATCTCCTTACTCCATATAAAACATTGCCGCAAATTTTATAATACAACACGAATGTTAACATGAATTAATTGTTTCCCTTCATTCACAAAGCTAGAGCGCAAAGTTTGATGACTTCATAAAAATTATCTCAGCGCGACGAAAAACCATAAAAAGTTGGACCGGCATTTTCAACGTGAAACCAAAACAAAGCGTTAAAGACCAAGCGAAGAGCTTTTTATCAAAATTGAGTTAACATTTGATTTTGATAGTAAACAGTGTATTCAGTATCTGAATGTTAAAAAAAACATTTATACAAAATATCAAAGATACATTTTAAGTAATTAGTTCAATATTTGCACTTAAATGTGTGTGTTTTTCGGATGATTACTCCAAATCTCGTAGCCATTTGAGATGTTTTTATTTCCGGCAATATAGGAAAGTGACGTAACATAAAGGATTCCGACTAGGAAAAATTAATATTGTCACGTGTTTTGAATCTATTGCCACATGTTTTGAATCTTTTCCCGGTTCTTATTTTTAACAAAATGGTTAAATATAGATTTATAGCGTCTATTTTTATTTATTTATTTCCCTTGTGATACGTCACTGCCGTATGAGGCTATTCCAAATCTCGTTCCTTTGAGAAAAACCTCTTCACTTGGTCTTTAAATATTTATTTTTTTAAAAAGCAAAATTATAGTATAATTAGTTTTTTTTTAATGAAAATTTGATAAAATGTATTGTTAGTCACCACAAGTCTGCTGCCCAAGTTTCAGCTCTATTGGACGACGGAAGTGGTCGAAAAATCGATGCAAAGTTTTACAAGCAGACAGTTTTACAAGCAGACAGACAGCATGAGCTAAGAGAAAGGGAGTAAACAATAAATTTTCCTTGGGCAGAATCTAGATTTTTCTCGAATAGATTCATCAGTATTAAAAACAATCAATAACAAAATCAACAACACAAAAAAAAAGGTCATCTGACAAAAACAAGTCCGACAATTTCGTTGCAATTTTCTTGCCCACGTTTAGATAATGATAATTATCTGCTCCTGACAGAAGACCTCCTTGATTCCGTAGTTTGAAATAATCAGTTGACTGCCAGACGATGGCAATTGGTCATTTAGAAAAGGACTGTCAGGTTGATACAATAGAGTGGGGGGGGGGGTAAGGGGGGTCAGCTGGGGTATGAGTTGAATGGACTAATCCAAGTTTTTTTTTCTGTTAATACTTTTTCTTCTTTATTTACAGTGCAAGGATTTCATCAACTAGTCTCACTACAAAACACATATTTAAACAGTCGGCTTACTACAGCATTAAGTGTATGGGAATAAAACTTTAACAGGTGCTGGATGTAAATACATTTGATAGACATTTGTGGAATACTTCAAAAGTTTTCATCAGCTTTCATCGAGACTAAGCAGCGTTGAAATACTTTGCACAGCTACAGATCATCTTGTACAAGTGGATTATTCTTGGGAAATTATTGGATAATTCTTTGATAATTCTTTGATAATTCTTGGATAATTCTTGGATGATTCTTGGATAAATCTTTGATAATTCTTGGATAATTCTTGGATAATTCTTAGATAATTTTTTGATAATTCTTGGATAAGTCTTAAATAATTATTGAATAATTATTGGATAACTATTGCAAATTTCACTACTTTTTATTCGTATCACATCCAGCTAGAGGCCAGGCACAATTACATCAGAAATTAACTTTTTTGTCCATAAAGTTTCACGGTGAAGTCCAAGTGATTAAAATCTTTAGATTTTCAGAAATTTCTAGAATGAAAAGGGACACAGCGAAAATAAAAATTAATTTCTGATGCAGCAGCAATCTAAGTGGACAGAAATTAGGGATTCGACTCATCGTGCGACTCTAATAGCACCACTTCGCTTCCACTTCCAGCATCAACTTTGACTCCATTTAGTGATTTGAATCACTCGATGCTAAAACTTTCACATAATTAGAATTTCTCTTTGTGTTATTTTTTATTTAGTTGTTTATTATTACAGTCTGTGAAGTGTGTTGTGAAGTTCTGTATGGAAACTATGTCAGCTGTGCACCACTAGCCTTCAGTTTCTTTATTTCCATTGCGTTACACATGGAATGAGTCGAATGCCATGCGGCGAGCACAGAGAAATAAACAACAGAAGGCTTTGGCGACTCTGACCATACAGGCACTTTTACTAGACCTTTTTAAACTACAGAGGTAAGTCAAGAAATTTTATCTTCTAGTACTGTTTGTGGGATTCAAATTACTTCATTAATCGCTTACCTACTTTCCCAAATCCCTTATATAAAAGCCCAGTTCAAAGCCCATAACTGAATGCTAATTTCTAAGTCCCATGGCTGAAAGTCCATAGGTAAAGGTCAATTTATTTTTAAAGCCCATTTCTAAAACTCATGTCTGAATAATTTAATCCCTCTGATCGTGTTGTAAATCTCCAATGTTCATGTTTTGATGTCTTGTTTGTGATGTAATGTTATGTAAATTTAAAGGTTTATGGTGTTTTGTAATCCCACTGACCTAAGAGTCCCAGGGCCTGAAGTCTTAAGTCAGCTCCTACTTGAAAGTCTAACGTTCGAGAAAATAATAGTCAAGTGGGGGGGGGGGGTATTTATCTTGTATGTATTATGTCCCTTGTATATGTATGACGTAGGTGTTGAACAAATATCCATACACCACCAGACTGTATTTTGTCATAATGTGACAAGGTGTGAATCAATTACGACACCACCTATTTGTCTCTCCATCAATTTGTTTAAACAAAAATCTGCCTAGAGAGCCAATGTCCTGACCTTCCTGACCTACCACTAAAAGCAAATCTCTACTAGTATCTCTTTGAATTTTTTTAAAAGGCTCAGGTAAGAAGAAAATGCAAGAAAAAACAATCATTTCCCTTGTTGTTTTGTACGTCAAGATTCTTATTGTCTCCCTGTTTGACTGTGTGTGTGTGTCTGTGTGTGTGTCTGTGTGTGTGTGTGTCTGTGTGTGTGTGTGTCTGTGTGTGTGTTCACCTTAACCTGTTTCTTTCATTCTCACGGCAACATGCAGACTCTATCTACCAATCACTAGAACAACGACTTGTTAACCGATCCGTACACTTGGCGTCTATTCGTACTCCGTCGTATCGAATGTCCATCCACACAAGATCGCAAACCCAGATTCTGTTATTGTAGGTGATGGCTGGGAGCATCACTTCAGGGATTCCCAATAAGGAATCGGGTTTTCGTTTTTTATCACAGTGTAATTTGAGTTTGAATGATTGTTAACGACTTCACTTATTTTAATAATCGTGACTTGAACAAAAATCTTTAATTGCCAAATTCGCTTTCTTTCTTTTTACAAAATTATTTTTATTTTTATTGAAATGAGTTCAATTAAATTTATTTTTTTTTAACGCAATTTGTGTTTGTGCGTGTGCAGAAATTAAACTGATAAAAAAAAAACGATTTATTTAAAAAAAAAACACATTAAAATGATCTTCCTAAATGTGAAGGATTATCGGAATAAAGAAGTTTGTGCTATAGAATCTAGACTCACCTGCCATTGTTTGTATAATGCAAATTATGGTGGGATAGGGGGGGGGGGTATTTTTTTTTAAGTCAGGAAAAAAGAAACGTGAAAACTTGAAGCAGTTGTATTTATAGCAAAAAAAGCACCTTGGCCAGTACTGACAGAGTTTAGAAATCATATCTCTAGATGCAGGAGAAACTGTGATTGTTTGTAACGTTATTGAAATTGTAAGAGTATAGTTTTATTCACTCTTAACACCCCACCCATCCCCACATTCTAACACACACAAACACCTCTTCATTACCTCCTAATTTTATTTTACATTTTCAACCAGTAAAATGTGCTCAGAATGCATCTCAGAATGTGTCGGGTGAGAAGCCGGGTTGTCCCTGAATCTACCAACCTCCGATTGATCACATGACAGTAATATGGGAAAAGATGGACATCGTGCAGGCCACACAATCCCCTAGTCTGCCGTGGCCGCGCAAACTCGTGGCCGCTGCTTCACTTGCCCTCTAGACCAACATGCTCTGAAATGAACGCTTGATTATTAAAAAAAAAGTATTCTTTCTTGCCAAAAATCTATCAAAATCTTTTTAGTGATAGCAGGGTTCTGGTTCTTGATTTCACCAGTTCTTTCTACTGCATTGCTGGGTGGCTTTCATCATACTGGGTGCTTGATTACCTCCCCTTTCCCTACCCAACAACATTAATTAATCCTATTGTTTACGTAAACACTATTTATAAAATACTACCTGCCCATTAAAACAAAACATCAAGTTTGCCAAACTTTTTTTGTGAGAAGTTGTTCGAGTCATTAATAAACATATTCATTAAATCGCCAGCCCCTTCCTTATTACATTTCTAAACCAGGTTTTTCTAATACATAGCACGTGGTAAACTCATTTAGACAAAGTTAGATCTTAAACTTTTCTAGACTTTTTTTTTTTTGCATGTTACTGAAAGTTGATTTTTTTATATCCTTACAACTTCAGTCAAGGGAGAGAAAAAAAACAGTTTTTAAAAAATTGTGTAATGGGAAAGCACTCTTCATCTTGATAACAAGAAAGCATGAAAGAGAAGGGTTAATGTTATTATTATGATTGCAATAAAAGAGCTACACGGCGAAGGTGTGAGCACTTATAAACATTCTTGTAGTAATTGTTGATGTGTAAACACATTTCAGAAAACCGAGGGTTTACATGGGAAACAATCATTAATGTGAGATTAATTGGATGAATTGTATCCATGCAAGTCACATAATACATGTCATAATACTTGTCATAATACTTGTCATAATACTTGTCATAATACTTGTCATAATACTTGTCATAATACTTGTCATAATACTTGTCATAATACTTGTCATAATACTTGTCATAATACTTGTCATAATACTTGTCATAATACTTGTCATAATACTTGTTATAATACTTGTCATAATACTTGTCATAATACTTGTTATAATACTTGTCATAATACTTGTCATAATACTTGTCATAATACTTGTCATAATACTTGTCATAATACTTGTCATAATACTTGTTATAATACTTGTCATAATACTTGTCATAATACTTGTCATAATACTTGTCATAATACTTGTCATAATACTTGTTATAATACTTGTCATAATACTTGTCATAATACTTGTCATAATACTTGTTATAATACTTGTCATAATACTTGTCATAATACTTGTCATAATACTTGTTATAATACTTGTCATAATACTTGTCATAATACTTGTCATAATACTTGTTATAATACTTGTCATAATACTTGTTATAATACTTGTCATAATACTTGTCATAATACTTGTCATAATACTTGTTATAATACTTGTTATAATACTTGTCATAATACTTGTCATAATACTTGTCATAATACTTGTTATAATACTTGTCATAATACTTGTCATAATACTTGTCATAATACTTGTCATAATACTTGTTATAATACTTGTCATAATACTTGTCATAATACTTGTCATAATACTTGTCATAATACTTGTTATAATACTTGTCATAATACTTGTCATAATACTTATCATAATACTTGTCATAATACTTGTCATAATACTTATCATAATACTTGTTTTGTTTCCACTTTTAGTGTTTCTAGTTTCTTCCTGCTTTAGGAATAACACTCTTGAATTACATTTTGTATTGTGCGCCTAGGGTACACGTGCATTTCTCAACTCTAACTCTTTATACCCAGTTAGCATCTTTATGGACACTACTAACAAAACATTGTTTTTAAATCTGGATTTTAAAAAAATACATTACGACCGTTATCTTTAGTGGATCTTCTAAATAATTTTTGTATTTGTTTTTCTACTTTACTGTTCGGTCGTCCATGATGGGCAATAAATGAGAAGAAGTTCAAGTCCAAAACAAATTCCAAAGTTTGAAGCTATTACAAATAATGTTTATGATCAAGACTTTGACAAAAGATTTGGTAACACATTTTCGAACTCAATAGACTTGTGTGCTAGGCTTATCTGTTTATAAATAGAAATATATTTGTCTAAGAAATCTAAGAATTTCTGTTAAAAGTTATACATAAGACATTGAATTCTAAATTACAAATACAACACAATAACAATCTGTTGCAATGCTCCGATAAAAAAAAATGACAAAACACTTCCCTTATCCCCTATGCGAGAACAAATGCATAACAACACTCTTTTTTTCCCGAGTGGCATCCGGGCATGGAATGGGTAGCCTGAACAAACCGGGAAAACCAGTAACTTAACATCATTTAAGACACTAATAGAAATGCAGGACTAGACTCAGACCACGGATGAGCGTAGGACGCAATGATATTCTTTATAGAAGGAGCGTCTATAATATATAAGATAAGGTAGTAATATGTAAACGTGTAAATTGAAATTGAGAAACCGCTGTTTAAATTACAAGATACAAACAGTCCAGCATGGAGTCTGAAAGAAAGTAGGTATTATAAGAATGTTATCCTAAAAAATGTGTCTTACTGTGAGAGTCCGGTGACTGTCCCCATGTTATCTTTTGAAGCGCCACGTAAGCAACCACGAAGTTCCATAACCCCAGTATTTGTCTATTCTGGCAAAAAGGCTAATAGTAGACCACACGTCAAAACAATTCAAGTGAATAATGTCCCTTTGATCTGTGGGGTAATTTATGCTTAAGGCATAAGGAAAGAGACCTTCTGTTTTAAAAATGACGATCGATATGCAATCTGACTTTGGATTGGGATGCTGATGAACTATATTAGCTTATGGAGTTTAAACTCACAATTTCTGAAATAAATAAAGATTTAAATTAACTATTTCTGAATTATATACAAATTTAAATTCACAATTTTTGAATTATATTAAGATTTTAAAATGACAATGCCTGAATTATATTAAAAAAAAATTAAACTCACAATTTCTGAATTATACTGATATTTTTTTAAATCTAATTGTATGTGCTCACAAATATTCCCAATTCAGCATGTTTTCTTTCTTTTTTTCCTATTGTCTCTCTTCAAACATAGAATCAATAAGTCCGTCTCTTTAATTGTATCGTCTGTACATGGTTGAGTCAATACAGAAACCTAATGTTTACAATATGAATAGAGATCACAGAGAAAAGATATGTCTTAGTTAAATAATAATTTGTTTGCCACTTGGTCATATTCATTGTGGTGGAAACAATAAGACACATCCATTCTTGCATTCACGCATTAGGAAACCTGCTTTTTTTTGTTTTTCTTTGTTTGTTTTTTTGTTGTTGTTTTTTTGGATTGGTGACAAAATGTACTTTTGTTTTATTATGTACACAGCATTCTATAAGAGTTGTCAACTGCGACTCAGTACATTTGGGATTTCTAGTTAACTGCAAAAACAAAATCTTAAAATACAGGTGTGCTTGTTGAGAGTGTGTGCTATCTATTAAGTCTTATTGCCAATACTCGCTTATAACATCCTGCAAAATTTTTTAAAGTTTTAAATTTTCTAAACCGTTGTTTGACGTCGTTGGAACATGTTGAAGCAAGTCTGAATTAAATACTAAAGCAACCCAGCTAACTTAGTTCTAACATAAAAAAAAAAAAATTGCTGACACCTACAAAGGTTGTTAGTAAGTTGTGAGACGATGAGCTGGGACATGACCGGATTTTGGAGTTGTTTTTTTGTTGTTGTTGTTGTTGCAACAAGATTAAATCCGTCTGAATATTTAAGACTTGGTAATTGATTGATCCATTCATAAGTCGGGGATAATATTTAATTAATTCGTCTGAGATCTAATAAATTGATATTATAGACAGACAAATATTTATATATAGATAGATAGATATAAAGATAGATAGATAGATATTTACATAGATAGATATTTAGATAGATAGATAAATAGATATATAGATCATTATCTCCTGAAGTAATAATATTACAACATCATTTGACTATGAGCTTAGCTGTGAGTTCAAACTCTGACAAAGTTGAAATGCCAGGAGAGCCAACACCTGCTTCTACTTACTTAAACACCACTTTGTACAAAATGACGCCTTCCCCTGGCACATTTACTGTTCGAATAGCTTTTATTTATATCATAACACTCAATTGGGGAAGTAGGCATGGGTGGGAAACTTTACTTTAAACTTCGTTTTAAACTGAATCTTTATTTCATAGGGGAAATTTTATTTTTATTTTTTGTTAACCCTTACAGTCCCGGGCGCGTATATAGCGGGACTGAAGATAGCATAGATAGAAAGTAGGTCGGTACAGGAAGGGTTAAGACTTTACTTTTTTGATGTTGAAGTTTCGAGAGTCTAAGCTTATCAACCAATCGAATTACATTTATTTAGTCACGTGAAGAGTAGATCCGAGAGTCTAAGACATAGGTTCTCAACCTTTTTCGGCTCACCGCCCCCTTTTACATTTTTTTTCCGCTCACCGCCCCCCCCCCCCAACTTTCATTTAGCGCCCATCCCCCCCCCCCCCAACCAATCTGGACTATAGTTTCAGCAATATTTTTTAGGCGGACTAAACTTTGTGTGTGATTTATTGTCTTTAATTTACTTTTTAAAAAAAACTGAAAAGGAAACATAATTTAAGAATTAATAGATAAAAAATTGCCTAAACAAGAGGTTTAAATAAATCAATATTAATGTGAATCGTTTGCCTGGTGTGTTGCTTGTAGTTTGTCTAAGCTTATATTTTTTTCAATTTTGGTTTCAAAAGCCTTAGGTCTCCACGCTTCACTATCTGCAGCTTGTATTTCTTTTTTGACAACCAAATGGTATTAGCATAAAATCCACTTTCCACAAAAGAGGGTGATAAGAATGCAATACAAAATTGTTGCCAAAACTCACAGACCTAGAGAAGCTGATAGACTTTCTCCCAAAGAATCACATTTGCTTTTCAAAAACTCGAGCACCGAATCCAAGTCTCATACATTATGTTTAAACAGTCATCGTTTACTAACCATAGCACCACTGTGTGCAGTAGCCATCGCTTGTAATCCTCGTCAATAAACAATGAACAATATTTATTTTGTCACATAGTACATAAGAACAATAAAGGCATAGTCAAATACATAACAAGTAAATTAGAAAATTGGCTAACAATAAAAAATTGTATCGAGACAATAATAATAATACAAATTAAATAATAATAAATTAATTTAAGGTTTCAATGCAAAGCTGTCAAAAAAAAATCATTGAATGTATTACTTATTTGTGAACTGCTTTAATATTGAAGTGAGCGATACAGAGAATCTCTTTTTTTTACTCAAATTAACTTAAGCTGAAAGTAAAGCTTGATTGTCCGGTAGCGTGGACGCATCCAGTTATAAAGAAAATTGTGATGTCTTTAGGTAATCTCACAATGTACTCTAAATCAGGGGTCGGCAACCAAAGGTATGCGTTCCACACTTGGCACACAAAGCGATTTTCCATGGCACGCGAGAGACCCCCAAGAGGTGTTTATTTAGTGAAAAAAAAAAAAAACTTTTCCAGTTCTGAATGAGGAAAACTGACTGTTGAAGCCGATGTTTCTGACACATTTCAGTCAGTTGAACTTTACAAGGACCACTGCAATGGATTTGCATTGAAATTGGACATATCTTGTCGTGAAATCAATTTCAAAACGTTTTAACTATATGTTTATTCATATGTTAAAGAAAATAATAAGATAGATAATTAGGCTTTTTCAGAAGTATATCGAAGCACTCAAATTGGAGTTTTCTAATCAAAGGCAAGTCTTTCAAATTGATGGACAGATTTTTTTTACACCACATCAAACCTAACTGGTTTGATCTTACTACAAACTTATTAGATGTAGATATCTTTTTAAGTGGAGGAATATTGGCGATTTTAAAATGGAGCAAGTAAAATTTTAAACATTTTAAAAATGGGCATCCAAATGCGCCCATTTGCGGAAAAAAATGTAAGGATGCTGCTTAGGAAAGTCAACTGCTATTCTTAACTGCTTGGCATTCGCTCCTTTACTTTCAGCTTTTGATTCAACTTACACTTGAGAACATATTTGATCGCACATCAAAGCTGTTTGCAAGCATACAAAGAGGTCACCTACACTTGACCGCTCATTAATTGATACAGACTAATTACATTTAAAAGCGTTTTTATTTTCATCTTCTTTAGTTAAACATAAATATAATTAATTCTATAACAAATTTACTAGTATAATTAATTTAGAAATATAAGAGACTTATTTAATAATACTATATTAATAATTTCTGTACTTGTTAATGTTTAAAATATAAACTCCTTCAATGGACAAACAATTAAAGCAGTTAATGTTTATTGGCAACTGTTTAATGTAAATTATTTTAATACGCTAATAATTAAATCGTGTTATGAACACCATAATGTTAAATGTATATAAAGAAATAATAATAATAAATAATATTTGTTATATTACAAAACAGAACTTGTTCGGCATCACTATTGAATGTGGAAACATTTTTTTTTGAAGGGAGATAATTAGCCCGTATCATTAGAGCTAATATTTCTAATGTTTTTTTTTTCTTTTATAAGAAAATAAATGGCTTACAATTTATAACTTTGAAATGATCAAACTGTAAAAAGTATTTAAAAATTATATAAATATTAAATGACTAAAGAATTTATATGTATATTTTCAAGCATTACAATAAATACCTAGTTTTTATGATTACTACGTATCTATACCGCTTTACCAAAGCCACATTCAGTTACAATAAATGCTGTAACACACCAAGGACATCTCGGTAAAACTGAGATCAAAATATCATTAAAGACCAAGTGAAGAGCTTTTTATCAAAATTGAGTTAACATTTGATTTTGATAGTAAATAGTGTATTCAATATCTGAATGTTAATAAAAAACATTTATACAAAATATCAAAGATAAATTTTAAGTAATTAGTTCAATATTTGCAATTAAATGTGTGTGTTTTTCGGAGGAATACTCCAAATCTCGTAGCCATTTGAGATGTTTTTATTTCCGGCAATATAGGAAAGTGACGTAACTTAAAGGATTCCGACTAGGAAAAATGAATATTGTCACGTGTTTTGAATCTATTGCCACATGTTTTGAATCTTTTCCCGGTTCTTATTTTTAACAAAATGGTTAAATATAGATTTATAGCGTCTTTTTTTATTTATTTATTTCCCTTGTGATACGTCACTGCCGTATGAGGCTATTCCAAATCTCGTTCCTTTGAGAAAAAACTCTTCACTTGGTCTTTAACATTGGCAGATGTCAGGGCGACAGTGATCGGTCAGCAGGGTAACAGTCCAGCCGGCTGCACACCATATTTGTCAAATACTGACCCCTACTTCATCCAAAAGGCATTGCGATTCCCATTTCTTATTAGTATAATAATATGTAGGCCTACTGTTGTGGGATATCAGATATTTAGCAGCACTTGCGTTTACATCACATTTCATCCAAAAACTAATCGATTCAAATAGCTGAGGTGCTCAAATTATATCAGTTACGTTTGTACCGCCCACTTGCCCTTCACCGCCCCCCAATCGCCCCCGGGAATGTCAGCGCCCCCCTAAAGCTTCTCACCACCCCCCGTGGGCGATATCGCCCCCGTTGAGAACCTATGGTCTAAGCTTATCAACCAATAGAATTACATTTATTTAGTCACGTGTACAGCAGAACAACGTTATTTTGTTCTGCTCTGGACGCTAGTTGGGGAAAAGTAAAGGCGGCTGGGCAATGAACAGGCCATACAATTTAATTGAGTACTGCAGCTATAGATCATAGTCTCATTTATCAGCTGTAGCTGAATAATATGCTCTTGTTATGTTAACAATTTTTAAATATTTTCAATGTGTACCAATATTTTATCTTGCGGCTATGTCTTTATATGTAGGTCCTTGTATCAAAGAAAAGTGTAGACGCAGAGTCTACCTTTTACCCTGCCTATTTCTCTAAAATTTTATAAGCAGTCAAAAGCATAAAATATATTTAATTTAAAAAAATCCTTGATCAATGTATTAGATCAGAATTACCAAATGTCCAAACGCAACAAGGCACTGTGCCATGAAATCAAAATTACCGGGTTGCAAAAACTAGAATAACCAAAATCAAAAGCTACGTCCCCGTTAGACATTTGTGTGAAAGTTGAACACGGCTGTTGAAAGCTATAACTTTATAATATATAGACGTCATTAAAATATAGTATAATGTGAAAGCTGTATTAAAAATTAATTTATTATAGGCTTTTTGTTACTAAATGCAGACCTGCCAAGTTGAAAACTTCAAAAATAGTAGTGAGCCATCCCAAAATTCGTATTTTGACCCCCAAATTCGTATTCATTAGACCCCCAAATCAGTAGTCAATTAGTAGTAATATTTGTAAGCATTTTTACACGTTTTACACGGTGTATTTATTTCACTCATGAGTCATATGCATTTCAAAGAAGCCTAAGAAGCTTCATAAAGTATACACTATTTAATATAACATATAATAGGCCCATAGGGGCCTATTTTAATTCAATTGTAAATTAAATGAGTTACTAGAACTTTGGAATTAGAATCCATTTCAATTAAATTTTAATTAGAGACGAATGCTAGCCAAGAATTTGAAAGAAACCCTTGGCCGGACTTGGGCTTATCCGCCTTGTCTTAGCCTTAGTATAGTCATTAGTAAACATTAGCATGATTAGCGCATTAGGTTTCATGGCTTCATTAACCCTACTCTCTTGCCTAGCCGTTGGAACGAAAGATAATGCTATTAAATTTATTCATTTGTTGATAGAAACAATACAGTAGCCAAGAATAATCCCAGTTTTAAAGCATGTGAACTTTTTTTTATATAGATCAGTGAGGGACACAAATATTTATTAAATGCAACTTCCGGCCGGAAATCGTAATTTTAACTCAGAGAGCGTCGGCATGTGTCCCATTCGCATTTTTATATATACAAAATTTGTATTTTTCTTAGAAAATCAGAAAAAAATCGTAGTTTTTTGCTTTTTATCGAAAATTGCAGAAAATTCGTAGTTTTTCTGCCCATTTCGTAATTTCGTATTTGGACCTTGTTTTTCGTATAAACTACGAAAAATTCGTAGTACTTGGCAGGTCTGCTAAATGGAAAGAAGGCATTATATGTGAAAAAAAATAGTAGAGGGTCACAGAATAGAAGAATAGAAAAAGATTGGGTCATAACACAGTCGAAGCAGGGCGTTTTGGCGCCATTGTTTTGGTGCTGGACATTTTGATGCTAAGGAAAATGTAAACAAAATAATTATGTTCATATGTTTGAAATTCATTTATTCAAAAGGCTTACGTATTGTTCACTCTTATTTTCAATAAGATATATCATATTGCATGGTATTATAATAAATATTTTTAAAAAGTCTTCTTGGGTAGGTTAGCTCAATGATGGCTCTGACTCTAAACCCAGAATCGCAATTGAACGTTCTACATTTTCAAGGCATAACATAGGCGGCCATAGATATACATGACGGGAGTTCCCAGCTTCCGGAACATTTCCGCTTTTAATGCCAAATCACAGATGTTTTCAGACAAAGTTTCATCTTCAAAACTTTAACTTCTTCTCTCCTTCTTCTTCTTTCAAAAATAAAGATTCTCAACAAGGAACACTCCCCGCTAGCATTCCGTTGTCGTTACAAACTATTGGTTTGGTCGTCGGGTGAGTCAGCACAATCTTCAACCAGGGCATATCAATTGGTTAAAGATTTATTTACTCGGACGTATCCGTTGATTAAAGATTATTTCACTCGGACGTATCCAATGATTAAAGATTATTGTACTCGGACATATCCATTGATTAAAGATTATTTTACTCTGACGTATCCAATGATTAATGATTATTTCACTCGGACGTATCCAATGATTAAAGATTATTGTACTCGGACGTATCCATTGATTAAAGATTATTTTACTCGGACGTATCCAATGATTAATGATTATTTCACTCGGACGTATCCAATGATTAAAGATTATTGTACTCGGACATATCCATTGATTAAAGATTATTTTACTCGGACGTATCCAATGATTAATGATTATTTCACTCGGACGTATCCAATGATTAAAGATTATTGTACTCGGACGTATCCATTGATTAAAGATTATTTTACTCGGACGTATCCAATGATTAATGATTATTTCACTCGGACGTATCCAATGATTAAAGATTATTGTACTCGGACGTATCCATTGATCAAAGATTATTTTACTCGGACGTATCGACTTAAAATGGGAACATATTTGTATTTTTCAAAAGCGTTTTAACACCGTGTAGAAGTTCAGAGTCAAAGCATTAAATGCTGCCAATGACACTTCATTAGTCAAAGTTCCCCCCCCCCCAGTTTTTGAATAAAGTTTGTTCCTGTAGTTCTTGTTGTTGTATGGTATGACGTCATAGATGATTCGACACACCAGGTGAGCTACGTCGTTAAAACACGGCTCAAAGTAAGTGGTTAGGACGCGGATCTTACGCTTTTCGCTGCGATGAGGAGGGAGAGGTTGGAGGAAGCAGGGAGTAGAGGGAAAGGGTGTGATAGAAATTAGATATAAAAAGAAACAAGCCGCGTGTCATAGCTCCGTGGAAGACGCAGGAACTATGTAATGCCTGGCTGGTGGGTTTTTTTCTTTTTACCTGTGTGATAACTTTGATCTCGCGGTTCACTCCCCTGATCCATTAGGCTCACCCCGGGGTAGTCTGATTCAAAGAGCAGCCTTGAACCCCCGTCAAAGGTCAAATGGTCAACAAATCCAGCTCTTAATGGATATCACGTACATTTCACTCGTTAAATAATGTCATTGAAGGCGGAAATATCTGAGAAAACGTGATAAAGTTTTGACCGTTGCACAGACTGTGTAGCAGTTGCTATAAGCAAGACGTTCAGACCAATAGTCAAGTCTGATATCAACTAGTGTGGGCCTATGTATGATTTGATCTATCTGCACATGTGTGATTGTAGATTAGATGGCTTGTGCTCAACACGTTGATTTGTTTTAAATTTCAACATTATACACATCGTGTACACTGTTTATGATATCCGATACATACAACATGTAATTTACGTTTCATATGATGTCACAAATAATAAACAAACTCTATAGGATATGTTAACATTTCCTCCATCATTTGGTGATTTATCTGTCAACGTGTTTTGCGCCTATAGTTTGGTTGTCTTTGACGTTTGCCTGTTTGCCTTCTGGAAATACTTCAAAAAGTCTTCAAACATTTAGATCAATTGAAAAGCAGCAGTTGTTTTGTTTTCTTAATAGAGTTTTTTCTCCTAGAATATTATTTTTTTCTCTATCTAAAGGCATTTGATGAACGCGAGGGTTGCCATGGGAAATCCCAATGAATATTTTATATAATTATTTGATCAAAGAGTGTGTTTGATCGGATTTGTTGGTATTTTCGACCAACTGAAACAAGTTGTAAACAATAAATTAACGAACAAATATTAACATTGCAACTTTCAGTTAAACTAAAATTGTTATCTTATTATTTAACTGCTTATATATATATATATATATATATATATATATATATATATATATATATATATATATAGGCCTATATATATTATTACGTGACACAATTCCTTCGAACAGAAACCAACAGTTATTTCGTTCTCGTAATTACTGTCCGTGTATTCAACACCACTGACCATCAACGAAGTAAGTAATGGGCTTACCTAATCAGCTATGAGATGTTGTTTCAGCAAGCACTAGTGGTCATCCAACACTTTCATGTCCGTCGAGTTATTATTTATTTATTTATGCCTGATCAAGTCAGTTTATTATGTTGTCCATTATGTTTATTTTAGATGACATACTAATCCGTATTAAGAATGTTATTCTTGTATTTTGACTCCGAGCCCCCCCTAATAAATATGAATTCCAGCTCAATTGTGCTGTTGTTTCAATGTTCAAATATTTATTAACAGTTCATCTTCTGACAGAATTAGTAAGTAGTTGATGTTTATCTCATGAACTTAGTATGAGTTGAATTACTGTTGTTGTAGTTATTATGGTTGTTATAGTCTAGAGTATGAGTATGCCCAAGGTTGTATATCCTTTTGACATCTGTTATGCAACAATAGTGTATAAGTGTAATTCATCTTGTTTCATGGTAAATATATTTATATCAGCTCAAGTTGGTTGTATATTTTACTTGTCTTGTATATAATAGGATTATTATCAGTAATTATAGTTCTTAAAACTATACATTCAAAATAGTCCACAATGAAATAACTAAATAAGATCCCAGTTGTAAATACTTTTAAACTTTAATTCTGAAAGTACTGAATTGTTTTTCAATTCTTGATATTCACATATTTGTACAATAGGCTACAGTTCCATAATTGATATAAAACAAGAATATGGCTTAGATCCATTTAACATGCATTTCAATAGGTGTATGTATGGAATCCTTGTCCAAATAATAAATTGAAATATATAAGAAACACATTCCAAACCTGATATTTAGAATTTACATTATTAAGTTGAGGTAGTTGAACAAACAAGGCAAGTTCAGAGCACATGCACGAAGTGACTTATTAACAGACAGCGACATACGCCTAACTGTATTGAAAAGGCAATAGGCCGAAAAGGGATAGATTGAACGCGGTTGTTCCTTTTATAGTTTAACAGTTTGGGCGTATCGTAATTGTTTTAAGCATATTTTGTAAACAACACGATTACTTAAGGTAAATGACGTTGTATCGTTCTTATCGATTATTAACGAGACTTTATAAATCGAATTAAAATGCTTCTAGAAGATTCTTAAAATAGCGTCTCTTCCGGTGTAAATGTTTAGTAATAATTATTCTCCCAACGTTAGATTCGCGATTCGCAATTATTAATACTAGAATTTTAATAAAGGTAATTATTATGAATCTCCGTTTCATAACAGTCGCCCGAACCAAAAAGAAAAGACAATTCCTCACTAGATAATAGTTATGTGTGGAATTTCTTTTAAACATCCAAGAAAAATCTATTTTAACTATTTAAGTTAAAATTTAATAAGAAAAATTTGTTTTGCTCTTGTACTCTGAATCATCCTTTTACAATCTTTACATAAACAAAATTGATTCAATAGTCAAAATAATTCAATAGCAAAAATTAAAGATCAATTTAACTCAATTAAGAATTATCAATTAAAATTCAGTCAAGCAACTAATAGTATGAATTTAAGTTTGTGTGTGTGCATGTGGAATGTCTGCACTTTCAATTCAAACCTTTACATAAGCACTATGGTTGTCTGTTCAGAATATAATGTACATTTCCTGTAACTCTAGGTACTGCAAATGTCATTATCTGTTGAATAATAATATAATATTAATGACACAAAAAAAAATTATTTCACTATATCATTAAAGTTAGTATGATTATCATTACTTTATCAAATAAGAAATATGCATGGTATAAATGAGTAATATAGCATAGCATAATTAATTATAACATACAATGTATATCTATGGCATACAATTTATAATGTGATTGAAATTAATATTTCAAATCATCAATTTTAAATCTCTTCAATAACAATAAACTAAGGTTTTCTGATTCTTACTCAAGAAGAAGTATCTTATTATCAATACAATATTTTAATGTACATTGTAATATAACTAAGTATTCAAGATTCATAGTTATTCTTTATGAAATAAAGCAAGTATTGTATTTACATAATTGTTTTCTATAATCTATTTAGCTATTAGTACAGCATAGGATAAGGTTACATCAGTTATGTAATATAACAATAGGTTAAAATACTATAGTTTAGTATTTATTCTAGTCTTCTGGCATAACACGTGACAAAGTGTCAGCAACAATGTTATTTTTCCCTTTAACATGTACTATGTTTAGGTTATAGGACTGTAAAAACAAACTCCATCTCAATAATCTCTGATTTTGGTTAATCTTTGAGAGAAACACTAATGGATTATGGTCTGTATAAATGTCAATTGGAAATTGTGAACCATGGATGTAATAGTCAAAATGTTTCAGAGATAAGATAAGGCCTAGCAATTCCTGTTCTATACAACTGTAGTTAACCTGATATGGAAGGAACTTCTTAGAACAAAAACTAATTGGGTGTTCCAATAAATCATCTCCTACTTGTGAAATTACTGCCCCCATTCCCTGTTTACATGCATCTACCATTATTTTAAAAGGTTTAGTATAGTTGGGTGAAACTAATACTGGTGCCTTAGTCAAAAGATCTTTTATTTCCATAAAAGCATGTTCACATTCCTGAGACCAATCAAACTTAGTTTGCTTCTTTAGAAGATTTGTCAATGGACAAGCTACAATTGAAAAATCCTTACAGAACCTTCTATAATACCCTGCCATTCCAATATAACTACGTAACTGTTTACGCGTTTTAGGAGTAGGAAAATCTTGTATAGCCTTTACCTTTGCATTTACTGGTTTTACTGCACCACTACCTACGATATGTCCTAAATACTCAATGGTTGCACGACAAAAGGTACACTTGTTCAAGTTAATGGTGAGTTTAGCTTCGGTAAGTTTCTGAAATAGTAATGTTAGTTGGTTTAGATGTTCATTAAAGCTATCACTATATACAACTATATCATCTAGATAAGCATGACATTGAGGAACATCAGATATGACACTATTTATCAACCTTTGAAAACTTGATGGAGCATTGGATAACCCGAATGGCATTACTTTAAATTTATATGTCCCATCAGGAGTAATGAAAGTGGATATTTCCTGTGCTTTATCAGTCATAGGTATTTGAAAATAAGCAGTGAGCAAATCTATTTTAGTTACATACTTAGCATTGCTTACTCTGTCAATAAGGTCATCAATCCTAGGGATAGGATATGTATCTTGTTTTGTGACCTGATTAACTTTTCTGTAATCTATACAAAAACGTATAGAACCATCAGACTTTGGAACCAATACACATGGTGATGACCATTCACTTGTACTAGGAATAATTAGGTCATTTTCAAGCATGTAATCTACTTCTTTCCTAATGTGTTCTAGTTGTATCGGATTAACTCTATAAGGATGCTGTTTTATAGGTTTTGCATTATCCTTCAAAATGATATCATGAGCAACTAAATTAGTTTTGTTAGGAACATCACTGAATAACTGCATATTGTTATCAACTAAACCCTTGATAGAAGTTCGCTCACATTGGTTTAGGTGTGCTAACTTATCATTTAGGTTCTTAATAGCTTCAGTATTTTGAAGTTTGCTAGTTATAATAGGCTTTTTGAATTTTGGCATTTCTTTTTCTACTGTTTTAACAATAGTTATAGGCCTAATATCAGTTTGTTTATCTCTAACAATATATGGTTTTAGCATATTGATGTGGCACAACCTTTGTGTCTTCCTTCTATCATGAGTTTTTACAAGATAAGTTAAATTACTTATTTTCTCTAAAATCTCATAAGGTCCTGTGTACTTAGCACTCATGGGTTGTCCTGCCAATTGTGTCAGCATGAGAACTTGGTCACCTAGTTGGAAGCATCTGGTCTTGGCCTTGACATCGTAGTAACTCTTCATTTTCTGTTGAGCCTGTGAAAGATTAACTTTTACATGATTAAAAGCATTGTACATTCTATCAGTGAATTTTTCCACATAAGCCACTAGTCCAACTGGTTCATCAGAACTTAAGAATGTCTCCTGCAATAGTCTTAAGGGTCCACGAACCGAATGTCCGAACACGAGCTCAAAAGGACTATATCCAAGTGATTCCTGCACCGCCTCTCTTGTAGCGAAAAGAGCAAAGGGTATGCCACGATCCCAGTCTTTTTCGTTTTCAAAGCAGTATGCACGGAGCATAGTCTTTAGAGTCTGGTGGTAACGCTCTAGGGCACCTTGACTTTGCGGGTGATAAGCCGTCGATGTTACGTGCTTAATGTTCAATTTCTTCAAAACTTGGTTGAATAGCTTGGAGGTAAAGTTGGTACCTTGGTCAGATTGTATTGACTTAGGTAGACCATACCTGGAGAAAAATTCGATTAACGAATCAGATATCTTATCTGCATTGATTGATCGTAACGGTATAGCTTCGGGATATCTGGTTGAAGAGCACATGATAGTAAACAAGTATTGGTGACCCGCCTTGGTTTTTGGTAGGGGTCCCACACAATCTATCATTATATGGCTAAACGGTTCAGAAAAGGCTGGTATTGGTTTCAGTGGCGCTGCCGGAATGGTCTGGTTAGGCTTTCCTACCATTTGGCATGTTTTACATGACTTGCAGTAGCGGGTAACATTGCGATGAATTCCAGGCCAATTGAAATATGGGAGAATCCTTTGAGAAGTCTTCTTTACTCCCAAATGACCTGCGTATGGCGTATCATGAGCCAAACGTAGAATATCATTTCGATATACCTCAGGCACTACTATTTGATTACTGTCTTTGTAATCGTCATGATTACTTTTCCACCTCTGCATTAGTATACCTTCTTTCATGAAGTATCCACCTCCTTTCTTTTCCGCTTCTTCTTCAGATATTGCTTTTCTTTTCAAGTTAGCAATCCCCTGATCTCTATCCTGTTCCTGTATCAATAATTGTCTTGGTGACATTTCATTTCCTGAAGTCTTATCCGAAAAACCATTCAATATTTCAGCCATAAAAGTAGCCTTCAAGTCAACTTCTGGTTCTGATTCTGGTTTTAATTCGGTTTTATCAGGCTTAGTTAGTTGTTGGGCTGAACCTCGAGTGACAATACATATTGGCTTAGTTATGCATCCACTTTTCTTAAGGTTTTGTTGATTACTGGTTATGGAATGTACAACATTTCCAGCTATATCATTTCCCAAAATGAGTGATATATTTTCATGTGGGAGAGTTTTACAAATAGCCACAACAATGGTCCCATTGAAGTAGTTACTCTTCAATTGAACTTGATGTAGAGGACATTTTACATTTTTCCTGACCACACCTTGTATAATAACATCTTGCCCAGTATAAGTCAATTGTGACGTTGGTACAGTGTTATTTAATAAGAGAGAGACCTCAGCTCCTGTGTCGCGAAGTATCTTTATTCTCTTTTCTTTAGTGACACCGTTTATATTTGATGACACTATACCCTCATTAATGAAAGGTAAACAATTACTTGGCTTCATAGTAGCTTCTTGACTTTTGTCCAAGTTTTCTCTGTGAGAGGTAGGTTTTTCACTCACTAATATTTCATCTGTAGTGTTCTTATCACAACTCAGATTTGAATTATTGAATACCATGGTTGTCACTGTGGAAACTTTTCCTGGCTTCAATTTATTTGGATACTGGTTTCTAGACAGTTCATTTGTACTATTACCTAGTTCCTTTGTTTGTGATTTAACCTCTTTACTCACATTCTTGCCACATTTCCTTTCAGTCACTGCTGCATAAGATAGAATAACCTTACTGTTTTTCTTATCTATATTTTTGTTCAATAGAAAACACTTTTCCCTTGTATGACCAACTTTCTTACAGTGGTTACAAACGGGTTTGGAATTCATTAAACTTTCTTTGCTCTGATCTTTGTGCCTGTTTTTATTATACTCAACTGGATTTGATTGTTTCCTATTTTTATCAAAGGTAGAAAATCTACTGCTGATATGAATTACTAAATATTCGTCTGCCTTCACAGCGGCTTCTTCAACTTGTTCAATATTACGGTCTGCTAGGTGTATCCTGACATCTGATCTAACATTGTTGTTAAATTCCTCCATTAAGATTAGATTTGCCAATTTCTCATAGTCCTTGTCTACATTCTTAGACCTGACCCATCTTTCGAAATGTTTCTTCTTTTGCCTCAAGAAATCTACATGCGATTGTTCATGTTCCTTCTTCGATTCTCTAAACACTTTCCTGTACCTTTCCGGAGTTAAAGCAAAACTTAACAAGACCCTGTTCTTAATCAACTCATAGTCGTACAGTTCCTCTTGTGTTAAACTCAGTACTACATCTAACGCTTTCCCCTTGTTTAACGCAGAGCGTAAAAGAATAGCCTTCTTTCCTTCCGGGAATTGGTAATCAATAGCATTTTGCTCAAACATCATAAAGAAGTCTTCCACAAAGTTGTCATCTAGAGTTGGTATATGCTTTTTAAATTTATACAACTCAGGATCTGTTATGGAGCTTGCAGTTGAATTATTTGAGGTGCGAGACTTAGCTATTTCAATCCTTTCTAGACTTGCTATCTTTTCTCTTTCCAATTCTATTCGTTTCTCTTCCATTTCCATTTTCAATCTTCTATCTTCTCTTTCCATTTCTATTTCCATTTTCTTCAGTTCAAGTTTGAACCTCAGTTCTTCACTTAATGTACCTGAATTAAATTCATGGTTGGCATTTCCCATTCTTCTCTGGGTATCTGAGAAATTCAAGTCATCTTCCGAGTCATTTCCACTATTAGCAGTTACTTCCTCTATTGTTGAACCTTGTTGTTTTAAACCTTCTGTTATCTCTTTAATCATTTTAGTTTTTGATGGTCTTAATTCTGTGATATTAATACTCAAGGATTTAGCAATGTCTTTTAGTTGTGACATAGACATTCTGCTAAGTTGATCAACAGTCAGTGTAAAAATTGTTGGATCCAATGTAAGATTACTGGCACCTTCTGTATCCATATTAAAAATATTATTTAATATAATAATGATGATTAGATTACCACTTACTTAGTCCATAAACTTTCACTAGTTATTGTCCTTGAAATTACTATAATGGTGAATTAATCACAGTCAATTTAACATCAAAAATAATTTATGAATCTGTGAGATATGAATCAATACAGATTGAATGCAGATTGAATACTGTTCATAACCTTCAAGCAAAATTCTGATAAATTTAACTTGTATAATCAAGATGTATAACACGGTTGTAAAAAGTTCTTGTATATTCTTGAATTATTGTATTATTGTGAATTCACACTTTGTTACATCATACAGATCACGAACGAGCTAACCATTTTATTACGTGACACAATTCCTTCGAACAGAAACCAACAGTTATTTCGTTCTCGTAATTACTGTCCGTGTATTCAACACCACTGACCATCAACGAAGTAAGTAATGGGCTTACCTAATCAGCTATGAGATGTTGTTTCAGCAAGCACTAGTGGTCATCCAACACTTTCATGTCCGTCGAGTTATTATTTATTTATTTATGCCTGATCAAGTCAGTTTATTATGTTGTCCATTATGTTTATTTTAGATGACATACTAATCCGTATTAAGAATGTTATTCTTGTATTTTGACTCCGAGCCCCCCCTAATAAATATGAATTCCAGCTCAATTGTGCTGTTGTTTCAATGTTCAAATATTTATTAACAGTTCATCTTCTGACAGAATTAGTAAGTAGTTGATGTTTATCTCATGAACTTAGTATGAGTTGAATTACTGTTGTTGTAGTTATTATGGTTGTTATAGTCTAGAGTATGAGTATGCCCAAGGTTGTATATCCTTTTGACATCTGTTATGCAACAATAGTGTATAAGTGTAATTCATCTTGTTTCATGGTAAATATATTTATATCAGCTCAAGTTGGTTGTATATTTTACTTGTCTTGTATATAATAGGATTATTATCAGTAATTATAGTTCTTAAAACTATACATTCAAAATAGTCCACAATGAAATAACTAAATAAGATCCCAGTTGTAAATACTTTTAAACTTTAATTCTGAAAGTACTGAATTGTTTTTCAATTCTTGATATTCACATATTTGTACAATGGGCTACAGTTCCATAATTGATATAAAACAAGAATATGGCTTAGATCCATTTAACATGCATTTCAATAGGTGTATGTATGGAATCCTTGTCCAAATAATAAATTGAAATATATAAGAAACACATTCCAAACCTGATATTTAGAATTTACATTATTAAGTTGAGGTAGTTGAACAAACAAGGCAAGTTCAGAGCACATGCACGAAGTGACTTATTAACAGACAGCGACATACGCCTAACTGTATTGAAAAGGCAATAGGCCGAAAAGGGATAGATTGAACGCGGTTGTTCCTTTTATAGTTTAACAGTTTGGGCGTATCGTAATTGTTTTAAGCATATTTTGTAAACAACACGATTACTTAAGGTAAATGACGTTGTATCGTTCTTATCGATTATTAACGAGACTTTATAAATCGAATTAAAATGCTTCTAGAAGATTCTTAAAATAGCGTCTCTTCCGGTGTAAATGTTTAGTAATAATTATTCTCCCAACGTTAGATTCGCGATTCGCAATTATTAATACTAGAATTTTAATAAAGGTAATTATTATGAATCTCCGTTTCATAACAATATATATACAGTAAACGTGTAAGTATTGAAACTTAATTAGTCGCTTTGGTTTCAGACAGCCCCATCTGTTAGTGTTTAGAGTTAGAGCTCTCTATACTCTGTGATAACTTCTATGTTCTATATGGTGTCAACTTGTCGGCATAGTCTGCGAATCTCACATGTTGGGCACACGAACACCATGCAGAGGTCCGTGATGCATACAAGTTTCAATCACCGTCTCATCGACGATCAATCACGCCGATTAGAGCAGATGTGAACACTTGTGTAAATCATAGACTCACAGATATCCGGATGTGTGTATAACATTAAAAAAAAGTATTGTGGCCTTCTGGCATCTAACTTTCACCTGCGCTAACATGTCTTCCATCAAGCTGCAGTTCCTCTAATTCCTAAATTGCCTGGAGAGATTTCTGGAACTATTTTTTTTTGTGTACGGTTAAAATAGCCAAATATTTATGCTGTTAATTAAAACAATATTTTGGGGGGGGGGGGTGACATGTTGCCATGGTAACTGATGAGATTGCCTAGGCCCAATGTTAGAAATAAGTATTGGCTGTTCTTGAATTATTTTCTTATAGAAATTATTTGCTCGTAAGAGAGTTTGTACATAAAATCATTTGTACATGAAATAGTTTATAATTAAAATAGTTCAAATGAAAGAAAAAAAAAGAGTTGAAATAGTAAATAAAGAGTAAAAAAATCCTTGAAAGTGTAAGACTTGTGAGTCATGAAACTACAATTACTTACTTACTTATTTACTTATGCCTCTCGCCCCACTAGGGACATCGATCCGCCAACTAGAGTCCTCCGTGTAACCCGATCCTGGGATAGCTTCTCGATCTGACCCCGGTTAAGCCCTAATCTTTTGTCGTCTACCTAGTGTTAAGCCTTATTTGTTGTATGGATCGGAAACTTGTAGACTAACAGCCTCCAATGTCAGAAAAATACAGGCATTTGTTAACATCTGCCTAAGAAGAATTATTACTATAAGTTGTGCCATTAATGAAGAAGTCTGACAGCGAACCAAACAAGGCCATTTGAAGAAGTAATTTCCCAAAAAAGATATGGAAATGGATTGGCCACACCCTCAGAAAACCGGCACACAGTACCAATCGGCAAGCCCTCGCTTGTAACCCCCAGGGCAATAGGAAAAGAGGTCGGTCGAGAAACACCTGGAGACGAGATATTGCAGCTGACGCAAAATAACAAAAACATTTACGTTTATTAAAAACGCTGCTTCATCGGTTAAATAATAAAAGCAAACGATTCAAAACTTAAACTAGCAATGTACTCTCAAGATATTTAAGTAGTCTAATAGAGTTCAATGTTACTACACCTGTTGTACAACTCAAGTCTAGGTCTCTTTAATGTATTATAAATTATTGATTTATATATTTATATTTAAGTGAGTACTTTGTTGGTCCATTTTGTACAAAATACACACTAACACATTGACAAGTAAATGAAGAATTCACCATGGACTTAGAATCAGCCATACAATTTGATATAAAAACTCAACAAAATGTGTATTATTGTTAACTCTTTAAGAGTCACATTTTAGTATGGTCTTTCTTTTAGGTTTCTTTAATTTGAGTCCTTTCCATGTTCTTCATAACACTTTCCATCATTAAACTAAATGTACTCATTGGGAGATCGTAAAGTTTGCATAGTCCCTACCCCCCCCCCCACACACACACACATACACACTGACACATACACTGTATAAATTATTATGTTGATTCCTCTTGTATTCAGACGACCAACACGTTTATTAATTTTCTCCCTCGCTCGGTGTCTCGTGCATTTTCAATGGAAGCGTCCGTGCCCCTTTGACTACTCACACACACACACTATCTCTACCCCTCCCACACAGAGCTTGTACATGTTACTATCTTGCCCACTGGTCACGTAAATTGTCTTGCTGGGGTGGCGAAAATATTGGCTTAGGAAAATACACGTCCCCTTCATTGTTGGTTTAGGGCCCTATGTGCACGTGTTAGGACATGGGCCAATCATCTTACGAGAAATCAATAATCAATCAAGAGAATCAGAAACTAGAAGCAAAAATGTTGCGATGTAATTTACAAAGTCTGTATGTGATAATTCCAATATTAAACTCATCCTTTATCCTTGGAAATCGTAAAATTTATGAATATTCATTAACGTCGTGAAAAATTATGAAAAATACTGCTTTGAACTGTCTCTTTCTTTCTTTTTGTTTTTTCAAGTCCTTACTGTGTAACTTGAAATTAGTTAATATTCTTCTTCTTTAGGTTCCAGGTCTGGAACAGGCATCGTCGATCGTGACTCTCCATTCTTTCCTGTAGTTAGCTATTTGGAGGAAGTTATTATTACTTATGTTGTTGTTCGTGGCCCATTCGTTCAGGCTTCCTACATATGTCAGCCTTTGTCCTCTCCCGTCTCTCTTACCTGATATTTTCCCACACAAAGCCAGTCTTTAGTTAATATAATATGTTGAATACTGGAATAAATTAAAGAGACCTGGCGTTGTTTACGTGTGCTGAAAACAACAACTAATGAACATTTTCTCTGTGCATTTGATCTTTAAGTTCAATGTTAAATGTGTTGTTGTAAATTATGAATACGCCACGAAAATAGTTTTGAAGTCAACATTCTTTGATATTTGTTCTTTAAAGTAAAACCTTTCAAAGCTACACATATTCACCTATCCTATGTCTGATCTATTGCACTAACTAATCTCCGTGCATATTCATGCTTGGATTTTTTATTTAGAATAATCTTCTGTAGCCAATGTTATGTTAATTTTTTTCTCAACTCATTTATTCGGCTTCTATCCCGCCCCCTTCCTTGCGCTAATCCATACAAATCCGGCACGGCATCACAAATCTGGAAAACAAGACACACCATAAACAACAAGAGATAGCCCTGTAAATGTGAAATGCCTTTGCCTTTACCTTTTATCACAATATCGTTAGATCATCGTGTAGATAATCCTCCGCATAGAAGGAGCGTCTGTAACTTATAAGATAAGATGTGGTAGGGCTCTTCCATTAACTGTTTTCAACTAATTTAATGGACATAGTATAGCTTGCAGTAAAGAAACACTGTTACAGTAGTAATGCGTAGCTGAGACCATAACATTGTCTAGTCAGTAAATAGTTATTAAAAAAACATATAGCCAACATAGGAGGTTTTTTTCATGGGAGAAACGTGGATGTCATAAACAGGCCAACATTCCATTTTTTCTTTCATACCTGGACGAATTCTTCCCTCATATATTTATAGCTTCTTTCCCCAAGGAACCGAAATGCCTCCCGAAAAGAAATGCAATAAAAATAAGTCCCTTTATTTTATTTTCGACTTGAACTATATTTATTAGACTCTAGGTCTAGAACTTTTCCTTAGATTTCTTTGAATGAAAAATATGTGTATTATTATGTGACTTTTTAATTTTAAATATCGTTAAATGTAAATGAGCTTAAATGCCAAAAACCTTTATTATATATTCATTGTCATTTGTATGTATAAGCTTAACGTAAGCTTAATGCGCTTAGAACGTGTACTTACAATAGTGTTAATACAATGCAAAAAAAATAATAATTATATCTAACATTGGACGATTCTATTTCTCTAGCGATTAGATTGGATAAAGTTGAAAAGTACCGGCAAATATTTTTTTTTATTAACGAACAGCTAACATTGTTAATGTATAAAAGATATACAAAATACTCAAATTTTAGATGTCAGATATTTGTAATGCGACATTCATCATCTTTTCAAAATACACCAAACTCATGGCTACAGACTCGTCTCTTACTTAATACATACTCTCTATGGAAAAATAAAACTGTGTTATCAACAAGAAATAGCAAATTATGATCTTGTTGCAAAGATAGATATACTTGTTTTGATAAGTTGTCTCGTACATGCGTGTGGCCGGAATCTATTTTATTATCTTTCCACCAGCATCTTTCGGAGGAATTATTTTCAGAATGATACGTTTAGTAAGAAAAATACAAGTTTAATATATAGCCATATTCAAAACATTCAGAGTGTATTACACAAGTAATAAGTACTATTAAACATGCTTATGTCTTTAAAAAGTAATTTTTTTTTATGTCAGTGTTGTGTTACCCAAGTACTCTATGAACTGTTAATGTTTTATAAGTCAAGTTTTTTGTACTATGTGTGTTTTAATGGTTACAATTGAAAACTAATATTGATCTTATAATAGTAAGGGAATTCCCTCTGGCTAGAAGTCCATTGTTCTGTTGTAGAGAGAACAGACAACGCTTAAACTCCACGTGAAGATATCAATAGAATCGAAGTGTGTATCAACTACCAATCAAACCGATACTTATAACTATCAAACAATCTTAAAATATTACTCTTTAACCAAATATAATGTTGATGGGGAGGGGTGGGAGGGGGCTTCTTTCTTTCTGGTGACTATGTAATATGCTGACAGCCTGGAGACATAATTTCTCTATTCTTGTCTTCTTTGTCCAGGTCTTCAGTGGATGATTTGTTGAAAGTAGGCCATATTGACATTGACTCTAAAAATCCATTGCTTGAAGAAAAAAAACTTTTTTTTTCAAAAGTATCATTTGTAATATTTTCATTAGAGCGTAGGCTGGAAATTTGCCAAATAGTAACTCTGCCATCCTAAGTACGAGGAGAAAAAAATGTATGAAACTTACGCTTACTTTACCCTCTCAATCTCTTAGAAGTACAGTAAAATGAACTTTACTATCATAGTTGATTTGATTAGTGTCGGGGAGAAAGATGGTGAAAAGTACGCCACAGTCCTGTACTCGGTGAGTACACAACATGACAGGTACAAAATACCAGAGTAGATTCTGATCTACTTGGGGAAAGGCAGAAGTTCGTTGAGTCTTTGGAGGGGAAATAAGATGAAACGTGTCGTCAGATGCTTGGCTAATTAGACATTCTACTGCCGTGTTGAAAGTGTGTTGTCAACAAACACACCACACTACTTAAATTTTGTTGTTGTTTTTTTATGTATAAAAGGCTCCTTAATATCATTAAGAGCTTTCCCTAATTTAATAACAAAAAGTGTAATGTAAAAAAGTATGAATTAATTTTAATATTAACCGACAATTGTAGAAGTTACACACACATACACAAATATATATGCTAATATATTTATATTTATTCATACATGTATACATACACACACACACACATTTATGCTAATATATTTATATTTATTCATACATATATAGCCTACACACACATAAATATATATTATATATATATGGATAGAGTGAGAGCGAGAGAAAACGAAAGAGCTAACGGGCTAGTTATATAGGTGTGTATGTAGCTAGGTAGGTAGATAGATAGAGAGCGAAAGAGAGAGATACATAGAATGTAGATGGATGGACGTAAAGATCGAAAGAGAGGCAGACAGAGAGACGATAGACAGACAGACAGAAAGACAGACGAAGTATTATGCAAATGACAAATCTACTTGACGTGTACTACTGGTATGAATTTTTTTTTAACTTCCTCTCTCCCCCCTCTCCCTCTCTGTCCTCTCTCCCAGTACCTCCTGGTGGTGAAGGGTGCACTTGTCAGGAAGAGATTCTCTTCTCCTTGAATCGGGATGCCAGACCAACTTGACATAGTGCTCGTGTGACGGATGCTCTAACCGCGGGGAGTTATCTGAGACTGTGTTTACACTTTGTTCCACAATTAAGTGGACATTTCGAAGTAATAGAACAGAATAACTTGTATTCTGTTTGCACGCTGAATGAATTATAAATCCCACTCTGTCAAACTATTTTCAAAAGATTTAGTCTTCTCATTTACATACCACTATGACCTGTGAAAAAAATGAAATTGAAAACAATGCATTATAGCGATTAAAAAATCAAACAAAAGAACAGATTTAGAGGTATAATTGTCCTAGGATTGCACTTTCTTAGGTAAAAGTTTTTCTCAAGTGCAAAACATCTCCTCTCTTGAAGGTAGACCAGCGTTTCAGTATTTACTCAACAACCATTTGTCATATGGACATATTATGTTTAAATTGTTTGAAGAATTTTTTTAAACGTATCTACTGTTCATCAGCATCAGCAATCTCTGAAAAACAAACAAAAAAGATTAAAAAAATAACGAAGCAAAAAAAAAAAACATATCGCCCACACAACCATTCAAGATGGCGGACTATGACGTCACGTTTTTTTTTTACAAATCTCACGCGCACAGAAAAAAAATGGTGTAGAGTTCTTTCCCTTTAATTCGTTTTCTCTTTTAACATGTCACTGGCTCACGTGAATAGAATTTAAATAAAATAACCAAGTCTTGGGAGGATTATGCTTTGATAAATTCTGTATTATTGGCTCAATTAAACAGCTTGAAGAAGAGTATTCGTCATTGTATTAAAGATCCGCTTAGGCGGTTCTTTCAGTTTCAGTGGGAGGACATGGTGGTCTAGCAGCAGCGCTCTCGGATCGTCGTACGACTGGTTCCCGGGTTCGAATTACGGGTAAATGCCTACATTTTTTGCCTGGGTTCTGTAGAATGCCCCCCCCCCCCCCCGGTTTACTCTGATCTGATGAGTAACTGAGATTAGTTTAGTGGGGTAAAGATGGCTGGTTGCGTACCTTGGACAGGGAAAACATGTGAACGCTGCTTCACTAGCCATTTAGACCAATAGGGTGTAATAATATTTCACTTTATCAACTGTCAGTATGCTCATATCAAACACACAAAATGCTCACATTTTTTTAAAATAGGTCTCCCTAAATTTTTCTTTTCGTTTATTATTCTTTCTTGTGAGTGGCTATCGGGTATTAAATGTGTTGCCTGAACAAACCAGAAAGACTACTATCCTATCAGCATTTAAAACACTAATCAAAATAAAAGACTAAACAACGCAACAATCTTATGTATAAAAGAAGCGTCTGTAACATATAAGATAAGGTAAATAACATATCAGATACGGTAAATAACATATAAGATAAGGTATATTACTTATAAGAAAAAGAACACCCTGGACCAGGCCTCCACCACTGCCCCTACTGTGCCGGCTTTCAAATCATTACTGAAGGGCAGGACTAGAAACCTAATTGTTGTTTGTGATGTTTTTTTTTTATGTGTTGTTAAATTGTGGACTCTTTCCTCGGTCCTAACGGGGTCTCCACAGTAATATGAAAAAGGAGAATATAACATATACGATAAGGTATATAACATATAAGATAAAGTATTTAACATATAAGAAAGGTTACATAAACTAATGTGATAAAAAAACGTGTCTTATTTTATAGGCGAAAATACAATTCTTCCTCGAGTAGTATTCGGAAATGAAAAAACCAAGAATTCCGGGCATGAACAGACCAAGGAAAAACAATACCCTAGCATCAATTGTTTTGCCTAGATTCAAATCACGAATAAGAGAAAGACACAATATTATAAGCTTCTGTAAAGAATTGTCGTCTGTAAGATATAAGACTAATTATTGTTCAATGTCTGTCACATGACACGGCTGATAAAGCCCATATTATCTTATGAAACCTACATCTCTTTTTATATTGTTCTATATCATTTAATGTATTCACAAATAAACATACAAGTTTAGGAGCAGAAACTAGTTATATTTAAAGTATGCGCTTTCCTGGCAAAGTATATTGTTGGTACCGGTGTTTAATGACGAATACCTGATAGGATCGCTACTATCAGTAGCATAACTAGGATTGTAAGGTTGGCCAATTAGTGCTAGGTAGATGGCAATAGTGGAAGTAAACGGGATAACTAATGTAAGTTAGTTAGGAGGAGGGGAGAATAGCAGGCAAATTCTGAACTATGTTTAAAAAAAAAAAAAAAATTTCACCAAACTTTTTAGCTATTTTTAGATTTATTAATTTATCCAACAACCCCGCCTCCGCCTCCCTCAGAAAAAAAACTAAAACTTCTTTGATTTCTGAAAAAAAAAAGGCCGGTCTTTTGGAACTGGTTAGTCTTGCACGAGCATCTCACCCTTGACCCTCCCTCCACCTTGACCACGCCACTGATAATCATCAGCGAAAGAGCCAACAAGCCCATTTACTACAACATGCATGTAAAGTACAGCCGACTAAAATAATAACAATAGTTAAAGTCATTTGTTTCAATCGTTCGGGGATTCTAATAATACATTTTTAGTACCAATAAATTTCCCACGGCATGTTCTCCAATGTTTAGATCTCAATGCACACCACGTGATCTGCTGTTATGTCACGTGACAATATACAATATATATATTTACTGAAGACTGTTTGAAACTTCTGTGCTTTTTTTTTTGGTCCTAGGGAAGGGTGATGAAGGGAGAATGCGTTGCCAGGTAGTTTTCACATTAACGTTAGTTTATAAATCTTTCTTCGGGAGACAAGGGGGGGGGAGTTGTCTCGAGGATAGGTGGAGGAGCAGGGGTCTCGGGGATAGGTGGAGGAGCAGGGGTCTCGGGGATAGGTGGAGGAGCGGGAGTCTCGAGGATAGGTGGAGGAGCAGGAGTCTCGGGGATAGGTGGAGGAGCAGGAGTCTCGAGGATAGGTGGAGGAGCAGGAGTCTCGGGGATAGGTGGAGGAGCAGGAGTCTCGAGGATAGGTGGAGGAGCAGGGGTCTCGGGGATAGGTGGAGGAGCAGGAGTCTCGAGGATAGGTGGAGGAGCAGGAGTCTCGGGGATAGGTGGAGGAGCATGAGTCTCGAGGATAGGTGGAGGAGCAGGAGTGTCGAGGATAGGTGGAGGAGCAGGAGTCTCGGGGATAGGTGGAGGAGCAGGAGTCTCGGGGATAGGTGGAGGAGCAGGAGTCTCGGGGATATATATTACATTACTTTTCTTAAAAGTGTTGGGCTCAAAGTCTGGCAACAGCAAAAACGGCAAGGGAAAAGTTATACGATTTTTTTTTTGTAAATGTATTGAGCATATCTTTGATTCCACCAAGACATGAAGGAAACCTGATAACATGATGCTGCTAGCACTGTGCTGGCCATACAATCATCTTGTATTAATCTTTTAATGAGACTTTGATATTATGCTTTACTGGTAATAAAGTCTGTGGAAAATGTTACTTTACAAGAATTTCTACAGAATGCTTTGTAAAACTGTTTAAAACACTAGAATAAAAATGGGAAAAAAGGGGGGCGGCTGAAATTGTGTGTGTGTGTCGATGTGCCTGTGGGGATGATGGTATGTGTTTATGTGTGTGTTTCGATATGCCTGTGGGGATGATGGTATGTGTGTGTGTGTCGATATGCCTGTGGGGATGATGGTATGTGTGTGTGTGTGTGTGTGGCGTTGGGGCTTGAGTTTGACCTTGTCCAGGTATAGTTTTCACATTAACCAAAGTTTATAAACCTTTCCACCGTACCTTGTGGGTGAGCAACTGTTCCTCATTACCAGTCTGTGAGTAAACACCGAGACACAGCGCTGGGGCGGGGACAAATGCACGACGCCAGGGATAGGCCATCTTGGAACACGCAACAACAACAAAACTAAATAAAGTAGGCATAAACTTGCAACTAGAACAAATTGAGGAATCTTCGGTTGCGTTGTCAGAAAACAAGGATAGGGGCGGGGCAGAGTATTCACGTCATTTTGTTGTATGGATGTTTGCTTTCATACTGTTTTTTTTTCTCTTTTTTGTTGGAGTTTTTTTTTTTTAAAGAGATTTAACTTACCTAAATAAAAATCGTTATCGAGTAGATGATTTGATTTCTGTTGCAAAAATATAGTTTAATGTCCATCTTATGGAAGGGAGTCTTTGTCGAGTAAGAATTGTTCAGAAATATAAACTATTTACTCTCCCACCGGAATTACTTGTTTTTAAAAGACGTTTTTTTACCATCTAAATAAACAACGTCATCCAAAGTTTCAATGTTAAACGTTGATATAAAAGAAACAATTCTAAAAACGTTCTATGTATCAATTAAAGTATACAACTATGTAATAAAGGATCTATTTCTGACTGTGATTACAATACTTGGTAAACATACGATAAGTCTTCCTTTGAGTGTGGCTGTGTATGCTTTTGAATGTGGGTTTGTGTTTAGGCATGTGTTAAAGCGTGTGTTTATGTAATGTTGATTATTAGGATATCGATTTCGATCCTTGCGTTCCTTACGTTCCTAGATTCTAAGGTGTTTTTTTTTTGTTTGTTTTTTTTACTCTGTTTTTAAAGTAAAAATTAAGACATGACACAAACCGATGTTATATTATAAGATACTTCGACTACACCAGAGAAAAGACCTGAAGCCTCCATAACTTGTAATACAATGTATTAATTATAAACTATAATAAAGACCTAATTTGCTATAAATGTAACTATTAGCTATAAGTGTATAGTCATAACATTGGCATTAATGGTTTAACTTTTTTTTTCACTATTACATATAGTATTACTAGTCTAATTAAATAAATAAAAAGTTTATCAAATAATATACAGCAGCTGTGCTGTTTTATATGGGTTTGGTGAATTTTGTTCAAAGATAGGTCGGACATTCTCTGTGACAGGGGTCGGTAACCTACGAAACGCGTACCAGACTTGACACCAAGGCGAAAATTATATGGCACGCGGAAGATCCCCCCAAAAAGGCAATTCAGGTTTCTTCTACAAGAAAATAGCAGGGTGACATTTAGGCTGTTGGCACGCTGAATAAGCACAGTGCGGTCTATATATTGCAACGATAACTCTTTCTCTAAGTAGCCTAAGTACCGATGTGTTAGTCTAGTATGGAAAACGAAATGTGATGGGATGGGGTTAGTGTGTGTTGGCGAAACCTTTTCAAAAATTTAGAAGCAATATAAATTGAATGTGAATGGTTAAGTACAGCGAATCTGAATGATTAGCAAACAAACATTACAGAAGCTGAACCATTGAAGATAATAGCAGACTTGTAAACTTACCTACTGGACAGTTGTATATTAAAATAAGGTACTTCCATTCATTCAACAACAGACTCGTTCTATGGTGGAGTATGCATGCTGCCACTAATCAATGGTGACGTTTCAGTGAACGATTGGACTGGTATTACACCATAAGAATTGATTGAAGAATTGATTACATACAAGAAATAATTACATAAAATAATTGATTACAAAAAATTACTGATTACATAAAAGAATAGATTACGTAAAAAAGAAATGGTTACATAAAAAAATTGATTACATAAACGAATTAATTACATCAAGATAAACAGCGATGTTTTAACGTTGCCTTCTTACATCAATAAAGCTTACACATACACATTTACATGTATAAATAAACAATAGCATTTAAAGACCTCTCAATATGAAACTAGTTATATTATGTTACATACGTTCAACAAAGTAATATTAGCCTAATAATATAAAAAAAAATATATTTTGAAGGAGATTTTTAAAAGTATTTAACGAATTTTTAAATATTTTGTTTTTAAACTTGTATATTTTCTCGTATAATGACATATAATAAGTAGTGTTTTTTTGTGTGTGTGTTATTTAATGATAAACCTATGTCGAAATAAAAAGGTCTATAATATTAAAGAAACATGGGAAGTCATGTGACCCGTCCATGTTTATAAACAGGAATGCATGCCAGATTTTTCCCGCTTGGAGTGGGCGGGGAGGGTGAGGATTGAAGCAGACAGTTTTAAGGAGGAAATTACTCACTTGTTTAAAAATCGGATTAGTATTGTCAGGAACGACAATTCAGTTATTGTTCTTTGCTTCTTTCTTTCTTCAAGAAGAATTTATGATACATAAAATATGTATTCCAGGCCGTTTACTGAATATGTGTGTGTATGTGTGCTAATTTTCTGAAAATAGATTTCATATGGTTCTTTTCAGACGCAACAATGGAAAGGGGGTAAGGTAGAGGGGGAGTAAAAAACAGGCCAGAAAAAGGAGGAGGGGCATAGAAAGGAGCAGGGCAGAGTAAGGAGAGGGCATAGTAAGGAGCAGGGCAGAGTAAGGAGAGGGCATAGTAAGGAACAGGGCAGAGTAAGGAGAGGGCATAGTAAGGAACAGGCCAGAGTAAGGAGAGGGCATAGTAAGGAGCAGGGCAGAGTAAGGAGAGGGCATAGTAAGGAGCAGGGCATAGTAAGGAGAGGGCATAGTAAGGAGCAGGGCAGAGTAAGGAGAGGGCATAGTAAGGAGCAGGGCAGAGTAAGGAGAGGGCATAGTAAGGAGCAGGGCAGAGTAAGGAGAGGGCATAGTAAGGAGCAGGGCAGAGTAAGGAGAGGGCATAGTAAGGAGCAGGGCATAGTAAGGAGAGGGCATAGTAAGGAACAGGGCAGAGTAAGGAGAGGGCATAGTAAGGAGCAGGGCAGAGTAAGGAGCAGGGCATAGTAAGGAGCAGGGCAGAGTAAGGAGAGGGCATAGTAAGGAGCAGGGCAGAGTAAGGAGAGGGCATAGTAAGGAGCAGGGCAGAGTAAGGAGAGGGCATAGTAAAGAGCAGGGCAGAGTAAGGAGCAGGGCAGATTAAGGAGAGGGCATAGTAAGGAGAGGGCATAGTAAGGAGCAGGGCAGAGTAAGGAGAGGGCATAGTAAGGAGAGGGCATAGTAAGGAGCAGGGCAGAGTAAGGAGAGGGCATAGTAAGGAGCAGGGCATAGTAAGGAGAGGGCATAGTAAGGAACAGGCCAGAATAAGGAGGAGGGGCATAATAAGGAGCAGGGCATAATAAGGAGCAGGGCAGAGTATTTAGAGGGCATAGTAAGGAGGGGGGGGGGATTAAGAGATTAAAAAGGCGTTTAAGTAAACATACATCTGGATTTGGTAAACGATGTAAAAGAAGCAAATGGATGATGAATTAAGATACAATTTTGGTTAGGAAAAAAACAAATATACGCATTACTTTCGATATAATATATATTATAGTAACGATTGATTAAAAAATGAAAGAATGTACCCACGCATAAAAATGTATTTTTTAAATAAATACTTATAATATTAAGTGTTTGATGCTATTGTTGCATGTATTGTCCCTAGGTGGCCTGCTTAGGACAGGAAATAGTTCTCCACTTCTTATTCTGGAGCGCTAAGACTTGCACCTTGTAACCAGAATTTAAAAGCTGGCAGGCTCATTCGTTAAGGATAAAAAATAAAATTATCCTCGGTACATGTGAGTTTTTGAAGGCTTTACTAATATACCAATGGGAGGATTGTGTGCACAGTACTAGTCCCTTCGAACGATTGCCACAAATGTATGAATGGGTTCATGCATAGGAGAAATATTAACACCCAATTAGATCAAGACTTGAACGCTTGCTCGTAACCACTTGGACCAGATCAGTGTGAGAAAATCCTAACTTGAATGCTATGAGGAAAATTTTGATACATTTTAAACTTTAAAATTTAAAGTATTTAAATTCTGGAATGGGGGAGGCCAAGTAATGGACTCTGAAATCGGTATTTAAATCAGAGATCCATTTTTATAGTTTCGTAAGAAAAGTTTGTCTGGCGCCACAGATAGGGCCTACACACGGAGTGGAAAGTATCATAGAGTACAGCATATTATATATGTTGTGGTGTAGTATGTGATGTGTGTTGTATGATGTGTAATGTGTGATGCTTACTGTGTGTGTAATACATTGACACGCCTAGTAATCTCTTGACATGAAAAGCACATCAAAAGTAAACGATTATGTATGGGAAATGTTTATCTGCCAGAATTCGCACCTGGGATCCAGCAGACAGTCTTAACCTGCGCATGGCGGGGGGGGGGGGTGCTGTCGTTCTTTTGCTCTCCATACACTCTCCCTATCTCTCTCTCTCTCTCTCTCTCTCTCTCTCTCTCTCTCTCTTATCGCTCTGTTTGAAGCTCACTTTTCCTCCATTCTCTCGCTCTCAATCACTCTCTGTGTTTCTATCTGTCTATCTCTCTCTGTCTCTCTCGCTATCATTGATGTCTCTCTCGTTCCCTGTTTCTATGTCTTTCAATAGGTCTCTAATTATTTGTCTCTCCCTCTCTGCATCTCTTTATGTCTATCTCTATGTAGCCATTTTCTTCTCTGTATATATATCTATACATATACTCCTTCTGTCTTTCTCTCTACTCCCCATGTCTCTGTCATGAACATATGTTCACACATAGTGATCTACACGTAAGTTTACATTTAGAAGTTTTAACTAGAAATTTGACATTTGTGTAAATATAGTTATAAAAGGTTCCAGACCCCCACCAAGGTTTATTATTGTGTCTACTTAACAACCCGAGTCTGCGGTAAGAACTGAGGATAAATGGCACCCGCGGGCTTCCGTAATCATTTTTATTTCTTGGAGATTCAGTGATAGCCTTAAGGCTTGTTTCTCGTTGTAAAAGAGAAAAAAAAAACCAACCCTGGACAAAGCAGAGCTGCAAGCTTTAAGAAAAAAAGGAACTGACAAGTGTCTCAAATTACTCAGACACACTGTGTCTGTACGCTAGACACAATATCCAGTTACAAACTGTGAATATTTGTCCTCTTCTTTCCATCCTAAGACAGGAAGAAACATTCAACGCGAAAAGCATTAATTCAAAAAGTGGAAGAAAAGTTGGCAGGCATTCCATGGAATATACTTCCATAATAAGTATTAAAAAAGATATTTATTGATTGTCTTAGCCGTGTCTTGAGCTCTTACAAGCAGTTATAACATTAGACGTTTAGTGATAATAATCCATCACGAAATATAAAAAAAAGTCCATGAGTTTAGGTTGCTGGGTATTGTTCTGTCTACAGAATTATCTGTGTGCCGTATACAAGGAAACGTGTAAATGCTGCGGTATAAGATGGTTACAATGATTTTAGTTACCCGTAAGATGGGGTGAACGTGGCCTTCCGGGGTGACTTTGGGCCATTAAGGAAAAAATGTTTAAGAGTGACATAAATTCAAAAATATTATAATTTCAGGTATTTCAATTGTATATAATACATAATAAAGATATAGGTTAATATTTAGCAGTTTTTCACGGTGAATAGCGTATTTTCTGAGGTACATTCATCTTTTCAAGATGGCCGTCTGACATGCGCTTCTTAAGCATAGCTAAGTCAACCTGTAAAATTCTTACTACCCAGAACTTTTTAAGGTGATTATATTTATTTTACTAATGTTTTCTATCTTTCTAAAATTTACTTAACGGGAACTCTTATTGAAATAAAAGCTATCACCGCTATTTTAATTAGAATAAGGGTGGCCATAGTCACCACTTAAAATGGCAGCGTTGACGGGGTGACTATGGCCATGGTGAGAAGTTGTTTTGTTCTTGCATTTATTGCACACAGTTAACCTTTTTCGGTGTATTATTCATTATCGTGTTCACTTATACAGATTTGCACTGAGAAAGAACAATGCATCCGATTTTAAAGCAACAAATTAGCTTTTTTTTTATTAGAAAACAATGTCTGTGAAAAATTTAGCAATGACGTTTTTTCAAACAGTAAAACAATTTTATAGAACCATTATAAATACCAAACCATTGAATGTACCAAATTAAACAAATTTTGTTTATTTGAACTCACAGAACAAGTCACCATGCTCAGAACTTACCAATCGACGCTACAATGGGCCGTATTGCTGCTGAGAGTTAACACCCTTGCCCCTTATACAAGTCAATATTTTATGACTGACTTGTAATTTACACTTACTAATATCCGCACTTACTAAATCTTTATTTTAAAACAATAACTCTTAACCAAGATGCCCCTGAAGCCTCCGTCCCAAACGTGGAGTGTCATGGCCCCCGTTGAGGATTTCATTAACGGCCCTCCCAAAATTTTCCTTTTTTTTTTTTTAAGTACACGCAATGCATGATTAACTGGAAGAGGTCAATGGGGATGTCGTCTGCCTGCTTCTGGACAATACCGATACCCGACACTAACGACTACACCTTGAACCCAGTGAAACCAATCAGCTGGGTGATTGCCCCTGGTCAGACGTAGCTTAATCATCTTTTAGATGCCTGGAGATATTTTCTGGGGAAATTTAGGACTTGGGAGGGAGGAAGGGAGGGGGCGGGGGGGGGGGGGCACAAAAAACGAAATTGAATAAATCATTTCCTCACTTCCGCATCGAAGAGATCGGTTGTTGTTGTTGCTGGTTGTTTTTTTTTTTTTTTTAAACGAATACGTAATCGTAGTCGTACGTTGCATTCTCATCACTGGGAGAATTAATGACGCGTCCCTTAATCTGCTCGGCTCGATGTGTATTTATATCTCCGGCATTTGATATTATTAGCGCTATCTTCAAGACATGCCTGACCGGTGCTTCGGTATCGACAAATGGGAAATTCCCACGATATACTTTGAATTCGATTTCACCCAGACAACACACACTTACAATCCATACCTCACACACACAGACAGAATGGTGTGGACAGTGTTCATTATGTCCATTTATGTCTAGAAATGTGTGGACAGTGTTCATTATGTCCATTTATGTCTAGAAATGTGTGGACAGTGTTCATTATGTCCATTTATGTCTAGAAATGTGTGGACAGTGTTTATTATGTCCATTTATGTCTAGAAATGTGTGGACAGTGTTTATTATGTCCATTTATGTCTAGAAATGTGTGGACAGTGTTTATTATGTCCATTTATGTCTAGAAATGTGTGGACAGTGTTTATTATGTCCATTTATGTCTAGAAATGTGTGGACAATGTTTATTATGTCCATTTATGTCTAGAAATGTGTGGACAGTGTTTATTATGTCCATTTATGTCTAGAAATGTGTGGACAGTGTTTATTATGTCCATTTATGTCTAGAAATGTGTGGACAGTGTTTGGTATGTCCATTTATGTCTAGAAATGTGTGGACAGTGTTTATTATGTCCATTTATGTCTAGAAATGTGTGGACAGTGTTTATTATGTCCATTTATGTCTAGAAATGTGTGGACAGTGTTTATTATGTCCATTTATGTCTAGAAATGTGTGGACAGTGTTTGGTATGTCCATTTATGTCTAGAAATGTGTGGACAGTGTTTATTATGTCCATTTATGTCTAGAAATGTGTGGACAGTGTTTATTATGTCCATTTATGTCTAGAAATGTGTGGACAGTGTTTATTATGTCCATTTATGTCTAGAAATGTGTGGACAGTGTTTATTATGTCCATTTATGTCTAGAAATGTGTGGACAGTGTTTATTATGTCCATTTATGTCTAGAAATGTGTGGACAGTGTTTATTATGTCCATTTATGTCTAGAAATGTGTGGACAGTGTTTGGTATGTCCATTTATGTCTAGAAATGTGTGGACAGTGTTTATTATGTCCATTTATGTCTAGAAATGTGTGGACAGTGTTTATTATGTCCATTTATGTCTAGAAATGTGTGGTCAGTGTTTATTATGTACATTTATGTCTAGAAGTGTGTGGACAGTGTTTATTATGTCCATTTATGTCTAGAAATGTGTGGACAGTGTTTGGTATGTCCATTTATGTCTAGAAATGTGTGGACAGTGTTTGGTATGTCCATTTATGTCTAGAAATGTGTGTACAGTGTTCATTATGTCCATTTATGTCTAGAAGTGTGTGGACAGTGTTTATTATGTCCATTTATGTCTAGAAATGTGTGTACAGTGTTTATTATGTCAATTTATGTCTAGAAATGTGTGGACAGTGTTCATTATGTCCATTTATGTCTAGAAATGTGTGGACAGTGTTTATTATGTCCATTTATGTCTAGAAATGTGTGGACAGTGTTTATTATGTCCATTTATGTCTAGAAATGTGTGGACAGTGTTTATTATGTCCATTTATGTCTAGAAATGTGTGGACAGTGTTTATTATGGCCATTTATGTCTAGAAATGTGTGGACAGTGTTTATTATGTCCATTTATGTCTAGAAATGTGTGGACAGTGTTTATTATGTCCATTTATGTCTAGAAATGTGTGGACAGTGTTTATTATGTCCATTTATGTCTAGAAATGTGTGGACAGTGTTTATTATGGCCATTTATGTCTAGAAATGTGTGGACAGTGTTTATTATGTCCATTTATGTCTAGAAATGTGTGGACAGTGTTCATTATGTCCATTTATGTCTAGAAATGTGTGTACAGTGTTTATTATGTCCATTTATGTTTAGAAATGTGTGGACAGTGTTCATTATGTCCATTTATGTCTAGAAATGTGTGTACAGTGTTCATTATGTCCATTTATGTCTAGAAATGTGTGTACAGTGTTTATTATGTCCATTTATGTCTAGAAATGTGTGGACAGTGTTTATTATGTCCATTTATGTCTAGAAATGTGTGGACAGTGTTTGGTATGTCCATATATGTCTAGAAATGTGTGTACAGTGTTCATTATGTCCATTTATGTCTAGAAATGTGTGGACAGTGTTTATTATGTCCATTTATGTCTAGAAATGTGTGGACAGTGTTTGGTATGTCCATTTATGTCTAGAAATGTGTGGACAGTGTTTATTATGTCCATTTATGTCTAGAAATGTGTGGACAGTGTTTATTATGTCCATTTATGTCTAGAAATGTGTGGACAGTGTTTATTATGTCCATTTATGTCTAGAAATGTGTGGACAGTGTTTATTATGTCCATTTATGTCTAGAAATGTGTGGACAGTGTTTATTATGTCCATTTATGTCTAGAAATGTGTGGACAGTGTTTATTATGTCCATTTATGTCTAGAAATGTGTGGACAGTGTTTGGTATGTCCATTTATGTCTAGAAATGTGTGGACAGTGTTTATTATGTCCATTTATGTCTAGAAATGTGTGGACAGTGTTTATTATGTCCATTTATGTCTAGAAATGTGTGGTCAGTGTTTATTATGTACATTTATGTCTAGAAGTGTGTGGACAGTGTTTATTATGTCCATTTATGTCTAGAAATGTGTGGACAGTGTTTGGTATGTCCATTTATGTCTAGAAATGTGTGGACAGTGTTTGGTATGTCCATTTATGTCTAGAAATGTGTGTACAGTGTTCATTATGTCCATTTATGTCTAGAAGTGTGTGGACAGTGTTTATTATGTCCATTTATGTCTAGAAATGTGTGTACAGTGTTTATTATGTCCATTTATGTCTAGAAATGTGTGGACAGTGTTCATTATGTCCATTTATGTCTAGAAATGTGTGGACAGTGTTCATTATGTCCATTTATGTCTAGAAATGTGTGTACAGTGTTTATTATGTCCATTTATGTTTAGAAATGTGTGGACAGTGTTCATTATGTCCATTTATGTCTAGAAATGTGTGTACAGTGTTCATTATGTCCATTTATGTCTAGAAATGTGTGTACAGTGTTTATTATGTCCATTTATGTCTAGAAATGTGTGGACAGTGTTTATTATGTCCATTTATGTCTAGAAATGTGTGGACAGTGTTTGGTATGTCCATATATGTCTAGAAATGTGTGTACAGTGTTCATTATGTCCATTTATGTCTAGAAATGTGTGGACAGTGTTTATTATGTCCATTTATGTCTAGAAATGTGTGGACAGTGTTTATTATGTCCATTTATGTCTAGAAATGTGTGGACAGTGTTTGGTATGTCCATTTATGTCTAGAAATGTGTGGACAGTGTTTATCATGTCCATTTATGTCTAGAAATGTGTGGCTGTTTATAATTTTCTGAAAGAGTTATTCCCAACATCACAAGCCTGCCAAAACTATCTGATATAACTTTTCTTATTCCTTTTGTTACGAGTAGATTTATTTCCATATTATATTGGTTTTGTTATTATTAACTAAAGTTAAAATGAAATAATCTTAAACCCGAAATGTTTCCGTGTTAGGAATAAAACATGCATATGTCTAGACACTACGTCATAGCGATAAAATACGTCATATGCACGAGGGTGGAATACCGTTTAGTTTAGTTCTAGTTTGGGCGCTAATGTGGAAGGACTGTTTTTGACCACTTTCTTAAAGATAGGATTACGGCTTTACTCATTATAGAAGAATCTCAACTGATTAAGTTTCATTATAATACTGGTACATGTATTCTGTGGTATTGTTATATTTTATCATCTCAACTTGTTGGAATAAAATTGTGTTCAATTTCAAACAGGATTGTGGATTTCATATATATTAAGGTACAGTTTATCTAAATCACTTTATACACAAAAGATTCATATCGCCACGAGTCAAATAAACATCAAATCTAATTCAATAACATCAATATAAATTCTTATACAACCTTGTGAGATCCAAGATGGATATGAATCAAAATAATATATAATAATACATTACTAAAAATATCATCTAACGTCAGTAGCTGATTTCGCACGTGACAAAAGATTGGGGGCTCAAGTCCTGGATCTAAAGTTTGTATGTATAAGAAATTAAGAATATACAACTGTTTTAGTGAAAACGATTTACAACAAATATTTATTCAAATTCTGTCTACGTGGGAGGCACTGTCTGTGTTCGGACATACTGTTTTCAGCTTTGTACACAATCATCCTTAAAAATTTATCTTCTACAAATATTAAGTGGTGTAAAAATATTTCAAAGGACTTTATAAAAGGTAAAGTTGAAATTTTTTATCTTCTATTTACGTCATTAATATAAAACATGGCGGAAGCTAATCTTACGTTGGAGCAATTGAATATTTTTGCTATCACGTCAGAACAGTTAACTAGCATGTCACTAACCCAGTTAAAAGAGATGGCAAACTCTCTGGGAATAGACATTACTGAAGTTACACCAGTAAGGAGTAAATTGATTCAAGATATTAAGGACTGTTTGAAAAGACATGGTAGAATGCTTGAAGAAAATACTATGAATAGTGAAGAATCAGTGGTTCTCAATGTATCAGAAACCCTGAAAACAGACATAGATAACCATGAATTTAAAATGAATGGAAATGAACTAAGTGCAGACATGAAATTCCAGTTAGAAATGAGGAAGTTAGAAATTCAAGTACAATTGGAAGGTAAAAGAATAGAAGTACAATTGAAAGAGAAAGAATTGGAAAAAGAAAGAATCGCTAGTAATGAAAGGATTGAATTGGCAAAGTCTCGTTCGTCAACTCATACGATTCAGGAAACAAATAATGTGGAACTATATAAGTTTAAAAAGCATGTCCCAAGCATGGAGAACATGGAGATTGATGAGTTCTTTATGGTCTTCGAAAGAAACTCGATCGATTATAAATTTCCTGAAGATAAGAAAGCAGTACTTTTACGTTCAGCTCTAACAAAAGGCAAGGCTCTAGATGTTGTATTGAATTTGACTCCAGAGGAATGCAATGATTATGAACTAATAAAGAGCAGAGTACTATTGAGTTATGTTCTAACTCCAGAAAAGTATCGAAAGTTATATCGTGAGTACAAGAAGGAACCAGAAGTTTCACATGTTGACTTCCTGAGATTAGAGAAAAAGTATTTTGATCGATGGTTACGTTCTAAGAATGTGAATAAAGATTATGAGAAACTATATAATCTCATACTGATGGAGGATTTTACTGAGAAGATTCGCACTGATATAAAAGTTCATTTGGCTGATCGTGGTATTGAAATAGCAGAACAAGCAGCAGTTAAAGCCGATGAATACATCATTATTCACCCGCATAGCCCTTATTTTCAAAATGACAGAACAAGTTTGAGGACTCAAAACAGTAATACAGAGAGGAAGTTAAGATCGACAGATGATAAAAGTAAACAAAAAGCCGATAAACAAGAGAATTCAAGTTTTGTACAAAAGAGAATTACCTGTACATTCTGTAAGAAAGATGGACATATCAAAGAGAATTGTTGGAGTCTACATAAAGAGAAAAGACCCATTAAAAACAAGAACAACGTGGTTTTATCACACATCGCCGTACAAACTGAAACTCACATAAATAAAACTGCCCACAAAAGAATTAAAGCTGAAAGAAAGACATCTGATGTTAGTCATGAGGAGATGGCGAAACACGCATGTCCAAGTTGCTCAAAGTCGGAAAAAGTCTTTGAAATGAAGACCGAGGCTATTGAACATTCTAGTTTCAACTCCAAAGGGAGTGTGACAGATGAACAATCAGTAAATAAAACGTTTACTTATGGAGGCAGTAGTATAGCAAGAAACTCAGTAGGCAGAGAACTACCCGAGTGCATGCTATCGGATGTTAGCGAGGGCTATGTGTCACCTATAGATAATCAAGCTAGAGAACGGAAGATTAAAATTCTACGTGACTCCGGTGCTGATATATCTCTACTGTTGAAGAATACTGTACCAACGTCGAAATTGACTCATACAGGCCAGTATGCCTTAATCAGTACTATGGCTGGAACACTTACGGCACCGTTACATCGTATACAGTTGAAGAGTAATTACTTCACTGGATCTGTTATTGTTGGGATAGTGAAGAAATTTCCCTACAGAGGCATTTCATTACTTTTAGGAAGTGACATTGCCAAAAATCAGGTACATCCTGTACTTAAAGAAACCAAAGACTCTGTTCAGTGTAGGAATACTGAAAATTCAGTATGTGTTATCACCAGAGCTATGGAGAAACAGCAGATGACTAATGAATCGACAAAGAAACCAGAACCAACACCAGAGATTGACTTACAAGCAACCTTCATGGCGGATGTTCTAGGTGGTCACTCAAGTCATACTGATCAAAATAATTTGTCGCCTAGACAACTACTCATTCTTGCTCAAGGCAAAGATCCAGAGATTGGGAAGCTAAAAGAGGAAGCAAAGAATGAAGGAGAGTTAGAAACAATGGCCGCAGGTTATTACCTGAGGGACGAGTTGTTGATGAGGAAATGGAGAGGGAAAGAAAACGACGATGAAACATGCAGCGAAGTACATCAAATCGTGGTACCCAATGTTTACCGCAAGGACATACTACATATGGCCCATGATTCACCGTATGCTGGTCACCTAGGGATTCAGAAAACCTTCGATAGGATTCTTCCATATTTCTTCTGGCCTGGCCTACGTCGTGACGTCACATCGTTTTGCAGATCATGTTATGTCTGCCAGATGGTCGGCAATTCCGGTAGCTCCTCTACGACCCATACCAGCATTCTCAGAACCCTTCAGTCACATCATTATAGACTGCGTCGGTCCGTTGCCTAAAACTAAGGCTGGCCACCAGTATCTGTTCACTATAATGTGTTCGGCAACGAGATTTCCAGAGGCTATTCCTCTACGTAGCATCAATGCCGACAAAATCTCTGATGCACTTATCGGATTCTTCACCCGATATGGTCTTCCGAAAACCGTGCAGTCAGATCAAGGTTCAAATTTCACATCGAAATTATTTCGCCAAGTCTTAGAACGGCTGGGTATTCGTCATGCAGTATCGAGTGCATATCATCCACAGAGTCAAGGCGCACTGGAACGATACCACCAAACATTGAAGAATATGCTCCGTACTTTCTGTTTCGAGCATAACGACGACTGGGATCGTGGTATTCCCTTCGCACTTTTCGCAACCAGAGAGGCTGTACAAGAATCTCTTGGTTTCAGTCCCTTTGAACTGGTATTCGGACACACAGTTCGTGGACCACTAAAGCTGTTACAAGAGACATGGTTGTCATCCACTGAAGACACTGGTCTACTGACATACGTGGAAAATTTTAAAAATAGACTGTATAATGCATTAAAAGTTGTCAGATCTAATCTTTTGCAGGCACAAGACAAGATGAAGGTCTATTATGACGTCAACGCAAGAACCCGTATCTTCCAACCTGGTGATAAAGTTCTCATGCTGACGCCACTGTCTGGTCAACCCCTGAGTGCCAAGTTTACAGGACCCTATGAGGTTATGGCTAAGCTTAGTGAGGTTAACTATCTTGTAAAGACCCCTGATAGACGGAAATCGCAACGAGTGTGCCATATCAATATGTTGAAACCATACATTACCAGAGAAGAACAAAATGTTGTTGCCTCGGTAAACACTGTTATTAAAGTCGGGAATAATTCACCCGAAATTGAGCGTGAAGTGGCAGAAAGCAAACTGCAAAATACAAAGGCTCTGAAAAACCTAAATGAAAAATTGGCACATTTACCTGATTGCGAACAATCCGCTATCAAAGGTCTAATTAATGAAAATATCCATTTATTTGGAGATGTACCTAGTAGAACTAGTGTGGTTAAGCATGATGTTATTTTAAATGAAAATACTAAAGCTATTAAACAACATCCATACAGGTCAAATCCTATCCAGTTAGAATGCATCCGTAAAGAGGTTCGCTACATGCTTGACAATGACATTATTACACCTAGTAGTAGTGACTGGTCTTCCCCTTGCGTGTTGGTACCTAAGGCCGATGGATCCATGAGGTTTTGTGTGGACTACCGTAAGGTAAACAAAGTGACAAAAACTGATTCCTATCCAATACCAAGAATCGACGATCTAATAGATCAAGTGAGTAATGCTAAGTTTGTGACGAAAATTGACCTATTGACGGCGTATTTTCAGATTCCACTGACGGAGAGGGCTCAGGAGATATCATCGTTTGTAACCCCTGACGGACTGTACAAATTTAAGGTCATGCCCTTTGGTATGGTTAATGCACCCTCTACTTTTCAACGGTTAATAAATACCATTACTCAGGACATTCCTAAATGTCATGCATACCTCGATGATATTGTTGTCTTTAGTGACGATTTTAAATCTCATTTGGATCAACTACATTTGTTATTTACGAAATTGACTCATGCTAATCTCACCATTAATTTGACTAAGAGTCAGTTCTGCCATGCAACCATCGAGTATCTAGGTCACATGGTGGAAAATGGTTTGGTAAAACCATTAAATGCAAAGGTTAAGGCTGTTCGTGAGTTCCCTGTTCCTGAAACCTGTAAACAACTCCGTAGTTTTCTCGGGATGGCGGGGTACTACCGTCGGTTCTGTCAAAATTTCTCAACCATTGCATGTCCATTAACAAATCTATTAAAGAAGAATTGCACTTTCAAATGGTCTAATGAATGCCACCAGGCCTTTGATAAATTAAAAGATGTTCTTTCTGAGGCACCTGTATTAGTAACACCCAATTACAGTAAACCCTTTAAAATTACCGTTGACGCGTGTGATACAGGGATGGGAGCGGTCATTTCCCAAAAGGGTGATGATTCACTGGAACACCCGATTAGTTTTTACTCTCAAAAATTTGATAAGCATCAAAGAAACTATAGTGTGATAGAAAAAGAACTTTTAGGATTAATCCTGGCATTGAAACATTTTGATTTTTATATCAATGGTTCTCCATATCCAATTGATATTTTAACTGATCATAACCCTTTAGTTTTCCTTTCCAGGGTTAAACAGAATCAAAGAATTATTCGCTGGATCTTATTTCTCCAAGCATATAATTTAAATGTGGTATATTTACCAGGTAAACAAAATGTGGTTGCTGACACGTTGTCGCGCATGTAACTGGTAAACCAGAAGATGAAAGTCAGTTTCTCATTCAATGTTTTCTTTTATGTCATTCATTGTATTGATTAACATATATATTATTGTAAATATGACAATAAATAAACTATGTTTTGAAATATTACCATATGAAACATTACAGAACAAAACTTCAAATTCTACTAGAAACAATCATACGTTGTAAGGTAAAAGGTAACTATTGCATACATCAATTGCACACACACCGGTATTTAACTTGAATACATCCACACTTGTGTTTGTTCAATTGATTATTGATGTGTTTTGAAAATTGTTTGTTTCTATGTCGTCATGTTATAATTTGGATGTCTTATTTTATGCTATGTAAAAGCTAAATCAGCTGAGATTATAACATTTTATTTTTAAATATTCTTGATGTCATAATTGAGACATCATAATAATAATATAATAACTGAAAATCATTAGTTAATGATACAGTGATCGGTTATAAATAAATTTAACTTTCTAAAGAATTATCTATCAAATATTAATCGGTTCCACTTATTTGGGTAATTCATATCAATTCTATGGGATTGGTTATTGGTGGTAATAGTTTTATGGTCAACGTTGTACACACAATAATCATAATTGTAAATATTAATTGATAAATAAATGTTTAATTAATAATCATTGTTAACATAATGTGATAAGGGATTCCATAATAGCGACTTTGTTATTAAGGGGATATGTAATATATGGTTCATTTTAATCTTTAAAAGATTGTCCAATAGTCAATTAAATCTTACGAAAAGTTTGGGAATTCGGTTCATTTTATGGGTACTCTACAAAGAATTCCATACTTAACGCTGTCTGTAATTCCTTTGTGTCTTAAGGGGGGGCGAGTGTTACGAGTAGATTTATTTCCATATTATATTGGTTTTGTTATTATTAACTAAAGTTAAAATGAAATAATCTTAAACCCGAAATGTTTCCGTGTTAGGAATAAAACATGCATATGTCTAGACACTACGTCATAGCGATAAAATACGTCATATGCACGAGGGTGGAATACCGTTTAGTTTAGTTCTAGTTTGGGCGCTAATGTGGAAGGACTGTTTTTGACCACTTTCTTAAAGATAGGATTACGGCTTTACTCATTATAGAAGAATCTCAACTGATTAAGTTTCATTATAATACTGGTACATGTATTCTGTGGTATTGTTATATTTTATCATCTCAACTTGTTGGAATAAAATTGTGTTCAATTTCAAACAGGATTGTGGATTTCATATATATTAAGGTACAGTTTATCTAAATCACTTTATACACAAAAGATTCATATCGCCACGAGTCAAATAAACATCAAATCTAATTCAATAACATCAATATAAATTCTTATACAACCTTGTGAGATCCAAGATGGATATGAATCAAAATAATATATAATAATACATTACTAAAAATATCATCTAACGTCAGTAGCTGATTTCGCACGTGACACTTTTACCAGGACAAATGCATATAAATTCTATTTCTTTACGAGTGTCGTCATCTTGGCTTGGTAATGGGTTGCCTGACAACCCAGGAAGACCAACCATTTACCAACATGTTGTTCACATTCTCATTGGTTTTATTCGCATTATAATTTGAACTTTAATTTTATATAGAAATATCACATAATGTAATTACCGTGAGTTTGTTTGTTTGTTTATGTGGATGTTTGTTCGCTAAAGGCTCCTGAGCCGTTTGACCAATTTATTTAGTGCCGTAGCAAGACCAAGACCAAAACAAAAAGTAGCGTTATAGAAAAAATCATTTAAACGTTTTATACTTAGTAACAAATTACCCTGATTGTTATTATAATCTTTTTTAAAGAATCCATTCATAGCTAATACACAATTTCCTTACTCAACTTACACATTAATGGTTATCAGCATTGTAATTTAGTTGTAGAGATATTATTATATTATTATTATTATAGATATTATTATAGTAATAGCTATATATTCTTTATAGTTTGATCTCAGCATAACTGAGATTTACGCTAAACTATTATTTAGACCCAACTAAAAATCCATTAATACCATAGTTAAGCGGAAGAGAAACGTTGTAATCATACAAACTGTGTAGTTAATGTAATGTTTAAAAATGTACATATGCATTCTTTTGTCATATAATATTTATATAATTTTTAACTTTCTTTTATAGTTTGATCATTTTAAAGTTATAAATTGTAAACCATTTATTTTATTAAAAGAAAACAAAAAAAAAAAAATTTGAAATATTAATGCGAAGAAAACGGGTTAATTATCTTTCTTCAATTAAATGTTTCAAAATTAAGGCTGGTGATGCCAAACGAGTTATTTATTCTAGTATAACTAGTGTACTTTAAAAAAAACGATAATCTATCTTAATTTGCTTTAAATTAGTGAAAGAGTTAAAGTTTTGAAATTGATTTTACGGCAAGATATGCCCAGTTTCAATGCAAATCCAGTCAAGTGGTCCAACACTTTCGAGCCCGTCCTTGTAAATACAAGTTCAACTCACTGAAACGTGTCGCCATGTCATTCAGAAACATCAGTTTCAAAAGTCCATTCTCTCCATTGAATACCGGAAATGTTTTTCTTTTCCATTAAGATACACTCTCATTGTTTCCTGACAAGAAACGAATCTATCCAAGACTTTACCTATAATCCGTATCACTTTCTTCTAGAAGAGACTTTAAAAATGATAAAATAATTGCCTATCTACAGTCTACACAATAGATTCAAACACAGATCCAATGATGAGAGCTTTGAACTAAAACAGTCGACGTACAGTGTGATTCCCATGTAGTTAGCCAAGCAGCACCAATTATTTATGATGGAATACGTTGTTTTCACTTGCATTAAAAATATTCACCAAGTCTGGCACGCGTACCTTAATATGCCGACCCCTGACCAAGATCACCGTACGTCGTACAACAAGTCAAATACTAACACGAGACAAAATTACAACAAAAAACACTATCTACAACAATAAACATATTTAAACAGACACATAACGTTTTTTTTCCAATAAAATGTTAAGCATTTGTACAAAATGTTTAATGCACTAAGACTTGCTATATACAGCATATAAATTTACAAGCGCTTTTGTTTGTTTATTACTTAAAACAAGTGACGTAGTAATATGCCTTTCTTTAAAAAAAAACATTTTACACAATAATCCACTCTTGTTTTAATGATGTGCTATTTGCAGATTTAAAGTTTCTTTACCATTCTGCCATTACGGTTGATTTCATGCTACACTTAAAAGCTTACATAAAATTAAACAGCAACTAAAAAAAAAGCTTTTCGGATAAATCCTTTAGAAGCATTTTCGTTTTTGCTTTTCTTTTCAGTCAAAGCTTTTGAATTTACCTCTAAAACTATTTTCTAGAATGTTTCATCTATAATTAATTTGGTCCGAAAGGTACTTTATTTTTACTTACTTTCACTTTAAAAAATAAACTAGGAAAGCGAATTTTGGAGTGTTAAAGGTGCGGCTGAAAATGTTATTGTTTTATTGACAAAGAATCTATGTTTTAAGTTTCATGTCGACAGGATGACGGAAAGTAAATCCTTGGAAGGCTAATTAACCTACTGATGCTAATATTTTAAAAGATTTTTAATTTTGTTCAATATATTGTAGCTAGAAATATGCTGCAGTGTTACCATGGAGTGAAACAATTGTACTCGCTAGAATCGGATTTTTATAGCATTACAATAGTCAAAATATACAAGCTAAAGGTGCATTCTCAAAACAAAAAAAAGGAAATCATATGTGCGTTTTATAAATATATATTTAGATAATTACCTTTAAAAAAAACAACATTTTTTTCCAATAGATTTCTAGATATAGAATACGTTGTTTAGCTTTACCATCAAATTAGAGAGAGATTACACAAAGTTGAGATGATATAACAAAGTGGCCCTCCCATAGAGTACAGCTTTTTACATTTTATTTTATTCAAAAACAAGTTGTTGTTACTATTTATTTTAGTTGCCTGCCATAAGATTTTTGTGTCGTTTTTTTTACAAGTCTGATTTTAGAGTTCATGTTTTTTTTTATTCTATTGACGTGGTAGAAATGTCTTCGGGAATTCAAAACAAACTGTTGTCTTCGTTAAAGCTAAGTTTTAAAAAGTGTGAGGGAGCGGCGGGAGGGAGGGAGGGAAACGTGAGACATTCTGGCACTACAACATGACGCCCCCTGATGGTCTGGGTAGCCCGGGTGCCACGGTGTCGTCGTGAGTGTATACAGGTAAAACATTAGCCCTATCAGGTTTGTACGGTCAGGTGGAAAGAAAAATATGAACTCGCTCACTCCAAAACATTTTCTTTTTTTTTCTGGGTCCATCTGCGTTGAGGGCGTGTCAGTTGAGTTTAAATTTTTGGTTTCGGTGTTATTGTATTGAAATAGAGAAAACACCAACAGTCCAAATTCGTTCCATAAATAAAAGGAAATATTTTTAGAGCAATAAACGAGGTGAGAGTAGTTTAAAGTTGAAACCGTTTCCTGTTAAAGTTTGGTATGTACCCACTGTCCACAAATAGAAGAAACGATGTTGTTGTTCTTTTTAAAAATACGTTTGTTCTATAAATAGTAGACAAAATTGAAGGCTTCCCTTTGAAGTAACATGCTGGTTCAGTAAATCGTGGAAAAAGAAAGTAATTGTAATTTAAACACGTTTACAGGTAACTTTATGTAACGACGTTTCTAAAATGGTTCATGTGTAAAGCTAATTGGCACGAGCAGGCGTTTAGGGAGCATTAGACATAATAGAAGATTGGTCATGAAGTGTTGGAACAATTAAACACACACAGAAACTATTAGGTCGTCTGAAAGTTCCGAAACATTTGAAAACATAATATTTTTCTAATTGTATGTAGAAAATGGGGTTTTCAATTTGGGGTACACGCACCCACGTAGGTACGCTTACGACCACTGGCGAGCACGCCAACAATGCACTAGTAATGGCGGAAAGCAAAGAAATTAGCAGATGAGCTAATTTTTTACATTGTGGTTGTTCTTTAATACAAATTAAATGGGTGTAATAGTTTACTTTATGAAAAGAGAAATTAAAACCAAAGTCTCTAAATGTTAATAGTTTTTATTACATTCATTTCAAATGATTTGCTCATATATTTTTCTAATAACAAATTTAGATATTAGTGTTGCGGTTCGGGAAAGTAGGGGGTACTCGTTAGGGGTAAAAAGAGAAAGAGTTTTGGGATCACTGAAAAAGAACCATATATTAAACCCAGTGGCATTTAGGCATGTTCCACATTCCAACAAAATATTTCTTAGTCTTTTATTTTGTCAATTAGAACAGTTTTGTAACATTTATGGCCAACAGAGGTTACAAGGCTGCAGAAATATATGAGTCATACAAAGTGTAACAGAGTGGATTACTAGCTATCATTCAGCATCAACAACACTGTACAAAAGCTAACACGGCAATGTCGAAAGGCAGCTGGAGCTAGGTTACGAGGGGCCCCAACATATTTAGGAGCAGGGCCCCCATAAACCTAAATACGGCCCTAACACTTTTTTATACCGTGTGCTGCCAATAACGATGTCTCTAATGACTCCTAAACTTCCCTAAAGATTTCCGCTTATACAACTTTCGACTTAAATCTTAATTTTCCATTTCAAAAAGCATAGCGAATTACTAAACGGAAGTCTAAAGGACCTAATGCGATCGGAAATTCCGAAACTAAGTGTTTCAAGTTATCCAACAACAGAAATAGCCAAGCAAGCGATCTAGCTTATAATAGCCTTTGATTAATTATATATATAATTTAAAAAATACATTTCAAATGTATAAATGTGTCGTAAGACGCGATAATGTTTAATATAGTAGGAACACCTAACAAGAATTACGATGAGATGTATAATGTGCTTATTCTGGACCACTCCCCTTAATTAAGATAATGAATGACACTGTCACTATGCTTCAGCTAAACGACATAGGAGGCTCGATCATTATGACGGATTATTCCATCAGTTCAGACAATTTTAATTGTTAATGAAACAGTTTCTACATGAAAGAGATCAGAGAGACTGATTTTCTTGTTCATAGTTGTTGTTTTTTACCAACATCTTTTGTCTTACCAAACCACAAGACCTTATTTATGACAATAGTATGTCAATCTTAAATGTATGAAGTAACGTATCTAATGACTATTTCGTGTGTTATATTTAGTTTCACTACAATGACAGACGAGAAAGTGTCTATGAAAGGTTTGTAATATTTAATTCAGCAGCTCATTTAAAGCCTTCATCCCAAGGTAAAAATATGGCTAGAGACATTTTTAACGCGATAACCTTGTATATAGAAGGAGTGCCTGTAAGACATACGATAACTAAAAGAGACGGAATAAACAGAACGATCCATATATAAAGTGTACCAATTGTATTGTTGCAATCACTTGAATTGAATGTAAGTTCCATTTCTATTGAACTAAACTGGACAGTAGTACAGTACCATTTGTACCAATTAGTCTTTAAATTCAATTGTAAAATTAAGCAAAGTTTTTTCGTAAAAAGAACTTCTAAGAATATTTTGTTCTGCAATAGACTTCAGAATACTTTGCCCTTAATGCATGTTCTTAATTGCCCGAATTGTACTTCGCCGAACAGCCCAAGCAAGGGTTCGCTTCGTAAATTGCTCGCCTTTCGTCGTTTTCGCGACCGGGCGATCTATTGCTCGACAAGCGACATCTCGGGGGGTATCGGCGAGCCGAATTCGGGCGAACGATTGCTTCGTCGACATGTTGACGAAGCCGTGTATTGATTGGCTAAATTGATCACGTTCATTATGCGAAAAGGCACCAAAATTTCCTAGTCTTAAATGAAAAAAAAATGGCGCCTACACAAGACAGTCAGCTGCCAGAGATGTCAGAGGACAGTCTAGTAATATTCATAGATGCATGGGGAAATGTACCATGCCTGCATCGGGACTATAAAAATAAGGGTGAAAAAATCAAGGCCTTGAACAATATTGCCCAAAATATGTGTGCAATGTAATCGCAACACCCAAAGCTTCTTCGTCTATGAGCGCAGCCATTTTGCAGCAATATTAACATCCGGCAGTTCGCCTCAGCGAATTGAACAATACCTGATTCGACCGAAACTAGTTCGGGCAATTAAGCTAAAAAAAAAAAAAAGAAAGATAGATACAGAAGCGAAGATAATATAAGTGGGGCATAATTTTTGCTTATCAATGAAAATATCACTGAAAACAGTGAATAGATAAAGAAGAAGAATAATTTGTTCGAGATTCCACGTCTTCCTCTAATCCCCTAACCTTCTCCCACATCGCGTTCAGATAAACAAAATGGCCCCCATAATATACAATAAATACTGCAAGAGCAATGATTGTTCGTTAATTGCCAAATTGTTGTCTTAATTTTGGCTTAGAGTTCCGGTCTGAGAAGAACGAAGGAAGTGTTTTCGAAAAATGTTTTTCGACAGTGTGCAACTCTCTAAACTATAACTCTAAACTCTAATTCTAAACTATAACTCTAAACGCTAATTCTAAACTATAATTCTAAACTCTAATTCTAAACTATAGGCCTAACTCTAAACTCTAATTCTAAACTATAACTTTAAACTCTAATTCTAAACTATAACTCTAAACTCTAATTTTAAACTATAATTCAATCCTCTAATTCTAAACTATAACTCTAAACTATAATTCTAAACTCTAATTCTAAACTATAACTCTAAATTCTAATTCTAAACTATAACTCTAAACTATAATTCTAAACCATAATTCTAAACCAGTGACATAGAAGCCAAACTTGGATGTGAGACTTTTTTATTTGTTTACTATATCCAATGATAAATGTCTTTAATGCACGATCTCTGTAGGCTATTATACATCAATGGCACACTAGACGAAGTGCAGATGGTGTAATTTATTATCAAAAATGTGACCGGAAATGCGTTTTTGTGTAAGAGTAATAGTGTGTGTGTGTGTGTTTGTGTGTGTGTGTGTTTCAAATATAAAACGTAACACCGGTATCAGTTATAAATTGACACTGTAAAAATGTTTGCCTTATATTTGTTTTGTTTTCTCTATTCCCTATTTAAAGTGACAAATACGTCAACTATTCCTCACTAAATAACATTATACATTAATTTTCATCAAAGCGTTCCAAGACTCCTGCGGCCAAATATTCACTTTTTTTTTTAAACTTCTTGAAAAGATGGATTCTATTAAACAACATGTGTATCAAACTAAAAATAAATATTTGCTTACAGCGCCTCTGGCGGACATCCTCCTCCAATGATTGAGCGTGATGTCATTTTGAATCAGAGGGCTTTTCGGACACACAAAACAACTGCAAAGGGAGGAAATGATTCTATGGATTTATCTTAGATTGACTTAATGAATAGCACACTTTGAGGCGTGTGATAATCGTATATTGAATGAGTGAGGGGGCATTGTTTTTAACACACAGACACAAAATATCAATAATTCCTTCTTTTCCCTTCTACTCAATATTGTGTTGTTGTTGTTTTCAAATGACCTGTAGTTATGATGATTTATACGGTATTCTTCAGGTATGTCTTTCTTCCATACAATTATTGTTTTGGTAGAGGTCTTCTGAGGCTAGAACCTGATGCTAGCTATTTCATAATTGGGAGGGGGTGAGCAGGCTTGGAGCAGATGTTCTGTATTCTCAGAAGACCTACGGCACGGGCAACCTTCACTGGTTCCAATGCCTAGTCTTCGGTGCACATTTTGTTTTAGTCTGTTGTGACTAATCCTTAGCCTAAAATTAATATGTGGGCATGTCGAGAAAAGCTATAGAAGGAGTCACTTTCGTGTTTTCTGTGTGGTCCGTTTTTGGTGTATTTGTTCTTTTATGCAACTTTTTTTCGTCTCCGTTGAGGGACACGGGAGCTGCCACCCCCTATCAAGCGCGCGCCCATGTAGCGCGTAGGGGAAACAAACCTTGGATAAAAATGTTCAGCTGTTTGTAATCAAATAAACAGCCGCGGACAAAACAGTTTGTCATTTAGACGGGTAAGTAGGACTATCCAGGGGTTAGGATATTTCAAATAAAACTGTGAACCCGGGCAGATGATGTCCGATATATAGGGGTAGGAGAGAAAACTCCAGAAAAACAAACAACTGCTGCCTTGTAGATGGTTTTGGCTGATCAAAGGCTCTGGAAGCTCATACAAGAAAACAGAAGCACGCTGAAGGCGGAGGCACTGGACCTTAATGGCGACTAGCATACAGCCAAGTGATCTTTAATGGAAAAAAAAGACACAATGAAAACATGGAATTAAAACACAGAAAAGACACAATGAAGTTATAAAATAAAATGTTTGGTATACAAAATCTATCGGTTATCAGTTATTGACTCGGCAAATAGCCCTCGGTATAGGGCTCGTGCAGATAGACACAAATTTCTACCTACAGGGTCACGTTTTCTATTCCCCAGATTTTTTTCTGTGATTATTTCATTCAAGTTTTATTTTTTTCTGTGATGATGTGGAAGAAGTTAATTGAACAAGAGAGACATTTTTTATGAATAGAAAACTTAATTGAAAATGTTCAGTCGGTTTCCAATCGATTGTATGGGGAGATCGAATGCGTTGGTGGGGTTCAAATTATCAAATTATTATCAATAATACAATTCTAAGATAAACACACAAACAAACATGTTATGACTGTATTTGTATATAGGTAACTAAATAGACTTATAACTTGATAGACAATCAAACAGCTAAATTAACAGACAGGAATATAGATAGATAGAGCGATACATAGATAAATAGATTGTTAAATAGTTAGATAGATAGAAAGATAATATAAAACCCGCGCTAGGAGTTCAGTGATTAAATCAGATCAAATGTATTGTATATTCCTATTGTAAAACACATACTGACAAATACATTTTAATGTAACCCTGACATATATAGGCCTATCCAGTGCGAGTCTTGCTAATACTTTGTCTTTTAATGATTTTTTTTTATAATACACAGAGGCTGCTCGAAAAATACTAACAAGAAAACCACAATATCTTTTTAAAGAAAAATAAAATGCCAGAAATAATAATGTTTTTGTCCCGTGATGTTTTATTCTATAATTAGGCTAGTACTGTTTAAAAAACTACAACTGTCACTATAAAAAAAAAATGCAAAGGATCTTTTTGTACTGAAAAATATTTGTAATTTTCAAATAAATTCAAATTGAAACCCAAAATAATACCAAAATTAAAAACCCCAGTTCTAGTGGGGAAAATACCCAAGCATTGCAAAACTCTCCTGCCAGAGCCTGTTTCCAGCACGTGCATCAAAGTGTGTACACGTGTTTCTGCCTCTCCCAGTTGGAACTGCCCACAAATTATCAAAGGCGGCTTAACTTCCCCCAAATATGGCAGCCGAGTCATAGGCGTCTACCTTCTTGTTTTCATTCGTCTGCTGCGTTTAAGTTATGAGGAGACTCAAAGAAACGCCAGCCATAAGCTGTTAAATATTTAAAAAAAAAACAAACATAAACACACAGTTTGAAATCAAAGTTAAGGAAATGCTATCAGTTTTTTCTTATGTGTAAATCTTTGATTTTATTGGATTAATTTTGAACATGTGCACAAAAAAAAATCATTTTATGTTCACATAAAGTAACATTTTAATCCTTTCAATTTTTACAGACAAATAAAAATGTAATGGTTGAACTTTGTTAACAAAGAATTTATAGTTAATTTTTGCGGGTTTTAAATTCAAGAATAATGTGTTCTTCTATTTTTTTTAAACTTCAACATTTGTGTTGAATTTATAAATGTATTTGTAAATTTGTGTTTCCAACTTGAAATCTTAAATGTAATAAGCTCACTTTACTGTCTTTTCGTTATATTTTAGTCGTTGTTGTTAATCTAAGATAAAATAATGTTTATCTTTCATGTTGAAGTTTAAATGTAATCTTTACTGTTGTTTGTTTTTTGTTGTTGTTTTTGGCTGTTGTTGTTTTGCACATAGATGTATTCAATTACGATTGTGGGAGTCAGGCTGCTATCATGTCTTCTATCTGATTATACCGTTTGTTAAATGGAATGTAAAATATATATAAATATTAACATCTTTGAATAAACTCAGTAAACAAATGCAATTCCTATTACATTAAATGAAGTGTAAATGTGATATACACACACACACACACACTAGGATGCAATCAGTTCAAAACAAACAGGAAGAAAAACACACAAAGAACTAACACATATATTATATGATATATAATAGCACGGTACGGTGTCTCGTGAGATACTACCATAAATAGTTTTTTTTTAATATAAATATGTTGCTGAACTACCGAGAAACTTGATTAAACAAAAATAAACATCGAAGTTATAGAGTTTTTAAAAATGTCTATTTCAACACAAATTTAGATTCGTTACGTTCATAGTAATTCATAGCCCATCAATCAAATGTTGGCAAAAGTGCTGATATAAAATACTTATCTTGCTCTACGTCAACATACAAAAATGTACTTTTTTTTTCAATTACATTAAAACGATATATTTTACCGGTATGTTGATTTAAGGTAGAGTTGGTTCTTGTCTTTTTTTACTTATGTTAGACAAAAATGTAAAGGAAATATTATGAACAAATATGAAATAATCGAAATAAATATAATAAGTATAAATTTTTTTTAAATATATTAAATTGATAAATTACATTTTCAAAAAAGAATGAAACATGCAACGTATAAGAAAATCATGAAATATAAAGTATAAATAAATGAAATATATAAAGTTTGAGAATAAATAAAAGATAAAATATATTCACAAAAATCGAAATGTTTAAATTATGAACAAAAACAATGAAATAGAAAATGTAGCCTATCATAGTAAATTATAAAACGTAAAGTATATTGCCTATGAAACATGCTCTTGTTAAAGCGACTTATGTGCTGAATTTCCTAAATCTACCTAGTAGGCCTTTATGAGAAATATATTTACAGAACCAACATTGCCCCCGCTAACACCCACCCTCGACCCCCCAACACAGAAACACGAGTACCTTGGTGCCATTTCTCACCGACACCTTTCTTCCATCCCAATTTTTTTTCCCGCCTCAATAATAATCCCCGCTAAGATCGTCTGCTAAGAAAATCAGACGACCACAGAGAACAATCAAGAGGAGAGCAGCTCGCTCTGCAGGCGGTAACTTTGTTCTTGTTTGCTAAGACTTCAGATCCTAATATATTTAGCAAACATTTCTGGGGGTTTTATGTTTGTTGGGTTTTTGTTGGGGTTTTTTCGTGATGTAAAATCTTGTCTAGCATGTGCTGCTGTAATTCCAACAATTCGCTTCTTTTCACTAATTGAGCTGCTCATTTCATTATGTTCAATTATACGGTTTATATAATTATACAGTTGGGGGGGGGGGTTTGTTGGTGTTCTCTTACTGGCGCCACGTTTATTGCTTCAATAAAATATGGCATAGAATATATAGGAGAGTATGTTATTGTGTGTGTGTGTGAATGAAATAAACATGTATGAGTAAAAATTAAATCTATAGGCTATAGTATGCAAGAATATGAAATAGATATGTTATGAAAAGTATGAAACATAAAATGTATTGGAAAATATATTATATATAACTTATAGAAACATAATATAGGCATAAATAGGCCTACGGTATGAATAACATTAAACATAAAAAGTAGAAAATGTTTTAAATAGAATTAATAAAACGTGAAATAGATCTAGTACAAATGTGAAATAAAAAATAGAATGAAAATAGACTTGAAATTTAGATCTATATAAAGAAATAAAATGTGACTTAGAAATACTCCTTCACTTTTTTACATATTTCTTCTTTCACTACGTGTGTCTTTCTCTCTATCACTTTCTTTTGATCTATCTTCTATCTATTTAAGCTCTATTTTTCTCTCTCTATCGGTCTATTCAACTTTCTCAATTTTTATGTCTTAAACCATCATTCTATTTATTTAATACCTTATCTATATAGAACTATAAATATATTTCAGTTTGGGTCTCTCTATTTATCTATATATAGCCTAGGCCGATATTTTTTTTAAATAAATCTCTCTCTCTCTCTCTCTCTCTCTCTCTCTCCCTCTCTCTCTCTCTCTCTCTCTCTCTCTCTCCCTCTCTCTCTCTCTCTCTCTCTCTCTCTCTCTCTCTCTTTCCCTTGCTCGCTCTTTGAGTTTAATTATTTATAATTAAATTATTAACGTGTTCATTTTTTTAAATATTTCTGTCCTACTATATCAAACAGTTCCTGTTCTCCAATATGGACGATCAATCTTTTAAAACTGTTTACATTTTCTTTTATTTCTAAAAAAAAATAAAACAAATTATTTCAATTTGAATTCCTCCCTGTTACACTCAATGATCAGCGTCCCCCTTTACATCAGATGTAATTGAGGTTAATTGAATGTCCGAGTTTAATGCTCATCCCTCCCTCCTAGCCCCCTCCATCCCTTCCACAGCACCCAATTCCCTTTACACATGCACACTTTCTCGCGTACACACCCACCCACACTCACCAACACACACCGAAACACACACTGACGCACCCACACACACACATCGACCTAAGACATCCACACACTGACATTTATTATATGTATATACACACCCAATAACACTCGTCCGCTGGCACATTAACACACATACACACACTGACGCACCCACATCTTCACACACCCATCGACCTAACACATTCACACACTGACACATATATATATATACACCCAATCACACCCGTCCGCTGGCACACAAACACACATACACACACTGGCACACACACACTGACACACACACACTGACACACACACACACTGACACGCTCACACTGACACACACACTGACACGCTCACGTTCACATGCTTCATACAGCTTCTTCTTGTTCTCATTGCCAGCCATTTCTGACATGTTCCATACCTCTGTATGCGTTTGTGTTTGAGCAGAGAATACCGCTGAAAGAGGGGGCGCTGGGGGGCAGGAGGGGAGGCGTTTGACGTAGCGTACTATAGATGTGTAGGGGAGAGGGAAGGTCTTTACCACAAGAAACGCATTCTTCATACTATAGCTGAGGTCTAGGGTCTAAGTTTTTTGAAGGTTGACACAAAAACTCAACGTAAACATATGTTCGTAAAGAAGGCGGCCACGTGACCTAGCACTGACTCTAGAAAACTCATTCGTGACCTCACACACACACACACACGCAGTTCATTTCGCTGGAATGGACCTGGGGGAGAGAGCAAAGAAAGATGAAAACAAATGTTTACATTGTTAGAACGGTAAACAAGTTTAAACGGCATCTTTGTTGACAGTGATTAGAGACACATTTGTGGCTTGTAAAGGTTAATTAAAATGTTTCTATTAAACGCCAGGATGAAGTGTTGTTGGTTTTTTAACTGTCGTTATTAAGTGTTATTGTTAATTGATTGAACTTGTGGCTTATTGATTGTAATTAATTATTATCGAGCGGTTACAAGAATTCTACACTAAGGCATTGCAGATTAATTTGTATGAACATTTTCTGCATTATTGTCATTTATTTGATTTTATAATTAGCCACACGCAGTTGTTATGTTGTTGTTGTTTTTATAATAAATAGATCTATAGTTTTATAATTTATTTTTAAATAGTGAATATTGTTTTACTGTTTAAGAAAACGAATATAGCTCTAGATAACTTTCTTTTAAAATAATGTATTTAAACTGTGAAAATAAAAGTCGGCTGTTGTTTAATTCAATCTATATGTCTAGTGTCTGTTAGTTTCGTGAAAGTTATAAAACTAATCTTTTAAATACAAATGAGATTTTCGATTACATAATAATTGAAAGCATAAGCATATAAAAAGTAAAGTATCCCGTCGGATCAGAATGATCCATAATCCATAGGGCCGGTGAAGAAGCGTTCATCAGTTTCTGTGGACACGGCATACAATGCCCAGCCGCATTTACTTCACCCCAACTAAAGTTGGATACGCATCAGAGCTGGGTAGACACAGGGACAATAGCCTCTTTCATTCTCTTAATTTTTTTTTGTCGTCTGCAGATTAGAGCTACAAGATGGGAGGGCAGGATGCGTTTAAATTTAACTTATTTTACGGAGGGCTTTTTATTTTATTTAATTAGTTTTGTGATCGAATGGCTTGGCTCTAATTTCGAGGTTCAAATTGTATAATGTGATTCCATGTTAACATAAAAATTAATAATTAGGATTTTTTTTAAAAAGGTCATGTCAAGCTGACATGTTTAAATGAAAAATAAACAATGTAGGCCTATGATAAGTAAATTATAAAAGTAATGATTAATACAGCATTTAATATTCTACAACGCCTGACCATCATTTCAGCATAAAGAAATTTTCTTAAATTAGATTCTCAGAGGCTGGATTCATATATAGCAATATAGTGTAGATACGAAACAATTTATTATTTGTCATTAGCACACACGACAAGATGCTCGAAAAATGCCTTTGTGCTGTTTATAAACTAAAAACTAGCATATGTGATAATATTCTGAGTGGTTCACGAAGTCTCCCGCCAATTTCAACACATCATCTTCAGACTAAGGACTGGTCATAACATGCTGAAGCAACACATGTTCCGCAAACTACGAATCGAAGCAATCGAAATGTGCCCCTGCGGAACGGAACAGCTCCCGAAAATGCGGAACATATCCTTCAGACCTGCCCCCTGTACCACTCTACCCGGTCAGCTATATGACCCCAGGAAGCTACCTTCAATGACAAACTGTATGGTGGACTGGAGCAATTGACAGCCACGGCGCAGTTCATTACAACTATTGGACTTGTTATCTAAATCCTCCAAATTATAACTTTTGAGAACATTGTAGGAGTGTAAAAAAAAAAGCCTGTGTACGATAAGAAATATTTGGGAAACATTACTATTATACATTGGTTCCCATTGGGGGCATCCCAGTGTCCTGTTGGGGGAGGGGGGGCCTGGGGAGATCTTGTGTAGAAACTGATGTTTCCTCGGTTTGATCTGTCATAAACTCTAATGTTAAACTCGTTCAAAAAATTGTGATCGAAATGCAGATAAATCTAGACACGGATAAGAAAAGCTGCTGCAATATTAATTAATTTGAAGATAAAAGGTTTTCTTGAGAAAAAAAAATTCACCCAAACATTTTTGACATTTCCAGAGAGATATCAGTTATCGAAATTGTCATCATTGATACAAGAATTGTTCAACAAAACCAGGAATGTAGTACATTTGATAATGCATTTCACGAAGGTTTGTCAAATAACTTGTGCAATGCTTAAACGCAATAGACAGAATAATGAATGCTGATATATTTAAGCCTATGATTAACAAGCATGGACTCATTGTGGAAATGATCTTCTTTGTGAGTATTATCTAGTGTCGGACACAATGCTTTCCAAACTGGCCGTGGACCGACATGACATTCATTTTTAGTCACTCACTTGAGCCAATAGTGTCTGATGACATCTAGGCTTTCATAGTCACTCCTTTTGGTATATAGTGTCTTGTTCTTTAGTTCGTTAGTTCCTTTAGTTCCTCGTGAAACATTGGGGCTCCACTACAGCTGTCCAGCGCAAACGATTCTTGGCAGCATTTTTAAGTTGGAAAGTTGCAGCTTGTCATATTGTCTGGTGACATGTAGTTTATCATATAGTCACTTCAGTATCGTGATTATTTTCATCTGGAATCTGCGATATTTGTAATTATTGTTTTGTTTGGTTAAGTGTGGGGATTTATTGTTGTTGTTATTGACGTGGAGTTGTCTTGCTTTATCTCGACATTAAGTTGCTTAGCCTATACATTCATTCATTGAATCCTCTTAGTTGTCAAGCCCCTTAAGTGGTTTAAAGCCAACATCATTCGTAGAGCCGAATTGGCGTTGCTGCTGGTGTGGTAGAATTAGGGCTAAATTTGAACACTTTTAAAATCTTCTTAGCATTTTTTTTAATGACAAGAATAATAATGTTAATAATGTAGTTTTATTTTAACCTATTTTGGCTCCCAAAAAAAGGGCCAATACTTAGATGGATATCTGGAGACAAAGCGAAAGAGTAAAGTTGATATATTATCACTAATATCTTGGAGGAAAACTCACAAAAGGCAGACCCATGCTGAGATGGGTGGATGCTGTGGATGATGTGGATGTTGTGGATGCTGTGGATGCTGTGGATGATGTGGATGATGTGGATGCTGTGGATGATGTGGATGCTGTGGATGATGTGGATGATGTGGATGATGTGGATGCTGTGGATGATGTGGATGTTGTGGATGATGTGGATGCTGTGGATGCTGTGGATGATGTGATGATGTGGATGCTGTGGATGATGTGGATGATGTGGATGATGTGGATGATGTGGATGATGTGGATGATGTGGATGATGTGGATGTTGTGGATGATGTGGATGATGTGGATGGTGTGGATGCTGTGGATGATGTTGATGATGTGGATGATGTGGATGCTATGGATGATGTGGATGATGTGGGTGATGTGGATGATGTGGATGATGTGGATGATGTGGATGATGTGGATGATGTGGGTGCTGTGGATGATGTGGATGATGTGTGTGATGTGGAGTTGGAGTCGTGACAGCTTAAGATTCAGGCATGGAAAAAAACATACAACGGTTAGATTTAAGTAGAAAGTAGTGGTAAAGCAATACATAAACCAATCATAGGCTAGAACGCCATTAAAAATGATTTTTTTTAACGCCAAACTTTGTACTAACTTATCTGTTTCTTTCCTAAATATATTGCTCTTGAAAAATGCTGTGTTTCACTTAACAGCAATTCTTTGTGGAAATCCTTTTTAAAATAAACACTTGAAAACATAAAAACTGAGCGATATTATCCCAGACTGGGTAGTTATTCAAAGCTCTCCTGGACTAATACTTTCATCTTCTACAATCTACGTGATGTAAGATCTCACGCAATTATTATTTACAAATTCGCAGCCCACATATCGTTCATGTGTACTTACATTTTTAATGTATCGATTACGAAGATTTGGTCTCTACACTTGAACACAAGAAAGAAGAGGAAGAAAAAAAACCTAGATAAACATTACAGTTTCTGAGACATCGATACAAACTTTTTTTTTTCTTTATTGGTCTAGCAATAGTCGATTTCCGTATTTACCATTTTAATATTCGATGGTGAAGATGAATTCCCTGTGTGTTAAATTACAACTACTCGAGTAGCTTTGTAGTAGTTCTTTGTATTATAACTCTATATTATTAATTTTTTTTTTATTTACAATCATTTTTTTTTGTTACGGTTAAAGTATTAATATTACCTCCTTTGGCTTCATTTTCCATGGTGTTCTACAAAGTCTATAGATTCACATTTACTGCAACATGTATTAGCTATTTTTTTGGTTACTTTGTACAGAAATTAGGATGAGTCATGGTGGCCGAGCAGCAGCGCGTTCGGCTGGCGTTCCGAAGGTTCTGGGTTCGAATCCTGGTGAAGGCTAGGATTTGTTTCAGGGACTGAAGGGTTTCCCCAGAGTTTACCCCGCTCTGATAAGTACGCTGACATTAGTTGGGGTAAAGTAAAGGCGGCTGGGTGTTGTGCTGGCCACACAATCACCTAGTATGTCCCTGAGTCTACCTCACTCTGATAGGTACGCTGACATTAGTTGGGGTAAAGTAAAGGCGGCTGGGTGTTGTGCTGGCCACACATCCCCTCGTGGCTACGGAAACTGGTGAACGCTGCTTCAATCAATCAATTAATTTGTTTCGAAATGTACTTTACTTACATAAATTAGGCGTTGCTTAAAATATGGGAGGCCTGACAAGGCCGCGGTAAATGATACATTCACTTAAGGCCTGGATACGGTTATACTGATTACCAACAACACTCGTCAAATAAAAATAGACGAATTTAAAAATGACGATTGGGTCAATATGTTGATGTACTCGGGGGTCCAGATCAACTGCAATGACCAGTATGCACGGCACAATCACGGAGGAAGAGAGAAGGAGTTAAACAGAATAAAAGATAGGACGGTGGTGCATCAGTGGTATGACCTGCCCTTTGCCCTTAATAGGCGACAGAAAGGCCGTGACAAATGGTGTTAAGAGGATAAGACAGCCAACGAAGATGCCCCAACGACTAAACAATTCACTGACTGCGTAGCGAGATAGGTGAAGAATAAAATTATCTTCACGGCATCCATATCTTGAAAACGTGGGACCTCAATTTCAAAATTTCATTCACTATAATTTGAATATTTGAATTTTAAGTCAATATATCCAAAGACTATAACAAGATGGACCGATTGCTATATTTTTAGAGCTGAAATGTTAGTTTGCGCTTGTACGGCCTTTAATCCTATGTCTTTAAGTTTTCCGGTGCACATCAAAGATTTTAATGAGCTTGACCACTTGCTCTATTTTTAGAGCTTAACACTTGTTTTTTCCGTGCGCACGCTATCTTTAATGACACCTAAACTTCCCTAAAGACTTACGCTGTATACAACTTTCTATTTTAATATTAGTTTTTTATTGAGAAAATCTTAACGAATTACTAAACTGGAAGTCTAGAGGACTTAGTGCGATCGGAAATTCCGAAAAGAAGATATTCGAGTCATCAAAAAGCAGAAATATTAAAACAAGCGATCAATCTAATTATAGTCTACGATATATCACAAGTTTTGGACAACTTTATTAGTAGACGTGAGGGAAAGAACCATTTTAGGCAGTTTTGTGAGTGTGAATAAACCTAGGAGTCTATACATTATAAGCTAAATAAAGAAAGCCATCTACTATACAAGCATCCAATCAAATGTGCATTTCGAAGACACACAAAAATTTTGCCTGGGGATGTCGATTTGTTTACATAAACAGGCCAGTTGACCCTGACCCCCCGGGGGTATAAATATCTCCAAGCATTCAACATAAAAACTATATTGACGCCCCCTAGGGAGAAAAGGAGGGAGGGGATGTGTGTGCATTTTGCCACAAGTTTTATGTTTCCTATAAAAAAAAATATATAATACCACGTTAGAGAAATGGGCGAAGATATGTGGAGGAAAGGGGGAGGGGGGGGGAAGGGGCATCTCTATCAGGAAGGGAACTAAATTTGACCCTCATCCATCCCTACAACAGTATGCTATCAAAGGGTGATTACTCCTGCACATGAATATGGAACAGTGTAATAGAAGACCTAGCATCAGAAAACCCTTTAAAAAAAAGGGGGAGAGAAGTGTGAAGTATAGAGAGTCTGCATTGGAATATTTCATGGCTAGAGTTACTGCACTTTGTTCTATAGAGCTATACATCATAATAAAACATTTTTCCCCTTTATTTATTATTTTCTCTTTTATTGTCATGTTAGCGCTATTGTTCTCTTGCATCGCTATCTGTCTCTGCCTCTTTCGTCACTCTATACATCCTTCCTTTCTCTCTAGATTTTGTATTTTATTTAAAAATAACTTCTCTTTGTCTTTTTTTTTTAATTATAATTTTTTGTTAATCTTACTTTCTCTCTAGATTTCTCAATCGCTATCTCCCTCCTCCCCCCCCCCCGCCGTTTTCTTTCTCTCTGTCTGACTCTCCCTCTCACCTTGTCTCTAGGTATATCTCTCCCTTCTTCTGTCTGTCTCTCTATCTGTCTCGCTGACCGTCTCACTCTGCTTCTTTCTGTCTATCTTTATTGTCATGTTTGTCTCTCCCTCTCTATTTATCTCAGTCTATTCATCCCTCTTTCTCTCTGTGTCTGTCTATCTGTTTTATTTACTAGTGGGGTACCATTTTATTTTAAATATTATTATATATTTTTGTTTCCTTTGTTATTCGGCTTTTAGGCCTACTATTTCTCCACTTTTTACTAATCTATTCTTTACCGCTCTCTCTCTCTCTCTCTCTCTCTCTCTCTCTCTCTCTCTCTCCCTCTCTCTCTCTCTCTTTCTCTCTTCTCAGAACATATCAAAAGAGCGGACCAATTTTCTAGTCATGTGTTGAAGAGACATGTCGGATTGGCCAGAAGTGGCCCACTTGTCTGCAGTTTGACACCCGAGCTGGACGATCGTATGACAGAATAATCATTAGGGCAACTGGCAAATGGACCTTTACGAAACCCCACCAACCAACCCCTCCCCCCTTTGTAATGGCGGTGTACTGATTGATAGATGTCTTATACGATCGGTTAATGATCACAGGGCTGGTGAGGGGAGGGGGGGAGAGTGACAGGATGCTCCCGACAAAGGGAGTCTGGCTTCCGGTTCATCCACACATGAAGAGAGAGGGAGTGGGGGGAGGGGAGAGAAATGTGGGCGGTGTGGAGACAATGACAGTGAGTTGGCAGGAAATGACACTGGACATGAATTGGTAATAGCGTAATGATAAGACAGTATCGTCATGTGACAAATGAATTTGACAGTGTTTTTTTTAAATATTATTTTCTTTGCCTAATAATAAAGAGAGTTGAAGCTGTGAGTTGATACTCCTCTCATAATAAATATTTTTTTAAAGTTGATAGTAGATATTTGCCTAATAGGAAAGATAAAATTGATAAAAGATATTTGCCTAATAGGAAAGTTAAAATTGAGAAAAGATATTTGCCTAATAGGGAAAGTTAAAATTGAGAAAAGATATTTGCCTAATAGGAAAGTTAAAATTGATAAAAGATATTTGCCTAATAGGAAAGTTAAAATTGAGAAAAGATATTTGCCTAATAGGAAAGTTAAAATTGAGAAAAGATATTTGCCTAACAGGAAAGTTAAAATTGAGAAAAGATATTTGCCTAATAGGAAAGTTATAATTGATAAAAGATATTTGCCTAATAGGAAAGTTAAAATTGATAAAAGATATTTGCCTAATAGGAAAGTTAAAATTGAGAAAAGATATTTGCCTAATAGGAAAGTTAAAATTGAGAAAAGATATTTGCCTAATAGGAAAGTTAAAATTGAGAAAAGATATTGGCCTAATAGGAAAGTTAAAATTGAGAAAAGATAATTGCCTAATAGGAAAGTTAAAATTGAGAAAAGATATTTGCCTAATAGGAAAGTTAAAATTGAGAAAAGATATTTGCCTAATAGTAAAGTTAAAATTGAGAATAAATATTTCCTTAATAGGAAAGTTTAAATTGAAATTAAATATTTGCCTAATAGGAAAGTTAAAATTGAGAATAAGTATTTGCCTAACAGGAAAGTTAAAATTGAGAATAAATATTTGCCTAATAGGAAAGTTAAAATTGAGAATAAATATTTGCCTAATAGGAAAGTTAAAATTGAGAATAAGTATTTGCCTAATAGGAAAGTTAAAATTGAGAAAAGATATTTGCCTAATAGGAAAGTTAAAATTGAGAATAAATATTTCCTTAATAGGAAAGTTTAAATTGAAATTAAATATTTGCCTAATAGGAAAGTTAAAATTGAGAATAAATATTTGCCTAATAGGAAAGTTAAAATTGAGAATAAATATTTTCTAATAGGAAAGTTAAAATTGAGAATAAATATTTGCCTAATAGGAAAGTTAAAATTGAGAATAAATATTTGCCTAATAGGAAAGTTAAAATTGTAAATAAATATTGGCCTAATAGGAAAGTTAAAATTGAGAATAAATATTTGCCTAATAGGAAAGTTAAAATTGAGAATAAATATTTGCCTAATAGGAAAGTTAAAATTGAGAATAAATATTTGCCTGATAGGAAAGTTAAAATTGAGAATAAATATTTGCCTAATAGGAAAGTTAAAATTGAGAATAAATATTTGCCTAATAGGAAAGTTAAAATTGAGAATAAATATTTGCCTAATAGGAAAGTTAAAATTGAGAATAAATATTTGCCTAATAGGAAAGTTAAAATTGAGAATAAATATTTGCCTAATAGGAAAGTTAAAATTGAGAATAAATATTTGCCTAATAGGAAAGTTAAAATTGAGAAAAGATATTTGCCTAATAGGAAAGTTAAAATTGAGAAAAGATAATTGCCTAATAGGAAAGTTAAAATTGAGAATAAATATTTGCCTAATAGGAAAGTTAAAATTGAGAAAAGATATTTGCCTAATAGGAAAGTTAAAATTGAGAATAAATATTTCCTTAATAGGAAAGTTTAAATTGAAATTAAATATTTGCCTAATAGGAAAGTTAAAATTGAGAATAAGTATTTGCCTAACAGGAAAGTTAAAATTGAGAATAAATATTTGCCTAATAGGAAAGTTAAAATTGAGAATAAATATTTGCCTAATAGGAAAGTTAAAATTGAGAATAAGTATTTGCCTAATAGGAAAGTTAAAATTGAGAAAAGATATTTGCCTAATAGGAAAGTTAAAATTGAGAATAAATATTTCCTTAATAGGAAAGTTTAAATTGAAATTAAATATTTGCCTAATAGGAAAGTTAAAATTGAGAATAAGTATTTGCCTAATAGGAAAGTTAAAATTGAGAATAAATATTTGCCTAATAGGAAAGTTAAAATTGAGAATAAATATTTGCCTAATAGGAAAGTTAAAATTGAGAATAAATATTTGCCTAATAGGAAAGTTAAAATTGAGAATAAATATTTGCCTAATAGGAAAGTTAAAATTGAGAATAAATATTTGCCTAATAGGAAAGTTAAAATTGAGAATAAATATTTGCCTAATAGGAAAGTTAAAATTGAAAATAAATATTTGCCTAATAGGAAAGTTAAAATTGAGAATAAATATTTGCCTAATAGGAAAGTTAAAATTGAGAATAAGTATTTGCCTAATAGGAAAGTTAAAATTGAGAAAAGATATTTGCCTAATAGGAAAGTTAAAATTGAGAATAAGTATTTGCCTAACAGGAAAGTTAAAATTGAGAATAAATATTTGCCTAATAGGAAAGTTAAAATTGAGAATAAATATTTGCCTAATAGGAAAGTTAAAATTGAGAATAAGTATTTGCCTAATAGGAAAGTTAAAATTGAGAAAAGATATTTGCCTAATAGGAAAGTTAAAATTGAGAATAAATATTTCCTTAATAGGAAAGTTTAAATTGAAATTAAATATTTGCCTAATAGGAAAGTTAAAATTGAGAATAAGTATTTGCCTAATAGGAAAGTTAAAATTGAGAATAAATATTTGCCTAATAGGAAAGTTAAAATTGAGAATAAATATTTGCCTAATAGGAAAGTTAAAATTGAGAATAAATATTTGCCTAATAGGAAAGTTAAAATTGAGAATAAATATTTGCCTAATAGGAAAGTTAAAATTGAGAATAAATATTTGCCTAATAGGAAAGTTAAAATTGAGAATAAATATTTGCCTAATAAGAATGTTAAAATTGAGAATAAATATTTGCCTAATAGGAAAGTTAAAATTGAAAATAAATATTTGCCTAATAGGAAAGTTAAAATTGAGAATAAATATTTGCCTAATAGGAAAGTTAAAATTGAGAATAAGTATTTGCCTAATAGGAAAGTTAAAATTGAGAAAAGATATTTGCCTAATAGGAAAGTTAAAATTGAGAATAAATATTTCCTTAATAGGAAAGTTTAAATTGAAATTAAATATTTGCCTAATAGGAAAGTTAAAATTGAGAATAAGTATTTGCCTAATAAGAAAGTTAAAATTGAGAATAAATATTTGCCTAATAGGAAAGTTAAAATTGAGAATAAATATTTGCCTAATAGGAAAGTTAAAATTGAGAATAAATATTTGCCTAATAGGAAAGTTAAAATTGAGAATAAATATTTGCCTAATAGGAAAGTTAAAATTGAGAATAAATATTTGCCTAATAGGAAAGTTAAAATTGAGAATAAATATTTGCCTAATAGGAAAGTTAAAATTGAGAATAAATATTTGCCTAATAGGAAAGTTAAATTTGAGAATAAATATTTGCCTAATAGGAAAGTTAAAATTGAGAATAAATATTTGCCTAATAGGAAAGTTAAAATTGAGAATAAATATTTGCCTAATAGGAAAGTTAAAATTGAGAATAAATATTTACCTAATAGGAAAGTTAAAATTGAGAATAAATATTTGCCTAATAGGAAAGTTAAAATTGAGAATAAATATTTGCCTAATAGGAAAGTTAAAATTGAGAAAAGATATTTACCTAATAGAAAAATAATAAAATAATGAAAAAAGTTAAAATTGAGTTCATATTTATCTAATCGGATGGTTAAAACTAATAGTCGATACTTGGCTTAGAAAATAATCAAACCTAAAAACTAATAATTCCATAATTGATACTGTCCAAAAAAAGTAAACACGAGTTTGTGTGACCATCACACTGCCCAGCCGTATCTTCATAGCCCAAACTAATTTCAAGTACACACCAGCGCTGGGCGGACTTAGAGACACCCTCCAGCTCCCGTGGACAAACGTGCTTTAACCTGGCTTCGAACCCAGGATCTTTGCTTTGGCATCCCAAAATTGTAATTGCGAACAATCATCTTTTTATTACGCTTATTTATTAACATAAAAGCATAGGACTGGTAGTTTCTAGTTGATCGATAATTCGGATACAACAAAATAGTCATTAAATCTAGAATAGGCAGGAACACTAACAGTGGCTACATTTAGTCATTAACGCTAGAATATGCAGGAACACTAACAGTGGCTACATTTAGTCATTAACGCTAGAATATGCAGGAACACTAACAGTGGATACATTTAGCCATTAACGCTAGAATATGCAGGAACACTAACAGTGGATACATTTAGCCATTAACGCTAGAATATGCAGGAACACTAACAGTGGATACATTTAGCCATTAACGCTAGAATATGCAGGAACACTAACAGTGGACACATATAGCCATTAACGCTAGAATATGCAGGAACACTAACAGTGGACACATATAGCCATTAACGCTAGAATATGCAGGAACACTAACAGTGGACACATATAGCCATTAACGCTAGAATATGCAGGAACACTAACAGTGGACACATATAGCCATTAACGCTAGAATATGCAGGAACACTAACAGTGGACACATTTAGCCATTAACGCTAGAATATGCAGGAACACTAACAGTGGACACATTTAGCCATTAACGCTAGAATATCCAGGAACACTAACAGTGGATTCATTTAGCCATTAACGCTAGAATATGCAGGAACACTAACAGTGGACACATTTAGCCATTAACGCTAGAATATGCAGGAACACTAACAGTGGATACATTTAGCCATTAACGTTAGAATATGCAGGAACACTAACAGTGGATACATTTAGCCATTAACGCTAGAATATGCAGGAACACTAACAGTGGACACAATTAGCCATTAACTCTAGAATAGGCAGGAACACTAACAGTGGACACATCCGTTTCATGGATCAATTGGGCGCCACACTAGGGTTACAATATAATTGCTGTGTTTACACTCGCGCACACAAAACTTTATTAGCAAGCTGTCAACAATTGTTATTGATAAAACGGGAGCCAAAGACACAAATATATCGACTGAACGATATCTTGTGGGCAAATAGATTTGATGGCGTCACTTGATTGGATGGTACAAGTGGAAGATACGGTAATCAATGAAACAATACTTGTGTAGGCAATTTTTATTTTACAGTAGGAAGATGTTTAAACAGAGATGGAAAGATGGAGAATGGTAGATTGATATATGGACAGATAGAAAGATAGATACATACATAAACCGAGATAGAGAAAGATAGATGGATAGACAGACAGACAGACAGATAGATAGATAGATAGATAGACAGATAGATAGATAGATAGATAGATAAATAGATAGATAGATAGATAGATAGATAGATAGATAGATAGATAGATTGATAAATGGACAGATAGAAAGATAAATAGAATAATGGATAAATAGATAGGTATAGATATATAGATAGATACACAGATTCTCTAACATACAATTGACTCCGAGTTAATGTGAGAAGGTTAAGGTAATCGTCTCCCATTACATAAACATTGACTTCATTTCAGTAAATCACCCCCGAACGACCGTTGACCGCTTGTTGAAACCCTCGTGATCTATATTTATATGCAATTACTTGTAACGTGGTTATTATCCCGTTGAAAGCTCACAGTCAGTCCAAAACGCTAATGGCCGCTGCTGGCCAGATCTGGCTAGGGATACAAACCGGCATAAAAAGTACGACATTCTAGTTAGGGTATACGACCTAACTCCGTTATGTACTCAGTTGGTGGTGTGTCCCATCGCATAATATCAACATGCCCAGCCAACTGGAGGTCTTACGTGGAGTATCTTTCTTTTCTCCTTTCTTTTCTTCTTTTTTTTTCCACTTCTTTGGCATTTAATTGTCGCCACTGGCTATTTGAACAAATAGTGAACCGCAAAGAGTTGTGTCAATAGACACAAAACGAGATACAGGGACGAGCAGATGCTATTTGCACTTGAGGTTGAAGAACCTCCCCAGTTCTCGGTGTAATTCCTGCAAGAACGAGAAGATGAGATAAGAGGTCGATAAGAAGGTTAATTATAGGTGGAGAAATGAATCAATCACTGATTTATTTTATTGACTTATTGACCAATGATGAGTGTGGAAACATCAATTTGGTTCGTTGTCGCTTTCAAATATATTTCCCTTTAAAAGTAAATAATAAATGAGTTATAAATGCTGAGTTCGATTGATTTATTTCAATCAAATCCGAGAAATGTTCTTCATACCAAGTTAAAGCAAAGGGGGTTCCTTGGCCAGGACCTTCCACCAACACATTCTGGCGAAATTCAATCGTTTCCTCTTTACCCCTTCCCTCAAAGGTTAAAATAACAGCCCTGTCCAGCGGCACTACCTTTATAAGCCACATTTATGTAAGGAATATTTATATCAAAGAACCATTTATTTTTTATCTCAAAGCAAAACAAAACAAAAAACTTTAAAAAATTAGTTCAATTTTGTATAGTCTCCTATTAATTAAAAAAAAACACAAGTGTAACAAACAATTCGATGAAATAATTACCTCTGAACTTTAATCACTTTTAGTTTCCCATATTATTATTTCATACATACATTTCATTTGCACAAGAGTCGTACTAATGTTACCTCTGTTATATAACTCTCTCGACTCTTTATCTCTCTCTCTTTCTCATTCTCTGCCTACCAATCTACACAAAACCCTTTATTATATATTATATATATTGCTAGATTCTAATGCTATTTCATCTATAATATAAATCATTATTTCTTTTATCGGACTGTGTTGGTGGGTAGATGGTTAGGCGGGCTTCTGGACATTTGATGGGTGTCCGGGTGCATGGATTGACGGGTGGATATATAGATGGATAGATGAATGGGTGGATAGATATATTTTAGATGGATGGTGGATATTTAGTTAGAGAAATGGATGAGAGATGGATGAACGGGTAGATATATAGTTGAATGTGTAGCTGAGTGTGCGGATAAATAATTGTTTGATGGGTAGGTGCATTTTGTGGGCAATTTCCCTCTCTTACCTCTGGTGAAAAAAAACTTTTCATCGTAATAGCTAGACTAATGAAAATGAACTATAGATAGTATAATCTAGATGCATCACTATAGTCAGTGTTAAACTAGATGCATCACTATAGATAGTGTTAATCTAGATGCATCACTATAGACAGTGTTAATCTAGATGCATCACTATAGACAGTGTTAATCTAGATGCATCACTATAGACAGTGTTAATCTAGATGCATCACTATAGACAGTGTTAATCTAGATGCATCACTATAGACAGTGTTAATCTAGATGCATCACTATAGACAGTGTTAATCTAGATGCATCACTATAGACAGTGTTAATCTAGATGCATCACTATAGACAGGGTTAATCTAGATGCATCACTATAGACAGTGTTAATCTAGATGCATCACTATAGACAGTGTTAATCTAGATGCATCACTATAGACAGTGTTAATCTAGATGCATCACTATAGTCAGTGTTAATCTAGATGCATCACTATAGTCAGTGTTAATCTAGATGCATCACTATAGTCAGTGTTAATCTAGATGCATCACTATAGACAGTGTTAATCTAGATGCATCACTATAGTCAGTGTTAATCTAGATGCATCACTATAGTCAGTGTTAATCTAGATGTATCACTATAGACAGTGTTAATCTAGATGCATCACTATAGACAGTGTTAATCTAGATGCATCACTATAGTCAGTGTTAATCTAGATGCATCACTATAGTCAGTGTTAATCTAGATGTATCACTATAGACAGTGTTAATCTAGATGCATCACTATAGACAGTGTTAATCTAGATGCATCACTATAGTCAGTGTTAATCTAGATGCATCACTATAGACAGTGTTAATCTAGATGCATCACTATAGTCAGTGTTAATCTAGATGCATCACTATAGACAGTGTTAATCTAGATGTATCACTATAGTCAGTGTTAATCTAGATGCATCACTATAGACAGTGTTAATCTAGATGCATCACTATAGACAGTGTTAATCTATATGCATCACTATAGACAGTGTTAATCTAGATGTATCACTATAGACAGTGTTAATCTAGATGCATCACTATAGTCAGTGTTAATCTAGATGCATCACTATAGTCAGTGTTAATCTAGATGCATCACTATAGTCAGTGTTAATCTAGATGCATCACTATAGACAGTGTTAATCTAGATGCATCACTATAGTCAGTGTTAATCTAGATGCATCACTATAGTCAGTGTTAATCTAGATGCATCACTATAGTCAGTGTTAATCTAGATGCATCACTATAGTCAGTGTTAATCTAGATGCATCACTATAGTCAGTGTTAATCTAGATGCATCACTATAGTCAGTGTTAATCTAGATGCATCACTATAGACAGTGTTAATCTAGATGCATCACTATAGTCAGTGTTAATCTAGATGCATCACTATAGACAGTGTTAATCTAGATGCATCACTATAGTCAGTGTTAATCTAGATGCATCACTATAGACAGTGTTAATCTAGATGCATCACTATAGACAGTGTTAATCTAGATGCATCACTATAGACAGTGTTAATCTAGATGCATCACTATAGTCAGTGTTAATCTAGATGCATCACTATAGTCAGTGTTAATCTAGATGCATCACTATAGTCAGTGTTAATCTAGATGCATCACTATAGTCAGTGTTAATCTAGATGCATCACTATAGACAGTGTTAATCTAGATGCATCACTATAGTCAGTGTTAATCTAGATGCATCACTATAGTCAGTGTTAATCTAGATGCATCACTATAGTCAGTGTTAATCTAGATGCATCACTATAGTCAGTGTTAATCTAGATGCATCACTATAGACAGTGTTAATCTAGATGCATCACTATAGTCAGTGTTAATCTAGATGCATCACTATAGTCAGTGTTAATCTAGATGTATCACTATAGACAGTGTTAATCTAGATGCATCACTATAGACAGTGTTAATCTAGATGCATCACTATAGTCAGTGTTAATCTAGATGCATCACTATAGTCAGTGTTAATCTAGATGTATCACTATAGACAGTGTTAATCTAGATGCATCACTATAGACAGTGTTAATCTAGATGCATCACTATAGTCAGTGTTAATCTAGATGCATCACTATAGACAGTGTTAATCTAGATGCATCACTATAGTCAGTGTTAATCTAGATGCATCACTATAGTCAGTGTTAAACTAGATACATCACTAGAGAAAAGGAGAAATAGCTTTTTAAACCACGAATTTAAGAAATGACACACAGACAATAGTCTGCACCTACAGACATAGCCAGAATTGAAAGGTCCATTCAAACTCGACTATTTGTATCGATTACAGTAGATCGATTAGTTCAAGACGTTCGTATCGTTAGTTTCTTAAAGAATCGATTCCTTTTGTTTATAAAAACGAAGAGAGAGAAAAAAAAACAGAAATACCGAGTATAGAGAAATCTATTGAACAGATCAAATATTAAACATATAAATAAATACATTGTGATTGAGTATATTGCACATATCTGATACTGACTTTATTCATGCTGTCATTGTGTATAGCTAAGTAGGCTACTCATTTGACGTTTAGGTCTGTGGGGGGAATCTGCGTTAACAAGTTTCGGTGGTCATGGCTTACAAGGGGGATCATTGTATGGCCAGCTCAATGCCCAGGCGCTTTTACTATGCCCCAACTAATACCAGGCACCCATTAAGTGCTGGGTAGAGTCATGGACGACCTCCACACCCGGGAGAAAAAATAATCTTAGCCATCACCGGGGCTCAAGCCCGGGTCTCTCGGAACGGAAATTCGAGTGCGCTGCCGCTAGACCGCCGGACTCCATGGACAACTTTCTGTCATTGAGTATGACATATTATTTTCTGTCATTGAGAATAATAGACATTTAAATATATATGATTGAGTATAATAGACATAAAAGTATCTGTTATAGACATATAAGTATCGGTCATTGAGTAGAGTAACTTTGTACACATAAAGACCTGTCGTTGAGTATAAAAGATATATTGATACACGTTAGGTAATCCTATCACATTATACATAAATCTAAATAATGTACTTACATTTACATATACATTAACATAAAATGTTAAGTTATTCTAAGCAACAAACGACCTACTTTTGGCTGCCACCAAGGCTACAACATTGGTCATATTCATTATTAAAATAAGTCATAGTGTGATATCTAACAAGGAAACAATCTACAAACAAACAAGAAGACAAACAAAGAGCCTAGATCAGGGGTGGGAAACCTTTTGATAATAGTGTGCCAAAGTAGATCTTCTAAATCATTCAGTGTGCCAAAGTAGATCTTCTAAATCATTCAGTGTGCCAAAGTAGATCTTCTAAATCATTCAGTGTGCCAAAGTAGATCTTCTAAATCATTCAGTGTGCCAAAGTAGATCTTCTAAATCATTCAGTGTGCCAAAGTAGATCTTCTAAATCATTCAGTGTGCCAAAGTAGATCTTATAAATCATTCAATGTGCCAAAGTAGATCTTCTAAATCATTCGGTGTGCCAAAGTAGATCTTCTAAAATCTAAATCATTCAGTGTGCCAAAGTAGATCTTCTAAATCATTCAGTGTGCCAAAGTAAATCTTCTAAAATCTAAATCATTCACTGTGCCAAAGTAGATCTTCTAAATCATTCAGTGTGCCAAAGTAGATCTTCTAAAACATTCAGTGTGCCAAAGTAGATCTTCTAAAATCTAAATCATTCAGTGTGCCAAAGTAGATCTTCTAAAACATTCAATGTGCCAAAGTAGATCTTCTAAAATATAAATCATTCAGTGTGCCAAAGTAGATCTTCTAAATCATTCAGTGTGCCAAAGTAGATCTTCTAAATCATTCAGTGTGCCAAAGTAGATCTTATAAATCATTCAGTGTGCCAAAGTAGATCTTCTAAATCTAAATCATTCAGTGTGCCAAAGTAGATCTTCTAAATCATTCAGTGTGCCAAAGTAGATCTTCTAAAATCTAAATCATTCAGTGTGCCAAAGTAGATCTTCTAAATCATTCAGTGTGCCAAAGTAGATCTTCTAAATCATTCAGTGTGCCAAAGTAGATCTTCTAAATCATTCAGTGTGCCAAAGTAGATCTTCTAAAATCTAAATCATTCAGTGTGCCAAAGTAGATCTTCTAAATCATTTAGTGTGCCAGCAGCCTAAAAGTCACCCTGTGCTTTTCATGTATAGGAGACTTGAAATGCCTTTTTGGTGGTCTTCCGCGTGCCATGGAAAACCGCTCTGCGTACCACGACTGGCACGCGTGCGATAGGTTGCCGACCCCTTGCCTAGATGAATATGGCCAATAGAATAAAATCAGTAAATGTTCCTTGTTCATAACATTATTTCTCCACTTTAGGAACATATAGCGGAGAGAAAAATAGGAGACATTTATAGCTGAATGTATATTTAAAACTTTCCCATAAAAGCATGTTGCAAAATGTAAGACAGATAATCCATTTAAAAAAAAAACTTTTCTCGGAGACTATAGGAGGGAGCTTAATCACATCCATCCGATTTACTGCCCGTTTCCGTATGGGAACTTTCGATTTCTCTCCCTTCGCTAAATTGCTTTGCTTGTTCTATGCATAGGCAAGAAAAAATAACTTCGATTTTTTTTATTTCAAAATAATGCCCCCTTTTCCCATTACATTGAAAGATGGTGTAAATACAGAGAACGTTTTAAAATAAGAGCCATAGCGGAATTTAAACTGAAAGTTTACACAAATAGTTTTGTTCCGAATAGAGCTTCTGTGATTAGTGATAGACAAATTCAGGGCATTTCCATTGGATGGAAGAGACAGAATCCTTTTAGAAATTTAAAGAATGATGTTTTATAGGAGGCTTTCTGTCCGGTACCTCGGCTCATTTTTTGTTACACAGAAGGACAACAAACAAAATGAAGATACCGTTTGAGTTATTTTACAGATATTTGCGCTACGTACTAATTATTGAGACGTAGTTATTAAGTGCCGAATTCCGAATGTATAGCAATGGCCATACTGTATCTATCCCTTAAGCCTTTTCTTACATGTTACGAATGCTTCATTTGTGCAGAAGATTATTTCGTCCTACGCTCACCCGTGGTTCGAGTCTAGTCGTGAGTTATGAATAGGGTTTTAAATGACGTAAGGTTGTGGGCTTTCCTGGTTTGGTCAGGCAACCCATTTTACGTCCTAATGTGACTCGGGAAGAAAGAGAACTTATAACGGTTTGTTCTTGCATTATAAATAAGAACAAATATTTGTATCCCTATGTCTATCTGAGTATTGTAATAGATTGTTGTTGTATTTTTAAGTTAGAATTTATGAGTTATGGATTACTACTAACTATTAGTGTTACACCTGTCTGTTGTGAATATTCACTCACTTGTAATGAATGAATCAAACCCACTATTCATGTAAATAAAAGTGGCTGAGCGGCAGCGCGTTTGACTGGCCTACCGAAGGTCCATGGTTCGAATCCTGGTGAAGGCTAGGATTTTTTCTCAAGTGTGTCATTGAGTCTATCCAGCTCTGGATTAGTTGGGGTAAAGTAAACTCTGCTGGGCATTGTGCTGGCCACACAATTTCCTAGTATGCCTTGGTGAGCGCTGCTTCACCGGCCTTACGATCAATTTGGTCCGACGGGATACTTTACTTACTTTTTTTGTACTTGTTTTTTTTTAATTTGAAGTACGTAAATTGAAGAGTAAGTAAATTTGACCTCTTTTAGTGCCCTTTGCTATTATAGACTTGTTTAAACAATACACCTGAAAAGTTGAGAAAAGATATGTTAAATAATATTGTGTGCATAATTTTATATTTTTAGGGAGAAAAATACCAGAATTTAGTATTACACCCACCCAATCATCCATCAACCTAACATCCATCCACCGTATCCATCCGTCCAACCATCTTTTATCCCAACCATACCATCCATCTATATATATATATATCCATCTATCCGTTCACACATCTTTCAATACACAAAAAATTCACATCTCACCATTCACCTATTCTTACTGGCTTACATAGCCATCTAAAATATACATGAAAACATTCATGAATAAAAATGCACTGAAAACCTGCAAATTGAATTGAGATCATATTTTATCCAATTTTCATCGAGAGCGAGAAACAAAACAAAAATAATAGCATGCACTCATGGGACTGATAAACAGTTATCTTACCTCATAACTTTCACAATCATAGATTATATCTACCATAAAAAAAATGTTTACAAATTCCTTCAAATAACAAAGAATGCTTTATTTCACAAGATATGTCTTCGTGGAATAAAAATATTCTTTTGAAGCTCCGCTTAATAAGGGTTGCATTATATAGTTTGGTGATAAAATTTATTCTGATATATTATAGATTATATTTAAAAAAACAGTATTCTGTTCTTATCAGTGTACTTTGCTTCATGAACAGGCTTCCCCCGTTGTGTTCTTGAAATGCTCTTTTATCCATCACCTTTGAGATATTGAAAATGTTTATGCGGTAATTTCAATTGAAACCCTATTTAACTCCCAGTGGTGGAGCTCGTCTGCCCGCGATAGCTCAATATACATGAAATGAAGTTTGCTAACGTGTGACTTTAGAATTTAGAGGCTACACAACGAGTGCATTCGCCGAGCTGTTAGATATGGTGGTGGTTGTTTCCCTTCGTTTAAAATTTGGTTTAGTGCTGCTTTCATATAAACCAGCGATTCTCAAATGGCGTTTCTGGGAGCCCTGGAATTCTGTGAGAACTCTCGAGTATTCCACGAGATTCTGAGCTATGACAGCAAATATTGCCTTTATTTTAATTTTATCTTTAGCCAACATATATATTTTTTCCTTGAGGTTTTTGGAATGGTATTTAAAAGTTGTCCAAATGTTGTTGCGATTTGCATCATCTAAAAACCGGGAAGTTATACATCAAAGAAAATAAAAAGTATTTTGCATTAATGTAGTAGAATGTAGAAAATACAGATCGCACATAAAAGCCATTTACCCCAGAAAGTGGTACCTCCTACTTCGGGTGTGGCATATCATTGATCTGTTGGTGGAGTAGATACTTTTTTTAATTTCAATTTCCAATCAATTTATTACAAAATGACGAAGACCAATATTTTATTTAACTTTGTACACTAATTCTTTTAACTGATATTTGTGTGTGTATAAACTCTTTTTTAAAACAACAAATCCTTCTATGGAAAAAAACAACAACACCATAGCATAACAATTGTATTTCCCTTCATCCCCCAGTCAGCTTAAAGTAAATACTATCTAATTATATATGCAATCTTGAAGAGATTACTCTTCAAATGTATGTTTTTATATAAGTAAAGATGAACACGTGTGAATTCTGAATGAATTACTAACGGTAAAGAAACACCATATCCCTCAATGTCATGTTGACTTGACGCACGCCTCGTGTTGATATTTTTTCTCTTCACTCTATAATTCAATAATACGGGAAACCCTTCGACAGAATGTTTTACTTTGACATAACAAGATTGACCTGTTACAGCAAGTGACCACTTCGATAATCATGAAAAGAGTTGGTCTATGATGTTCCTTCGCTGTCCCTGGGCTTGTTGAAAGTCCTTGAGACGCGGACCATGCTTCACTTGACCGACGAAATCAATTCAATTGTTTTGTTGTCAAGAAACATGAACGGTTTGATAAGCTTAACGTTGTCTTAGCAGCAGACTGGAAACTTTGGTCTATCAGTAGGCATGAAACTTTGGTCTATCAGTAGGCATGAAACTTTGGTCTATCAGTAGGCATGAAACTTTGATCTATCAGTAGGGATGAAACTTTGGTCTATCAGTAGGTATGACACTTTGGTCTATCAGTAGGGATGAAACTTTGATCTATCAGTAGGCATACAACTTTGTTATATCAGTAGGCATGAAACGTTGATCTATCAGTAGACATACAACTTTGGTCTATCAGTAGGCATGAAACTTTGGTATATCAGTAGGCATGAAACTTTGGTCTATCAGTAGATATGAAACTTTGGTCTGTCAGTAGGCATGAAACTTTGGTCTATCAGTAGGGATGAAACTTTGGTCTATCAGTAGGTATGACACTTTGGTCTATCAGTAGGTATGAATTTGATCTATCAGTAGGCATAAAACTTTGTTATATCAGTAGGCATGAAACTTTGATCTATCAGTGGGCATAAAACTTTGTTATATCAGTAGGCATGAAACTTTGGTATATCAGTAGCCATGAAACTTTGGTATGTCAGTAGGCATGAAACTTTGATCTATCAGTAGGCATGAAACTTTGTTATATCAGTAGGCATGTAACTCTGGTCTATCCGTAGGCACGAAACGGTGACGCCCTGATTTAGACATTCAACATTTCAATATTCGACATAATAACAAATATTTGGCGCCCATTGAGGCGTAGGCGGTAATGATACAATATTGGGGTTATCTAAATATAGTATAGGCCATTGGGGTTATCTAAATATAGTATAGGCCATTGGCTATCTTCTTTCCTCTGTGTTATTCTTTCTCTGTATCTCCCTCTTTTACCCCCCCCCCTCTCTATCTAAGTCACTCACTTACTTACTCACTCACTCTCCAACTCTTTTTCAAAGACAATGCCGATACTGACTGTAATTTCATATAAATTTGCATGCCTTTGTTGACACATTTCATATTCATAAAAATGTATTACTTACGTAATCACCAAGATTAAAAACAGGTAGGCCTATGGCTGATACTTCTATTTGAATTATCGATAATTTATTTCTAAATCCGTTTAATTCTTTTGCTGACATTTAGACGAATGTGATTACGAGACATAAAAAAAAGTACGCGTAATATAATTATAAGTTGTGTGTGTGTTAGCTCTGCAAGTGTGACATTTGTATGTAGGCCCATGGGCGCCCGCAGGGGGGGGGGGCAAGGGGGGGCACTTGCCCCCCCCCCTGGAAAAGTGCCCCCCCCCCCCCCCCGATTGATAGATAAAAAAAACATTTGCACTAAAATAGACAAAAAAATTAATAATTAAAACATTTAAATTAATTGTAACAACTGTGACTCCTTCCATTGTCATATCGATCTCATTATCTTTGGGGATTAATCAGGTATACCACATTGATAATTGAGATAGTGAAGCCTTGAGTTGGTTTGATTTTCGGAAAACGCGAGGATACAAAAGTAGCCAAAATTTCATCGACTTGTTACCTTGCCGTATGCCTTACTAGTTTTGCTAACATTACCAGCAACAACATGCACGGTTGAGCGATCGTTCAGCACAATCGTCGGCATTTTACGTCTCGAGAGACGATTCATTTCCCTTGCAGGCCCTCATGTGGCTAAAGAGGCCAATCCTGGACGTACAGGCACGTTCATACTTGTTGCAGTTAAATGTAGCGGAGTGGACCACATTTTTCTCCACTGTCTTTTTCCTGGCGTGCTCCTCTCCCGCAAGCCTGAAACCTTCTTTGATTCCTGCCCTCCAAGTGGGCCTATCCTGCGCCATGATCTCCCCACTGTTTGGGTCAAGATTGAGTTGTTTCATATCTCTTTTGCAGACATCCGCAAATCTCAGTTTTTGACGTCCAGCAGGTCTCTGTCCCGAAGCTAACGTTCCATATAGAATGTCCTGTGGAAGTCGACCCTGTGGCATTCGGCGTAAATGACCTAGCCAGCTGAGACGTCTGTTACTGAGAGTATTACGGATGTCTTGACACTCTGCTCTTCGTGGGACCTCTGCGATTGAAACCCTGTCCTGCCATCTTATATCTAAAATGAGTCTGATACACCTAAGGTAAAAGGTGTTCAGTTTTCTCTCCTCCCAGGAATATGTGCTCCATGTCTCACAGCCGTACAGCAGGGTAATCAGAACGCATGTTTGATAAACTGGCGACTTAGTGGAGCGTATGAGCAGTGAGTTCATCCAGACTCGTTTTTTTTTTTGTTAAATCTTGCCATAGTGCCCATGGCTTTAGCTATTCTACTATTAATCTCCCCATCTAGGAGAACACTGCTTGAGATTTTGGCTTTGAGCCTGTTTAGATTGAAGAGCTTTCCAGATCTGCTTGTGTGAATGTAGACACCCTCGTTGCAGTCTCCATAATCATAGTACAGTAGACACGAGAAGAATATTCCAAACAAGGTGGGTGCAAGTACGCAGTCTTGTTTAACACCGCTGCAGACTTCAAAGGGCTCTGATTAAACTTCAGTGTGCACCTGGTTTTCTAAAAAAAAACAGGCAATGAAAGAGAGCAGTTTTGGAGGGAATCCTATTTTTGCCAGGAGTTTGAGGAGTCCACTTCTGCTGACCATATCAAATGCTTTAGTGAGATCAACGAAAGCTTATTCATCTCTCGGAACCTCTCTTGTAGCAGTCGAATGGAGGAGATCATGTCTATAGTGGATAAGTCGCTTCTGAAACCGCACTGAGAATCTGGATAGACTCTAGATGACAGCACCTGCAGCCTTGATAGTGCCTCTTGCAAGGATCTTACCAACTATGCTCAAAAGGGAGATTACTGTCTTTTTGCAGTCGCTGCGGTCCCCTTTGTTCTTATATAATGTAACGAAATCTGCTAAATGGCTGTCTGACGCGTCTTGGTAAATATGGTGTGCGGCTGGCTGGTTCACCGGACTGTCAACCCTGCTGACCGTTCACTTTCGCCCTAACACATGTTCATATTAATGATATTTTGATCTTAGTTTTACCGAGATGTCCTATAATCCTGGTATAGATACGTAGTAATCATACAAACTGAGTAGTTATTGTAAGGCTTAAAAATATACATATAAATTCTTTAGTCATATAATATTTATATAATTTTCAAATACTTTTTACAGTTTGATCATTTTAAAGTTATAAATGTAAGCCATTAAATCTTTTATATAAAAGAAAAAAATACAGAAATATTAGCTCAAATGAAACGAAATAATTATCTCCCTTTAATTAACAAATGTTTCTACGTTTGATTCAATAGTGATGCCGAACAAGTTCTGTTTTGTGATATAACAAATTTTACTGATTATTATTATTTCTTTATATACATTCAACATTGTGGTATTCATAACAAGATTTAATTATTAGAGGATTAAAATAATTTACGTTAAACAGTTGTAAATAAACATTTCCTGCATTAATTGTTTTGTCCATTTAAGGAGTTTATATTTAAAACATTAATAATTACAGAAATTACATGATATAGTGCTATTAAATAAGTCTCTTATATTTCTAAATTAATAATACAAATAAATTTGTTTTAGAATTAATGATAGGCCTATATATGTTTAATTAAAATTAAGTTGGGGGGCGGTGAGCGGTAAGATTTTAAAAGGGTGCGGTGAGCCGAAAAAGGTTGAAAACCTATGGCTTAGATCTACAATGTCAGATGAACGTCTGTCAAGATTGTGCATGTTGTTAGTACACAGAGACAAAGTGAACAGCAACAAAAAAGAGTTTATGGACAAAATTGTAGATATGTTTGGTAGCGATAACAGACGACTCCAGTTCTTGTTTAAATAATACATTTTATTTTAAATTTACGTTGTAATATTGTTTGTTTAAAGTAAGGTTTTTGTATGGTTTACGTCTATTATATACATATATTGTGCTAATAAAAAATGTGTTGCAACAGTATGCCCTTCATTTCTACAGTGTACTACAATTACTTCAGTGTTCTGTCCGTTCGTTCACCATACAAATGCGCTCAGTAAATTAAAACTACATTAAAACAATACTAAAAAATATTTTGCCCCCCCCTAGAAAATTTTCTGCGGGCGCCCATGTGTAGGCCTACATTTATTGTACGCTGATTTATCTGTTGTGTGGGAATTAAACTGTTTTAATACTACTACTATAGTTTTGTCTATTTGTACATTTAATATGCGTTTAACATCTCAGCGTTTTATTTTATTTTCTTAAGTAAAAAAAACTACCTTTTTCTCGTTTATTTTACTTTTTATTTATCATTTAAAGACAAATATATAGAGAAACTGGCTTGAATAGAATTAGAAGGTTTTTATCGTTGAGAATCTATAGTCTAGACCAGGGGTTCCCAACCTTTTTTTACTCTAGAGCACATTCTAAAATATCGGTAGGGTGGCGAGCACCACCTATTTTAAATCGACAAACTCCTTCCATAACTTGTCATTTTCCCATAATTTATTTTCTTATTTTCTTATAGTCATAATGTAATAATAAATAATAAACAAAAATGTTTCAAAATAATAAAATTATTTGGCATTTTTTTCAAATTGCATACACACAGAGAAATGTATTTACATAACGTAAAGAAAGTAAACAAAACACACAAATACAAAGAAAACATTTAATTAAAAAATATAATAAAGTCAATGTGATCTTTGGCATTGCATTTCATTGGCCAGAGCTTCATAATTAGGAGCGTATGACGATAATCCTGTTAGCAGGCAATCATAAAGATGCTCATCGGTGAGTCGAGATCTATATCTTGATTTTATTAAGTTCATGTTTGAAAACAATGATTCGCATAAATATGTCGAACCGAAAAATGATTCAATTTTATATGCCGCTTTTTTCAACAATGGGAACTTTTCTCTATCCACTGTATTCCAAAAGTCCTCTGACATTAAGGATTTTAGCAAAATATCATTCTTAAGGTCCAAAATTTCTAACTCTAGTTCTTCTGTCTTACCTTGAACAAAATCTGCAATACATGCGGCTATTTCCATAACATTTATTTGGCAAGTAAAAGGATTGATACAGAAGGAAACTTTTATCTCAATAGGTTTAAACTGCAAAAATCTCTCTTCAAACTGTTGTTTTAACTCTTGAAGATGCTTAATAAATAATGTCCCATTTAATTCATTGTCACCTATGCTTCATATGTGGGAAATGCACGAGAGAATTGATCTGCAGATGTGATATCAACAAATCCAATTTAGCTTTAAATGACTTTACAGAGCTTATCATTTCAGCTATGCTTTTGTCTTTACCCTGCAACTCCAAATTTAAAGAATTCAATTTTTTCATGATGTCTGTGAGAAATACCAAATCAATCAGCCAGCCAGAGTCAGCTAGTTCATCATAATTTTCCTTTCTATCGTTTATAAATGTTTTTATTTCTTCAATTAAACTCACAAGTCTTGTAAGAACCTTTCCTTTACTGAGCCAACGTACTTCAGTATGCAGAATAAGATCATGTTCTTTATCTTCAGTATCTTCTAACAGGGCCTTGAAAAGTCGGTGTTGCAAAGGAGCTGCTCGAATAGAATTGATTATTTTTGTAACTATTTTCATGACGTGTTCAAATGGCAAAATTTTACAACACAGAGCTTCCTGGTGAATAATACAATGGTAGGACATGAAGTTTGAAAATGAATCATCCTTCATGCAGAGGGCAATAAATCCTTTGTTTTTACCCATCATTGCTGGCGCCCCATCAGTGGTTATTGCAGACAGCTTGTGCAAAGGCATATTTATTGACTTGGCGTATGTTTTGAATGTATTATAAATATCCTCACCCCTTGTCTGTCCTTTCATAGGTAATATTTGTAACATATCCTCTTTTACTGTGAAGTTACTAAACACCATTCTCACCATAACTGCTAACTGTGCGGTGTCTGATATATCTGTTGACTCGTCAAATTGTAGCGAGAACCAGTCACATATTTCCAAGTCAGTTTTTAACTGAGTTTGTATGTCTGTTGAAATTGCATGTATTCTTCTTGTGACTGTGTTATTTGACAACTGTAAGTCTTGTATTGCTGAGACAATCTCACGTTTGTTAGAAAATCCATCAAACAAACAATCGGCACCAGTCAAAAATAGTTCCTTAAACAACTCACCATCAATGAAAGGTTTCTTCTTTTTTGCGAGCATGTGAGATATTTTGAAAGAAGCAATGGTGGCCTTTTTAGAATTTTCCACATGTCTAATGAAAACAGTCTGTTGTGCTGTTAGACTTGATTTTAGATTACAAATTTTTTTCTTTCTTACTTCAGATTTAAGAGGATAATTCACATTAAAAGTGCCATGATTTGTCTGAAAGTGTCGTTCAACGTTATGTTTTTTCGGCACTGCAATGCTACTACCACACAACAAACAAACGCATGTATTTTTCAAATTAACGAAACAATATGATTCCTCCCAGTCAGTGTTAAAATTATAGGTTCGTTGTCTATTACTTGGTCCACTCATTTTAGGGCTAAAATAAATAATAATAAAAAAAAATAATTGAACTACAATATAATATCAATGTTATATGCATAAATATATTATAACAAGAACTATAACTATCTCCTCAATAATAATAGTTTATTAATAGATCATCGCTTATGAATACAATAAATTACGCACCTCGCTTTTAGCCTGTTAATTTTTTTTTTTAGAAAACTCCTAATTCGTGTTTCGTCTGACGAACATGTCTCTTATCTAACTGTCGCGACCCGAGCAGGGCAGCAATCACAATGACAACAACGCGGTTCCAGGCGGGGAATGCTTTTTGCGCATCACTCCATGTATACGCGGAAAACCCGAAGTGAGTCGATGATCGCAGAAGCAATCAGAGTTATGTGCCTTGTGATTTGGCGCCTTCGGCGTTTATCGGATCAGTTCGTGGCGTTCGTTCCATTCGTTCACTTCGGATTTTCTGCGTGTACAAGGTGTGATGTGCAAATGGCACTAGCCGTTCCAGGCTAGCGTAAATAGTGCAGTCTGGCTCGCCGCTAGACAAGTTGGGACAAGTATCGAACATATTTAATAAACCTAAGCAGTAAAAAAAAAATTAAAACTCTAAGAAATGAATAAAAATAAATCATATTTTTAAAAAATGTTTATGAAAAAAATTCTGTTTCTGTCGAATAGTGAGAGGCGGGCACATACGAATTGTTCCGCGGGCGCCATGGCGCCCGCGGGCACAGGGTTGGGAACCTCTGGTCTAGACTATCACAGTGTAAAAAAAAAAAGTGGTTAAAATGGTTCATAATCGTTTACGTCTTACGTGATTGGTGTAAAGCCAATATTGAGACTTGGGAAAGCCTTCTTGAAAAGTCTGGACACGTCATTTATGTAACCTTATTTAATGATATACTATTTTTTACACGGATTGCTATTTCAAATATTGTGAGCGTACTCAAACATTTCAAATGAAAGTTATTGTGAATTTAAAGGAAAATGTTGACTGCAGTGAATCGATTTCGAGTTTTGTTCTGAGTTGTTTTTTTTTTTTCATTAGTCCGAGAGACGGAAAAGAGGACGTAATAATAAAATATAGTCATTGTAATTAACAGACAAACTGTTGGATCGAAAGTCATGCATTTTTGAAAGGACAGACCAACACTTAATGTAACCATGAGTCTTTGTTATGTAGTCTAACAAATTTCTCCCAAGTCCCATTGTGTTTTCTGTTTCAGTAGTAGTTCTGGGCTTACAACTCCCTCGATATTTCAATACAGCAATAGTTGGACTTTTATCTCCCCTGTCTTTGCATTCGTTTTAAGTTTCGGACTGCACTCCGAGAAATAGATGCTGCCAAATGTTTAGGCTACAATAAAATAAAACGCTAAATGGAGGTTGGGGGATGGGGCCATGGGTGGAGAGATAAAATATGTAAATCGCTGAAACTAAGGCTTTTGAAACAGTTAATAGACCATCTAAAGTCTGGCCAATAAAAAGATAAATAATACAGTCAAAAGTCAAATGTGTCAGGCCTAAAAAAAAGTCAACACATAACAGGCTAATATATAAAAAAAAACTAAGCCAATACTAATAGTCTAGTAAGAAAACAAAAGGTTGACATTTTCACTACTTGTTTTTTTAAGGCTACATTGGTTGGTATTGAATGTGTAGAAATGGTTAAAGTTAAAGGGGCATAAATCATATTCTTTATTTTAAAAATATATATTAACCTAGTTATCGCCCTTTGCTTGTCTCTTTCATTTTACATAATTTCAGTTCAAACAATTTCTACTTGTAAGAGTATCTGATAGTTTTCTTACTTTATATGTTACAGAAGACAAGCCACATTGCCCGGCGTTGCCCGGGTGAAAAAAAAACTGGACTGTATAAGGGGCAGCTAACAAATTTATAAACTACACTTAAAGGAAAGCTAGGCCTATAAATCTTATCTTTAAATAATTTTTTTTTTACTGAATACTGTTAGGAAAGTAAATAAATATTATAATCGGTTAAAAAAATAGGCAAGTATTTTTATTTAACAAAATCTAAATTGCTTGTAGATTTACAATGTCTTTTGTTTTAAAAAGTTTAAAAAAAAAAAATTATAGTCTAACTGGAGAATCGAACCCAGGTCGCCCGCATAGCAGTCTGCTAAGTTTACCACTGAACCATCGCAGACACATGTTCGATGTGAACAATTATTAGACAGTATATATGGCTAGGCCTAAATAGGTCAGTGACACAAACTCACGTGATTTCAAATTGACCAATGGGGATCCGTATGGAGACAATCAGTATCTGTATCTGTATTGAGTACGTGGAAAAACCCCGTGCGGGTATCGCTGCCACAAGAGGGGGGTGCGCGCGGGTACTAAGGCTTCGATAGTCTCTGTTTAAAAGAGTCTAGCGATGGTGCATTCACTGTATTGTCACTCAGTTTGTTCCACTCGGTTATAGTTCTAGGGTAGTACGAGTATTTCGCAATGTCACAAGTAGTCCTGATGGTCTGGTACTTAAGTGAGTGTTCTCTTGTGGTACGGGTGGGTCTAATGAGGCGGGTGGGTGGTACTGCGACGAGACCGTGGGTGACACGGTACATCAGCGATAGTCTCTGCTGTTTTCGTCGCTCGCATAGTGGATCCCATCCGAGGTCGTTGAGGAGGGCTGTGGGACTGACGTCTTGTTCCCGCCAGGTCTTGTTGAAAACCACCCGAGCTGCTCTACGGTTGATGCGCTCGAGGGCATCGATGTCCTGTTGTTGGTAAGGATCCCACACACTTGCGCAGTATTCCAGCTTCGGGCGTACGAGAGTGCAATATGCTAGGGAGCGGGTCTTGCGAGGGCAATACCGGAGGTTCCGCGATATCATGTGTATAGAGTTGGCCTTCTTGGCGACGATGTTGGTCTGGTGGTGCCAATGAAGGTCGTCACTGATAGTGACCCCAAGGTATTTCGCCTGACTGTGCCCAGAATCGTCCCGCACATCTGGTAGAACTTGTCCATGCGCTGTCTCCTGGCAATGTGCATAATGTAGCACTTGCCGGGGTTGAACTTCATAACCCATCGGAGATGTGTGGAGATTGTCGAGGTCCTGTTGTATGGTGGCTTGGTCTCTCTCACTCTGGACTTGGCGATAAACAAGGCAGTCATCTGCGAATAAACGGATGTAGGTATCCGTAGTGAGCCAGCTTCCCTAGTAGGCGCTCATGGGGGACGGTGTCAAAGGCACGACTGAAGTCTAAAATTCCGACATCCGACTGTACCTTCTTGTCCATGGTTGCACACAGGTCGTCCAGTGTGATCAACAGCTGAGATTCACAGGAGTGAGCCTTCCTGAAGCCGTGCTTATCTTATAAGTTTACAGACGTTCCTTCTAGATAGAAGATTATTACGTCCACTAGGCCCAAAACTCCTGCAGGGCGACAGGGATCCGTCGGTGGCAGGGATAGAACCCGCGACCTGTCAGTTGGTTTTTTGGTTGACAGTCCGGTGAACTAACCAGCCGGCTTCACTGTAGTGTTGTTAGCAGTCTCATTATATATATATATAGATTAATACGTCCGACCTTATGAGTCTAGTCTTGCATTTTAATTAGTGTTTAATTAAATGATGTAAAGTTATTGTATGTTTTGGTATATGTATCACTTCCTAGAATAGACGTTTCTCATCATTTTTATGACCTACAGGAATTGGGAAAACGTTAACAATTAATCAACAGGGGTCGGCAACCTAAGGCACGCGTGCCACACTTGGCACGCAGAGCTATTTTCAGTGGCATGCGTGGGATTCCTCCAAGAAGGAAATTTTGCTAACTACTTGATAATCACACTTGACGTCGAGTGTTCAAGAAAGTTTGTGTGTAAAGATCTCATCTTTGGACTCGCGATCTGTGATTGAATCTATTAATAGTCAATTTGTATAGCTTCTCTCCTTTTACTGATTTACAGACAATTCAAGTCACTTCTACAAGAGAGTGAGTGCTGTTGCACACAGAGTTCTTTATCTTAGAAGAGATTAAGTTTTGGATTCATTTCTTGTCTGGAAGCAATTAATGAAATTGATTAAATCAAAATTTGTTCCGGTATTAAATGAGGAGAACTGACTGTTGAAGCCGATGTGACTGAATAACATAGCTGCACATTTAAATGAGTTAAACTTGCTTTTGGAAGGACGGGGTCAATCAGCACTTGAATCGTTAGACATTGGAATGAATTTGCATTGAAACTGGACATATCTTGCGGTGAAATCAATTTCAAAACATTTTAACTATTTCACTTATTTAAGGCAAATTAAGATGGATAGATGGGTTATTTTCAGGTTACATTGAAGAGTTCAATGGCGAGTTTTCTAAACAAAGGCAAGATGTATGGACTCATGTTTTCATACCACATCAAGACTGACTGTATTGATTATACTACTTCTTAGATATGGATCTTTTTTTATAGTAATGACTAGTGACTAGGCTGTTTTAAAATGCAACAAGTTGAATTTTAAACATCCAAAATTAGATATCAAAATGTACCAATTTGCAAAAAAAATCTATAAGGAGATGCATAAGAAAGTCATCTGCTATTCTCAACTGCTAGGCATTTAATATAAGCCTTTGGTAAAACTTACACATGTGAACAGATTATATCGCACATGAAAGGAAAAATATAATTTATTCTAAAACAATTTTATTTGTTTTATTATTTTAACAAAAATAAGAGGCTTCTTATGTACTAGCATTATATTATGGAATTGGTGTAATTATTAATGTTTAAAAAAAATCATTAAACCGACTTAAACATATAATGCGGGAAATGTTGATTTACAACTGTTTAACGTAAATTAATAGGCCCCATAATACCCCTAATTATTAGTTGAATTTAACAAAATATAATACTAGATTTGTATAAAGAAATAACTATTAATAAGTACTATTAGTAAATACTATTAGTTATATTACAAAACATAACATGTTTGGAATTACTACTATAGAATCAAATTTGGAAACTTTTATTTAATTAAAGGGAGATAATTAACCAGTTTTTATTTGAGTATTTCAAAATGTTTACAATTTTTCATTTAACAAAATTGGCAGCTTGAAAATATAGCTTAAAAAGATAAAACTAATTTTAAAAAAGATAGCTAAAAATTGTATAAATATTATAAACATGAAGAATTTATATGTACATTTTTAAATATTACATTAAAAAGCTACCCACTTTGTATGATTACAACGTATCAATTCCGCTTTAGAGAAGTACAAAGTCCTCATATTCCTCAAAACATTAGAGATAATCTCAGTTATGCTGTGATTAAATATTAATTTAAAATAAATTTTTTATTGTTTAGCAGGTGCAAGAATCAATTCTTGACATTATGTTACATTTTTAGACATCAACCATTAATGTGAAAAGTTCAGTAATTCAATTAATATTTGCTATAAACACACATAAAAAACATGTTAATATTTAAAAAATAAATAAATAACTTAACTTTTTTTACAAGTGCCTTTGCTTTTGGTCTTGGTGTTGCTACGGAGCTTAATTCAGCTTAATAAATTGTCTTATAAGAAAAAATAATTAAAAATATAGTAGTGCAGGATTACTTTCAGGCTGTTGGCTCGCTGAATGATTTAAAAATCAGAGTTTGGCACACTATTAGCAAAGGCAAAGGTCGCCGACCCCTGTCCTACTATTCATTAGTAATCTGCCTTCCGATGACAAAGCAATTTCAGAACAATTTAAATATTTGATAAATTATGGGGAGTGCAAAATCTAGACCGATTTTGGTGGAATTTGTGATTTAGTGATTTCTGGATAAAAAATTAATAAAGATGCAAGACTAGACTCGGACCACGGATGAGCGTAGGACGCAATAATATTCTTTATAGAAGGAGTGTCTATTATATATATGATAAGATAAGATAAGATAAGAGTTGATCTAAAGTAATTTAATCCAGACATTTAAAAAACACATTTAAAAAAAACTGATGCAGACAAAGAAGATAAATCCATTCCATTGAAATTTGTTTTGAAATTAGTTCACTAAAATGTTTTGATTTATTAAATAGGTTTTGTTTGTTAAAAAAAATGTTTCGTTAGGAATATCTTACTCGCCTTCAGGCTTTGTTATTTTTGGTTACATTATAGGCCTATTGTTATGCGAGCCATAAAAAAAAAAATTCTAAGTCACCGCCAGGCAAAAAAACCTAAATAAGTTTGAGAACCACAGGGGTCAAATTATCTTAAATGAAAAAGACATGCTAAGGGCAATAACTGAGTTAATATTTTTTATGCCCGGCATAAACTGTACATGTGGCAATAAAAGTATCAATGAAAAAAATGTGGTTACAGTCACAGGCACTTTTATGGTATTTATGTCAGTGTTAATTAAGCAATATTGTTTTAAAAAATAAAACTTTTTTTTTTTGGGATGACGTTTCCAATTTATACATTTAACTTTTAACCCGATTAGTCAAGCGGCTTAGGAGAATATAGAGCAAAAACAAACATCTAAATAAATAAACAAACTCACGGTAATTATATATATTGATCAGTAACAGTAGAAACAAAATGGCGGAAATTTCCTCAAGAATGTTACTTCCGAGCCTAATCCATTCTTTTTAGAGATCAGTGGTGTTCATTTAAAGGAAAAAAAGTAGCATCAGTCATTGGTGTGCAAATTATACTCTTGAACAAGCACAGTCAAAACATAAACTTTAAATAATCAAAACATCGACTTGTGTGTGATTTGCGTAAAGTACTATTTCACTGCCATCTGTAAAAGAAAAATAAACGTGTGCGTATTCCCTAAAATGTGTTCTTCTTATCTCCTTTATTTGTCGTATAGCCGTTCCATTATTCGCACGCCGTGTTCGATTGATTCTATTAAGCAAAGGAATTGAAACTCATCCTAGCTTAATGACAATGTAGAGTTCCAACTTAATATTATTATTGTTAACACTATTTAATTATATTAATACTTAATACGTTAGAAGATAATACATATACCAAATACATTATGAATGCATACATTATATTTACAGATAATATAATTTATCGCTGATGACAAGAGGGCGATTAAGAGCAAACTAGAGGGGGGAGAGATGGGGGGGGGGGGTCTATGAGTGGATATGGTTACTAAAGACTTGCGTTCTGAAGAACTCCAATGGAGTCTGCTATGGATGTATCGCAGATTTATTGCATTAACTTCTTACAAGTTTTCCTCTGCAATTGTAATACATTTATACCCGTGTCACTGATTGTCTTGTGCGAGGGGTAGGCGCATTTGGCTTACTAAAGTCTTAGATTGTATAAATAATGTTTTCCTTTCCTAAGAAGTTTAAGTTGCATTAAACTGAATGCACAAATGTGGTTATTATTGTTATTTTTGATAAACACATTGCTTGTATAATAACTTTCATGTATGCTTATTCTAATCACATTCATAATATTTTTCTTCTACAGGAATAGCAACGGGAAAAGATCGAAAGGTGCATCCCGGTCATCAAACAACAGACGACAGAAAGCCAAGTCCAAAATAGAAGGAACCTCCATATTTGTTGGGTATGTTTACAAATTGTACTAATTAATTATTTATTTTTTCATAACGTAACGAAAAGTTGGCATGCCGACTCTCATGTGGGAATGGAGATCAATGTGGGCCATTTATACATACACATATGACGTCACTAAATAGCAATAATAGGGTAGCCAAAACTTCAAATTTTGTTGTGGAAAGGGTAAGGGTATTTGATTGTTTGTATCTGTGTGATATTGTATTTCGTGAGTATGACGACGCCACCGATGTCGAGACACAGGGTGCTAATTTCAGGATAATAAAAAAACATCTTAATCATAAAAAAAAACTGCAATCAATCCTCGCCTCTTCCTGTTTCGACTTTCGCAAATTAACTCAATTGAGTTTGTGTGTGAGTGTGTGTGTGTATGTAATTAAATGAACAATAACAATCATATGAAATGTGTAACGTTTAATTAATAAGAGTTATTTTCTCTTTATTGGGTCATTCGCGCGTAATGGTGACTTAAAATGTGTGTTATATCGTGTCAAGATCGCTAAAAAAAATTTTCAAACTCGTATTCAGAAGGTCGTGAACAGGTTTGCCATGCCATAACAATAAAAACGTTTGATTTATAAAAAAAAGATTCCTACTTAGAAGAAATTCACTTTATCGCGGTTGAATCTGGAAATGATTGACTGAGATGAACGATGATCGACTGTTTTGAGTAAGTTGTAGACCTATAGTTTCATAGCAGTTGTTTACACCATTGTCATTAGCGGTTTGTATGTGTATGTGGGTTTGCATACTCAGTAGACTTTGGAGATATATATATCTATATATATAAAAAGACCTTGTTAGCCCCCCCCCCCCCCCGCGGATCCCCATTGGCCAATTTGAAATCACGTGATATCACTGACCTATCTAGGCCTAGCCCTATATACCGTCTAATAATTTTTCACATCGGACATGTGTCTTCGAAAGCTCAGTGGTAAACGTATTGGACTGCTATACGAGCGACCAGGGTTCGATTCTCCAGTTATACTATACTTTTTTTTTTCGACAATTAATTTTTCAAACTTTTTAAAACAAAAGACATTGTAAATCTACAGTAAATTTAGATTTTGTTAAATAAAAATATTTGCCTTTTTTTTACCCGATTACAATATTTATTTTAAATTACTTTCCTAAAAGTATTCAGTAAAAAAAAATAATTTAAATACAAGATTTATAGCTTTCTTTTAAGTGTAGTTTATTAATTTGTTATCTGCACCTCAAACAGTCCTGTTTTTTTTTCACCCGGGCAACGCTGGGCAATGTAGCTTGTATATATATATATAGACCCGGTGCTACAAATTTTGAGGGTGTGTGAAATTTAATGTTGCCGCCTTTTTGAAAATTCAGTGAAATTTATAAGAATATTATATATTTATTTTTTTTATTAAGGAAATAAATTGTAAAATCACTAAAAATGTTTGTTTAAATTTAATATAATAGTAAACAAACGAACTGTAACAAAATAAGAAATTTGGGAAATAGTTATTTTGAAAATTTTACTTTTCTGGCTATCAATGTTGCAAACTTTAACCGTAGACCTAAATCTGCAATATTTAAATTGTTTGCAATGCCGCTTTCAATTAAAATCATCGCTAAGTTGTTTAGTCTTTCTTGGCTCATGTTTGATCTCAAATAATTCTTAATTATTTTAAGTTTCTAAAAACGTCTTTCAGAGATGCAAATGTGAGCATAATTCGTAATGCGAATGCCGTGTTTGCGTAAATTTCATTTAAATTATTTTTGACATCATCATTGTTAAAGAAATTAATCTTCCCAGCACCTTGTCCCAATGTTCCACTTCCTTTTACAGGCTTTTGTTCAATATAGTATTGACTAACGCTCCTTTCTGTAATGATTTTTCAGTTCCGTCCATTTGATGAAGCATTCAAAATGTTCAACACTTCGCTCATGTCTTTTTAAAATTTGTGAAATATGTCGCCAATCGTTGATACCGTTTCGAGCCAATATAATAGGAGACGAACCAAATATTTTGCAGCAAAAAACGATAAACTTTATCAAACTCTTTTGAATAAATTAACCACGATCTCGGAATTCTTTCATTATTATCTATAAGCTTAATTCGGTGAAAATAATGATTTGAAAAAAAAAACTGAAGTTTTCTGAGTTTTTAGGATATTGATTCAAATTATCTTTGAACTTGTTGGGTCCTTTTAACACAATTTGCTGAATGAAATTTGTGTTAATTCCTTCTGCCTCTGGCCAATTGCTAATATTAGCATCATCAAAACAGAACACTGTTGCAACTAATTCAGTTGCTGGTTCAATTGTTGAACTCATTTCAATACGATCGTCAGAGTCATTTAGTTGCACAAAGCTTTTCAGATTCTGGTACAACCGAATTAACCGTTTCGATTAAACTTTCAAAATTCAATTCAAAGTTTTGAACAATGTCAATTTTATTTTCGTTGGCCGATTGCTGACGATGAGGCTTGAACAAATAATTTTCCAATGATTTCTGATTTTTCTACGTCTGCTCCTCTTTCACTGTCCTTTTTGTTTATATTCCCAGCCAGAAAATTTTATTTTTTACATTATTTGCTAAAAAAATATATTAGGCCTAGATCTATATATAATTATCTATATATATAAAAAGACAGTGTTAAGCCCCGCGAGGATCCCCATTGGTCAATTTGAAAACACGTGTGTCACTGACCTATCTAGGCCTAGCCCAATATACCGTCTAATAATTTTTCACATCGGACATGTGTCTTCGATAGCTCAGTGGTAAACGTAGTGGACTGCTATACGGGCGACCAAAGTTCGGTTCTCCAGTTAGACTATACTTTTTTTTTTCCACAATTAATTTTTCAAACTTTTAAAAACAAAAGACATTGTAAATCTCTAGGCAATATAGATTTTGTTAATAAAAATATTTGACTATTTTTTTTACCCTATTACAATATTTATTTACTTTCCTAAAAGTATTCAGTAAGTGTAGTTTATAAATTTGTTATCTGCACCCCAGACAGTCCTTTTTTTTTTTCACCCGGGCAACGCCGGGCAATGTAGCTTGTAAAATATATAATTAAAATTATGTTTACTGGGCCGGATTGACAATTTTGCCGCTCTAGGCTTATGAACTTTTTGCTGCCCCATTAATTTTAATATATTTATTTAGTTTCTTTAAGCCAAGATGTCAGTGTTCTAAAAGGGGAATCCGAACGGAGCAAGCCGCCTAACACGCGACCGCCCTATAGGCGGCCAGCGTAGGACTAGCCTCGGACAGAGGTTGCTTACTCATTCCTTTCCATGTCGGAGTGCATGGCCTGCTAACGCTTACCCAAACATGGTTACAAGATTCTGTTCTCAACCATGGGGGTTGACCAAAGCAGATTGACTCGAGGACGGTGTTAATGCCTAGTCGTGCACTGTCCTTGAGTCCTTTCAGGACTCAAGAACAGAACGGTGTTCTATAAAAGTGTGCCCTTCGGCGGCTCGGCCCCTTCCATTAATATTATGATTACTTCAAATTATAATCTTGGAGAAACAACATGTTTATAAGTAAATAAAAAATTAAGTAGTGATGATGAAGAGGGTTGAATAGAAGGAATTATCGCACCCTGACTAAAATGTGAAAATAAATCAAAATTTTGCCGCCTTCCGAGCCTTAGCCACTTAGCGCCTGCGTGATGTATCCGCCTTTCGCCGGCCCTGTATATATATAATATATAATATAATATAAAATATAATTAATATATTATATAAACGTATAGGCCGTTGCACTGTGTCGCCCAACAGGTAGGCCTACACACTATTGTTTCTTTAGAGCTACAGGAACGAGCGGTGTGTAAATATTATAACCGTAAGGTCATTGGCTCGACAGATACCTCTCTGTTCATTTTTCAGCATGGAAAAGCCATGTTGAGTGTAGGCCTAACGTTCTTTTAAGAAATGTCAAGGACAGCCTATCAAATTTTTCTCCGAAAACCTGAAAACGGTTTTAATGCGGACAGAACACGTCGTTTAATTCTCAGATTCATTATTTTTGCTTAATTCATAACCAGTGACAATTTCCTACATACTGAGTAGGGCTACTTAAGAGCTGGGCACAGGGCGCACATAATAGAAGGGGCGCACATTTCATGATGGGGAAGCTAAAATTATCCCATAGGCCTATATTATTGATTAGTTTTTTTGTTTTTGTTGTTGTTGTTGTTTTTTTATGTTGTTTTGTTGTTGCTGTTTTTTTTGTTTTCTTTTAAATGTTGTTTTGTTGTTGTTATTTTAGTTGCTGTTTTGTTGTTGTTGTTGTTGTTTTGTTGTTGTTGTTTTTTTTTGGGGGGGGGGGGGCACGGTGGCGTGCGTCAGCGCGTTCGGCTGGCTTACCGAAGGTCCTGGATTCGAATCCTGGTGCAGACTAGGATTTTTTCCCAAATCTGGTGGGTGTCCCTGAGTCTACCCAGCTCTGATGGGTACCTGACCTCTGTTGGAGTAAAGCAAAGGCGGCTGTACATAGTGCTGGCCACACAATCACCTAAAATGCCGTGGTCACAGAAACTGATGAACGCTGCTTCGCCGGCCCTATGGATCAATTTGGTCTGATGGGATAATTTACTTTTTTTTATTGATAAGTTTAAGGCTCTGTAACCGAATGATAGAATTATTTTAAACATAAAGAGCAAGAAACGTATATGCCCCCCCCCCCTACCCACCTTTCCTGTGGCCAAGCCTATGTTTGATAGCGTGAGAGTAACGGAATATATAAAGCGGTATGAGTTTCATGATTTTCAATGCTCTACTAGACACGGTGGCGCGTTCGGCTGGCTTACCGAAGGTCCTGGGTTCGATTCCTGGTGAAGGCTAGAATTAGTTCCCGGGTCTATAGTGTGATCCCAGCTCTTTAGTTGGGGTCAAGTAATAGCGGTCATACCTAGTATGTCGTGGCTACCGAAACTGGTAAACGCTGATTCACCGACCCCCATGGTCAGTTTTGTCCGATGGGATACTTTACTTCTTTCTTTTCTCTAGATGAGTATCAATCGTGTTCATGTATTTAAGCCTATTGCACTGTCTCTCCCTGGACAGTGCCGTTGCAAGGGATTTGGGGTCCCGGGGGGCTTGTCCTCTTTAGGGGCCCCTGCATTTTGACATTCGACATTATTACATGAGAAAAAACAATTTGAACACTCCTTTGGGGACCCCCTCAAGTAGGGGCCCGAGGGGATTTTCGAATTTGGACCCCCTTCCCCTCCCCTAGCTACGCCACTGCTCTCCCATTTATGAAGTCCCAATCTGTTAAATGTAACAGTGTCAGTTCCAAGTCTTTTTGTCCACAGACGTTATAAGTGATAGGAACATGTTACACATTTCTTTTTTACTCACCTCTTAAACGTATCCTTTTCAGTCCATGTCGGCCCATCGGACCATTGAAGCACCGTTTTTAGTTATACACCGCCCAAGAGTCAAAACGCTATGTTGTACCAAGTTATCATAGTAGCAAACGACGGCCCAGGCACGTGATGCAGGCAAGGTATGAGTCAGAGTCTGCCCGAGGCTAGCCCTATGCTGGCAAGCCTATAGGGCGATCGCATGATGGGTTTGCTTGCTCCGTTCGTGTTCTCCTTTCCGAACTTCACCCCTCGAGTCGTGGAGGGCCTGCCTGTGGATGTTGGCTGGTACAGCGTTGGTCGAGCGGATTTTGTACGACACGTTGATTCCCCATCATGACTACCTTTGAAACCAGGATGTTGTTTGCATACCCTTCCTAAAGTCACACCACTCCCTCCCCTGGGGGTGCCACACTTCGGTGGTGGGGTGTACAATACCGCTGGTACCGGGTGAACTGTACGAACAGCTCCAAACTCCTAGCCCCGACACCCCCAGAGATGAAGGTGGAGGCATGCAGTGACCCTAGTCCTACTAAGCATTGGCCTCCAAGTCTAAAACGGGAAACAGTGGCTTACACACTTAGCTGTCTTTGAGGGTCATGGGTACAGAAGTTGGCCAGTAAAGTAGATTTCACTATAGTGGCCACGGCATACAAAGGTATAATGTGCTCAGCACAATGCCCATGTGCATTTACGTTTTCCCAACTAATGACAGGTACCAATCAAATTTGAGTAAACTCAAGGTCACCATCTCGACCCTAGACCTTCGGTACGTCAATCCGATGCGTAAATGATCTTAATTTAAAGTAACCATTGTACGCACTCAGCCGATACATCTGCACCTCAACATATCATCCTGTATCCCCACTCGGCCACTCCTCATCCCTTGGCGTTAGCAGAAGGCACATGTTTCCTAGTCACGCTGCTTGAATATTTATACGTATAATGGATAGCACACTACGTGAGTGAGAATGCAGTTTTCATTTTTGTAGTCAGTCATCGGTCATCGCTTTTGGCTGGTCTCTCGGCCTCCTCCCTTCAAGGACTCCAACGTATCCAGAACTGCGCAGCCCGACTAGTTCTCAAGAAGAAGTAGTCAATTAATATCACTCCTCTGCTCCGATCTCTGCACTGGCTACCCATCAACAACCGGATCTCATGTAAGCTGGTTTCTCTCTGCTATAAGTGCCTGAATAACTGTGCCCCGGATTACCTTCGCTATTGTCTGGGCTCTACACCCAGTCCCGCCCACTTCGTTCGGCTTCTGACGCGCTTACTCTGCGGATCCCTCGTGTGAGACTAGTGTCCACTGGCGAAAGTTCATTTTCCTACGCAGGACTGTCCGCTTGGAATCACCTCCCACTACAGCTTCGCCAGAGCCCTAGCTATGACACCTTCAGGAGCCGGCTGAAGACTCACCTATTTCGTCAGCAGAATTAGTGTATTTTTACATATTTCGTTGTCTGTCTGTATAGGGCGTTTGCAATCACGTGACAAAAAGCACGTGATTTTTTTTTACTTTGAGTAATGGTGTACAAGTAACAATGGCCGCTGTATTAATAAAGTTTCATATAGGCTCGAGCTTTTTTAAAATGATGTTTTGTGTTTTAAGTCTTGTTAAGATTTAAGCTGTATTAAGTATAAAATAAAATAAGCATTCTAAAAAGTAATTAAATCTCAACTCACGTCATATCCGAACAAGCCACATACAACTACGCCATATACTGACCACTGGTCACCCAACAGAAGGGCCATTTTAGACGGAAGTGATTGATTAATTACTCTATTTATAGACCCTGACGGGACGTCTCTGATGACGCGTCCAAATCTCGTTCTAACTAATTTCAAAATGACTATTTCCTGTTGACTAAAGTGCTAATACTTATTCTAAATCTCTAATTGCTAAATATCTACAAATTTACCTTATGTACAACCATATACTAAATTAAACTACAATAAAAATTCTACCTATTACTTTAATTAAACTACATTAACGAAAACCCAATTTAAAATAATCGGACAAAGAATTCCAAAAAATGACACAAGGCCTAGCCACTTGACCTCGTTTCAGGGCTTTTACAAAATACAAAACAATATTTACATACATTATTTTTATACCAAACAGTCACCCAAGTCTATATCTATATTACAAATAATAAAATACAATTAAATTAAAAGTCAATTACTTACATTCTCGCAAATCATAGCACACACAGAGCACAGAAACTTACACATTCAAAACAGACCACTCGTACAGCACAAAGCAATTGATACACACTTTTAATTTAAGTCACTGACCTACATAAAGAAGTACTTCACCATTTTTGTACACCAATAGTGGCTTCTATTTACACAAATACGTCACTAAAAAACCTAAGCCACGCCCATTGGGAACGCTATATTCTGTAACTGTCGTCAGCGCATAGAACTGTCACCAACGGGATATGCGCTATATAAGCACCGTTATTATTATTATTATTATTATTGCGGGTGGCGCATAAAAAACAATCTGAAAAAAAATATTCTAGATAATAAACGGCTACGTTAATTATAAATATAATAGGCCCAATCTTCCTGATTAGGCCTATATTTTTTTTTTTAATTGCAGCCTACAGATTTTCCGGATCTTTAGTTTCCATAAATGTCCTAAATTACAATTCGCTTAAGTCTAGGTCCTATTCTAGTGCTGCGCAATTTTTAATCATTTATAGCCTATTAACTATTAACTACGGTTTGTGTGACCATAAACTATAATAAGATGAATCGCTTGCTCTATTTTTTGAGCTTATATCAACTTTTTTCCCGTTCGCAACCAACAAGGCAGTCTCAAATTACTTCTACGCTCCTCGTTGTTTCTTAAATGTTTCCGCTATTTACAACTTTCGATTTTAATTTTAATTTTTCAATGAGAAAATCGAAGCGATTCAATAAAAGTGCAAAGGAAACAACGAATAGGAAATTCAGTGTTTCGAGTCAACATTGACTCAACATATAGCATAAATAAGACTTAGCCTACTAAATCAAACGGTCCATGTAGCCTATATTATTATAGTCTATTGTGTGACAAACTCTTCTGCATATCCCAATAGTAGTCTTATAGTTTTGGGGTAAATTTAAAAGTTTTGACAGAAGAACAAAAATGCTAGATCTAACAAACATGCATATAAATTATTAATAGAAGAAAAAACGTGTTTTTTTATGGGAGGGGGGTCGTTTTCATTTTGTTCAATTTAGGAATGTAGACCAGATCTATACTATAACGTCAAGTGTGGACGCCCCCTTCAAAAAATTAACTAGATCTAAAGGCCTAGATATCTAGGCCCTAAATCTATTTATAAATCATTTTAAAAGAAAACATTATTATGCTTTAAAATCATCAGAAAAATAACATAAAGACTAAACTCTTTGTATGGTTATAGCTTATAGCCTAGTTATAGGTTATATGCTTAATAATACTAGTTCATGTGCTTATTTAGATAGGTTTCTTTTTTTTTTTTTTAAAGATGCGCAATAACTCTCCTTCAAAAAAAGCCTAACGGAACTAACGGAGGCTCTCCAGTTAAAACACACACCAGGCGAGCATGATAAGCGAAGCACGTTTTCTGCCGGTTCGCCCGTATTCGATAAAGTAGCACGTGGGTCTCGTTCTCGTCACTGCTACAGTGCACCGCTACTAGGGCCAAGTTGGTTTTTAAAATTCCAATTTATTTAGACAATGGTTCTTTATATTTTCTAAATAATAATTATGAAATGATTTCTTTATGCGTCTAAGCTTCAAATAGTTTAGGCCTACCTAAAATATATCATATACAAGGAAGTGAAAAAACAAATTTTAAAGTTTAGCATGTATATTATATTAAAATATACGCAGGGTTGGAGCAACCCAAATTTTTTTTGTTTCTAAGGGAAACAGAAAATACTAAGAATAAGATGTTTGTAATAAATTGGCGAAGAGTTAATTAAACGGCATGTATAAACAATAATGAACGTAGATCTAGGTCAATAACTTTTACTTGGAAATTTTTTCTTCATACACAATTTCGGTATATGTATTATTATTTGTTGTTGTTTTTTTGTTTTGTTTACTAAATCTGACACTTATTCGGATTTTAAATTCAGCAACTAGTCGTAATAATTTTACAGAGCAATGCAAGGATTTATACTAGTCTGATTGTATTATTGAGTATAATGCTAAGTTATAATGTAACAGAAGACTTTTTAACAACATATGTTTTAATATATCCTTGTAATTGTGAGAAATGGATGTTTAAGTGGGTTATAAAAGTTTCGTTTACGGTTGAATGATTAAAAAAAATAGGCAGAGGGTGGAGATGAGAACAATATGAGAAGCGATTTAGTTTAGGAATAATATTTTGACTTCAAGATTGGGCCTCGACCTGGCAATCAGTTTGCATTGTGGGCCTCTCACTCACTTGCCGTCCGCCATTTTCGTTGCGTTCAGTGTATGTTTGTGGTGTCTTGTGCGTCCTTTGTTTACACGTGGAAGATAGGTAGGTTAGTAAATAAACTGTAAATGCAATATACTAAAAGTGTGCTTTCAATTTTTTTTTATTGAGATGCTTTTCTAAAATACGTGCCCACTTTCTTTCAAAGGTGCTGTAGCAATGTTTGAGTGGTACAAGTTAACCTACTCCCAACACCCTGCTCTACATTCTACTGCTCCTAACTAGATCTAGTAGTATTCTAGCCCAGCATAATTTGTTTAGGTTAAAGCGTAGATATAGGATCATTGAACATGATTGTTTAAGCCTTTGGTGTATACTTAGCAAAACTACCCTCTACCAAAGTTTATAGCGATATTTTTATTTTGTCTATAAATGCAATGTGCCTCAAAGGCTCATGACGTCAGAAATGTACAGAATAAAATAATATCAGAACGGAGAGCCAGATTATCTCTGCTACTGGTTCATTTATTGCTATATAAATTATATGCTACCAACAAACGCACTCATGTATTGTAATTTAAGGCCTGTAAACATAGATGGTTTGGCCCCAAACCGTTCTAGTTTTTTTAATGCTTGTTATGTAGGCCTACTTGATTTTTCGGTGACCCGCCCCCTCTTATTTCATATTCATACCAAATTGATATGAATGATGATGCTGCATGTCGTGTAAAATGGGATTTCATTGTTCATACTTGGAATGTTTAATTTAGAATATAGAGGCCACAAATCTGGTTGAAAAAAGGAAATGATTCCATGAGCAGGCATGGGCATCATGGGGCATAAATATAATTTATGCAGTAGGCCTACTTGTCCTAGTCCTGTGAATGGAGAAATTGTTCAGTGGGCATGGGTGCCAGACGACGAGCTCAGGAGATATTATTCCGACTGACTTGTTACGTTTAACAATAACAAGAGGTCGCCTTACGCCTGACAAATATAATAATATAGTAATATAGTATTATAGTAATATAGGCTAGGCATGTTCCTACACCAAACTAAAGCTTTTAGTTAATATATTGCCCTAAGCTTAAAATTAAATTGTATAAATTATAGGCTAATTGAAAAAAAATGTACAAAAATAAAAGTGTTTAGTAAGCCAATTGTCTTAGCCTATATAAATTGACAATGACAATATTATTGTATAAGTATATGCTCAGTAAATATTATACATTAGTCATATAATAGGCTATAGAATGTAGAGCAGGCCGGTGCCGCAGGGAGTAGGTTAACTTGTTCCACTCAATACAGTGTAGGTCTTACTAAAGTTAAATTACTAAAGCTATGAATGAATAATTTACAGCGACCCGATTCATTTTTAAGCACAAACCATGTAGATCTACACACATTTCACTATTTCACACACAAATATTTCAAATAATTAAAAAAAAAGAGGGGTACAATTTAAATTTTTCTAAAAAAAAATTTGTGCAAATATTTATTTTAATGTAGGCATTATATGCATGTAAATGTATGATTTTATTCATATTGGTCTCTGAGTAATCTTTTTAATCAACTGGTCTCTGAGTAATCTTTTTAATCAACTGGTCTCAAATTCATATTTTCCTCACATATCCCGTACACCATCTTTCAATGCAGACATTTTATTAAATTTAATAGAGAAAATAACATAACACGAAAAGAAATAAAAGTGTTTGCCTTCTTTAGTCTCATTCTAGGCATTTCCTTTTGAATATGTTTCCACTTTTTTGTCTAGGGTGTTAGGCCACACAGCACTGCCAAAGATACTATGCCTATCTTGCATATACACAAATTTAAATTAATTTTGTTGAAAAAATATTTGGATGAATTTCATGTATTAAAAAAAGATTAAAGTGCTATGGATTCTAATTGCACAAAGTACGGAAGAATAAATAATTGCTCTTGAATTTCCACGAATTGAGCCAAGATTAAAGTCTTGCGTTTTTCTAATTGCTGCACCACAGTATGGAAGAATTAAACTATTTGTTGCGCTAAAATCAAGGCTGTGGAGTTCCGACTCCTCAGTTTTTTTGTACTTCCGACTCCAGGTACCCAAAATGTCCTTCTTAGAATCCGACTCCACAACCCTGACTAAAACCAAATCTAGCTGATACAATGAAACATATTACATTCTCTTCTTAGCTTCTAGTGTAAGTAGCGGATATATAAAAGCAGCTCAGACATATTTAATACCACATTAAATCCTCTAGTAAAACTGATATTGGTGTAATTTGAACAGGGCTAATGCTGGAGACTAGTAGTGTATTTAGTTAATAGTAATACATTTGGTGCCTTTTTCATATATGTAACTTATTCATTCATTGACTTAGACTTTTAAACTTAGATCTAGGCTTAGGAATTTAGTTATACTAAAACAAAAGGGCATATTAATCTATGCTCAATTACCGTGCAGGTAGGCATACAGATTAGTCTACCTTAGACTTAGACTAGGTTGGCCTGTATAAAAACTTACAAACATTAATTTATAATTTAAACAACAAAAATTGATGCTTAATGGCTTTAAAATCATAACTTCAGGGTCTCAGGGGAAAGAAACTTTTTTTTGCCTTTTGGTAATTTTCGATAAATTTATTCCCCAAAATCTTAATAAAAATGCTATTAATTAGTGATGGGACGATACCATAATTTTTAACGATTCCGCTACAAATCTGATGCTTCCCAATTATCCCGATACGATTCCGATTCCTGGCCATTATTACATATATTTATTAAACTTTTGCCGCCACTCACCGTGACTAATTTGGGCTCTGAAATAAAATTAATAGAAATTAATAAATAAAACTGGTGATGACCAGATTGAATTAAAAAAACTAAACACTGGTGATGACCAGATTAAATCACAATAACTAAACAAATACAATCATATTGCATTTTAATTGCACCCGAACAGAGAGACCAAAATTGCTTACAAGATAATTGCTAATAGAGACGCACTTCATCAGGTCCTTGGAACTCACATTTTTATATGCCATAGCTCTTTTCTATAAAAGTGATTTTTGTTACTCTGTTCGGATGCTACAAGATCTAAGGTGGTTCTTAACACTTGTGCTTGGAATACTGCAGTAATCATAGCAATCAGTTTCTGAATTTTAAAACTGCAAATGATTGTTCTTCTAAAAAAATTGTTTTGGTATCAGAATCGGGTCTGAATTATTCAGCTCCAATACAATTCCCGATGCTTTGGGAAAATCATGATATTTTGATTATTCCGATACAATTCCGATTAATTGTCCCATTACTACTGTTAATTCTGTATTGACTTTGATTAACTATAAATATACAGTGTGTCAGTGGAACCATATTTCAAAAAGCGTCCACGGCGCTATGTTCCTCATTTAGGTCCAGTGTTCCTCATTTTTACATTGGGTGTTCCTCATTTTGATTACTTGGGGTAAACATGTCTGGGATAAAATGTCAAATGAGCAGTGGTTTAGATCATCCAGTATGTACTAAAATATCATGTTGGCTTTTTACACACCATTTTATTCAGCATAATTGTTTTGAATACAGTTGTTGATTTTACGATCAATTAAAGATATGTGATCAGATAAATCCTTAATAATTAATTTAAAAAATGGCAATGTATATATAATGGATAAAATCACTGTAATTGTAAAGATATTAATGTAATTTCTAATAAAGTATCAAACATTGTTTCAGAACCATGAACTCCCAACAACAGACAGAGCCTGATCCAGATGCCATCAAAATGTTCGTGGGACAAATTCCTCGAAGCTGGGATGAAAATGACCTAAAGACCATGTTTGAGGAATTTGGGCCCATTCATAGCATGAATATTCTTAGAGATAAAATTACAGGACAAAGTAAAGGTAAAATTGCAGGTTTTTTTTAACTAAGCTTTAAAAGTTTTAGAATGCTTTTAATTGTTCACAGCAATTGTTTAATGGCCCCATGTTTTATTTAGTAAAGTAATATGAAAGATTAAAAGATTACTGTATATACTTGCGTACAAGTCGCACCTGTGGATAAGTCACACCCTTAGTTTAGGGATATTTTACTTAAATATTGTCATTGAGACGCATATAAGTCGCACCCTGACTTTGGGGAGTTACACTGCCTTTTAAAACTTTTTTAAACATAAAAATTATTAAATATTCACCCTAATTTGTATTAGTAGTTTCAGGGTTCTCACACAGTCTGGAATTTTAAAAAAAATCAAGGCCTGGAAAACCTTGAATATTGGCATTTTAGCCTGGAAAATTACCTGTCAGCCTGGAAATTTATAACAAAATTTATGATAAAAATCAAGGTCGGACAAAAAATGCCAATCCCATTTTTATATGCCATAAAAGTACACTGACCAAGCCTTAGATTAATACCTCATTCACGCCCTATATTATTTAGGTCTCTTATGGGGAGGAGGTGTGTGACTATTTTGTGACCATTTTCCAAATACGTGATTGGTTAAATCTGCCAACTAGCTCGGCTGATATTTGCAATTTTATAGAAACAAATTAAGCCTAGACTAGAATAATTTGATACATATCTAAGGGAGATAGGCATAGGTAATATTGGGTGATAGGGTGAGGGGTGGGATCTTCAGCTATTATCAGTAAAAAGCAGGAAAGGGGGGGGGGGGCATTTATTTCTTCATTGACTTGTAATAGTCTTAGGGCCAAGTGGAATGAAGGTTGAGGGGGGGGTACAGAAAGGGACTATTGTCAGCAGGGGCGAAGCCAGAAATTTTTTCCAGGGGGGGCTGAACTTTCGCGTGACAAAGATTTACCAAATTTTTAGTAAATTTAGTGCATATTTTAAAAAAATCAGTTGAAAACAATATTTTTTTTAAATTCCAAGGGGGGCTTAGCCCCCCTCAGCCCCCCCTGTGGCTTCGCCCCTGATTGTCAGTAAAATTGGGAGGGGAGGGCATCATATTTTTTCAAGTACTGTCAATTAAAGCAGGAGATATAGATGATGGGAAGGGGGAGATGGGGCTCACTTTGTTTTCTTCACCAACTCAACTTGTAATAATTTAAAGAATGGTGACCAATGGTAATTGGGAGAAGGGAGACAATGTCAGTAAAACTAGGAGATGGGTGGAAGAAAGGATGGAGTGGGGGGGGAGGTGAAGAGCGATATCAACTCAATTTATTTATTAACAGACTCTTATAATCTTTATAGGGATAAGGTGCTACAATAAGAAATATTGAATTACATATCATATGGTAATATAGTAAATTTCAACGTGTTGCCTGGAATTTGGCTCTTACAGCCTTGAAATAGTCTGGAAACAGCCTTGAATTGTTTTTCAGAATAAATGTGAGAACCCTGTAGTTTCAATAATGTGTCAATCGTGCATATATGCAGACATAATCTAATAAAGGCATCAAGTCATTTTTTTTAACAACCGATCAACACAGCCCATTATTCATATGGGAAAGTTTTTGTAGGGCATCTGTTTCTTCATTGAAGTCCATGCCTGCTCAAGTTCCTTTCCCTATAGTCACACTATATTTATATTGGATCAACACAAAAAAAGCATTGCTTAGACATGATTTGGTTTTACCGGGATGCTAAACACTGTCTTGGTAGGTTTTAGCCTATAGATCTCGGCGATGTGTCCTAAATAAAACGTTTACAAGCTTATACTTATATTATAGGCCTAGATAGGCTTTTACACGTTTACAATTCTTTCCATATATTGTAATTTGCACACAATAGGCCTACGGAAAATGCCACCTTAAGCTTACACTATAATACACTTTGGCAATACAAAATTGGTCCAGAAGTTCAAAAAAAAGGTTTTGTGGGTCTGAAAAACCTAAAAAAAATTGGTTGTTTCAATTTCAGTTATATAATTACCTAAGCAATTTATATAACCTAGTAATTCTACATCAGAACAACCACTGATAGTTTTTTTTTTGTAACTTAATGACAAAGTGGTGATGTTTTTTGAACTTTTTCAAAACTATGTCAAGTGTATAGATCGCACCCCTACTTTGGACTGAAATTTTGAGTAACATGTATGGTTCTAATAAAGAAACTTGAAACTTGTGTGTTGAGTGTTGATGAAACTTTTTCTTATGAATTAATATTATGAATAAATCCAAATACGGGTATGATGATATGTTAAGAATTTGATAAGTTAATAAGTTTCCATCAATTTACTCTCTACATATTATCACTTTTTACAAACAAAAAAAAAAGGAAAAGTTTAATTTTGGAACCCTATTCAGCCATTCTAAAATAAAATCTGGGCTGTGTGGAGTAATTAGTGAAATAATAGCCAGTAATGGAGGCATGCATAGCAAGGAAGTGGTCTGGGCAAGAATATTTAATAAGAGTAAAAATAACATTTAATGAGCACATTATATGGATCTCATTTCAATAACCATTTTAGTTATATATTTAAGTATCACGTCTGCCTTTCTCCAGTTTTATTTTTGGTTGTCTTCTTTAGACTTCTAAGTCTATTATTATCTCTTAAGTTTATCCACATGCTTTCTTTTTTCAAAGGATGCTGCTTTGTTACGTTTTTTACTCGAAAAGCTGCACTTGATGCACAGAATGCTTTGCACAATGTTAAAACACTACCAACAGTAAGTCTTGTACAGGAATTTTGAAATAATTATGATGCATAACTTTGAAAAACTTCTGTTTTCAACATACATATTTACATTAAAATTATAATTTCAGATGCATCATCCTATACAGATGAAACCAGCTGATAGTGAAAAAAAGAATGGTGCTTATGGTGAGTTATGCATGATTCAAAGTTTTCATCAGGGCACATTTCATATTAAAGCTAGAAATTATGTACATATTTTAGTCAACATTATTCAATGGCATGCATACACTTAAATTACCACTGAAACTCCAGATGATTATTTTGTTGTCTTGGGATATTTTCATTACAAATGCTAATAAACACTTAAAATTATAATTCTTGGAATAAATTTATGCATGACTCTTTTTAGGATACTTTGCAAGCCAAATTTATATTAAAACAATTTATAATTAATTGTTTATTGTTTTGTGTTTAGCTGAAGATAGAAAGTTATTTGTTGGCATGCTGTCCAAAAAATATAATGAAAGTGAAGTTAGAATGATGTTCGCTCCATTTGGCACGATTGAAGAATGTACTGTTTTACGAGATCATACTGGAACCACAAGCAAAGGTAACTTGTAATTTCATATTTGTGGTTTGATATGAGATTATAAATGTGTTTATGTGTGTGAATATATCTTTTGTTAATTCTTTATATGTTTTAACATATCCTAGTTAATTTTTATAAAAAAATCATGTCAAATGTAATATTTTACTTTCACGTATACTTTAGTTTGACTTTTATTTTTCACTTCTGCCAGGGGCCGTCACGGGGAGGCAAGCAGGTGATATTTTGCCAATGGAATAATAATTTACTCTGGAAAGATTAGGGTTCATAAAGAAAAAAGTTGGGGGAGGGGGCATTTTTGTAATGTTGAGTTCCTCCTGTTCAATCCCCATCATAACTAAATGTATTCCTTATGTTAGTGCTGTCCTTTTTTCAAAGATGTATTTTAGTGATGGGACGATACCAAATTTTTTTACGATTCCGATTCTACCCAATTATCCCGATACGATTCTGATTCCTGGCCATTATTACATAGATGTATTACACTTTTGCTGCCACTCGCCATGATTAATTTGGGCTCTGAAATAAAATTAATAGAAATTAATAAATAAAAATGGTGATGACCAGATTGAGTTACAAAAACTAAACAAATACAATCATATTGCATTTTAATAGCAATAGATCTAATAGCACCCGAACAGAGATCAAAATCGCTTACAAGATAATTGCTAAAAGAGACGCACTTCATCAGGCCCTTGGAACTCACATTTTTATATGCCATAGTTCCTTTCTATAAGCGGTTTTAGTTACTCTGTTTGGGTGCTATTAGATCGAAGTTGGTTCTTAACACTAGTGCGTGGAATACGGCAGTAATCATAGCAATCAGTTTAATTCTGAATTTTAAAACTGCAAATGATCGTTCTTCTGACTTCTAAAATGTTATTTCACAGTTGCTACCACTATACAAAAGTTAGGGCAGATTCATTTGGAAGATAATCTATACTGTTACTGCATAGAGTTGGAATTAGCTTGAATGGATTGGAAAATGGTCAGGAAAGAGTGAATAAATATTAGGGAGTTAGGAACATTATACAAACCCCCACACAGAGCAATCCTATGTTACAGCTATTTATTTTACGCCCTGTATATTTAAGAATGGTTTTGGTATCAGAATCGGGTCTGTATTATTCAGTTCCGATACGATTCCTGATACTTTGGAAAAATCCCGATATTCGATACGATTCCGATTAATCGTCCCATCACTAATGTATTTGTAGTTGTTACTTTGTACCATAAGTTATATAAAGATATAATTGGGAAATAACTTTCTTGCTAAGTGCACAAATGTGACTAGTGCCCATTCAAAGTTAAGTACCAAATATCAATTCTATGCATCATTAATTATGAGCTTTTTTTTATTATTTCATCAGTATTAATTTCAGTACAATTTTAATTTATAATCTCTTCCATATTAACATTGGCCTAATTCTACTCTCTTTTTAGGTTGTGCATTTGTTACATTTGCCTCTAGGCAATGTGCACAGAATGCAATCAAGAGCATGCATCATTCACAAACTATGGAGGTAGTTGCAATTAACTTTTATCCTACTAATATGCTAATATGCACTGGCAAAGGAATGCTACTTCTTGAAGTAGTCTGTTCTTTTTTAAATCTTAAACATTTAATACCACAATCAATTTAATTAGGGATGTTAAACACATACCTGGGTACCTGTCCGTATTTCGCCGTATTAGTACGCTTTTGACACCCCCAGTACAGCGATACGGCCAATACAAAAAAAATACGGGCAGCAAAAATTTAATTAAAAAAATTTTATTTTTTTTCCAAATTTTTCTTTTTTTATGGCCGGCCAATTGAATTTTTGAAAACATTCCCGCCGGCTAATCGCCTTAAAGCTAAATTCGTAATTTCGAGTAGATCTCGTTGCACCGAAATCGGACTTTTTTGGACGTAACAAATTAAATGATCAACTTTTTTCTTTCATGAAACTTAAAAGGCGAAACAATATAAAGAAGACAACAAAGGATCCGCGCATGCGTGATTCTATATTTATTTTTAGTCAGGGTTTCCCTAGCTATTGTTTTGGTCGCCCGGTATTTTTTTATAGGCCTACCAGTCAGTGGTTACCAGTGCCTCCTTAGTTTTAAAACCTTTTTTTTATCGCAATCCCGTAATGTAGCTTAGGTCTATTTGACCCGGTAGTGACATAGACTATATATAAATCTACAAGAAGCCTACTTTTTATGGTCTGACACAGCAATCCGTAATACGGCTACTTCACGCGAATTATTAGTTTTTATTTTTAGGTTAGGTCATACGGTCATACGTCACATCAAGCGTTACTCGCGGCTTTCTTTTAAATTCTCGACGTTTTATTTTACTAATGGAGAGATTAAAACTCCTTGTTTTCATTACAATAAAACTTTTGTTTATCAGCCTAGGCCTACTAAAACGAAAGCAACTTAGATCGTCACTAAACTTGTTTTTCTAGAACACTGAGCTCGCTATAGACTATAATACTATAGGACTATAGGCCCTACGCATACATTGTTAGGCCTATGTTTCACGGCGCGGCAACCTTGAAGTTGACATGATATCCTTTTTTTCGCTCTCGCTTATGTCCGAATTCAACGATTGTAGGCTATTTGTAAACAAAATAAATAATAATTGCGGATATGCGAGCTTGTTGTTTTTTCCTTACAATATCGGACATGTTAGTAGCTATTTGACTTTGACTAATGTAGGCTAAATTCATATCACTGAACTATATATATTAAAATATATAAGATGTGAAGTTTTTTTTTTGCTGTTACTGTTAGTGTTAGTCGTTCAAAATTATTGGGATTTAAGGCACATAACAGATTTTTTTTTTTTAAAGTTACCCTTAATTAATTAAGGTAGCCTATCTCAGGCCTGAGAATTGAGATAAACTATTTCATGAGATTTATTGGTCATTGACATTGGCCTTAGCCTAAAATTAAAACACTGATTAAAATAAAAAGAGTAAAAAAAAATCTGCACAATTATAATAATATTAAGTTAAAAAATAGAAGTATCATAATTTAAATAAGCTTTATCTCATTAGTTTTAAATCAGTTACAAATAATATCTTTGTGTGTAGGCCTAATAGTAGGCCTAATTAAGTGACAATGTTTTTGTCATAATTTTGAGACCTAAATTAGGCAAAAGTTATAAAAATCCGCGACACGACAAAATCTGGTCAACAGTCTCAAAATACTCTTGCCAGCCAATGAAAATACTCTTATGAAAAATTTAAGGTACCCAGGTATGTAAACATTAGAAATCAGATTATTAGTTTCAAAATTTGCAAGACATTATGACAATCAAAGTTGTTTTGCTTTTTGCCAAGGACAACCTGATAGTCTTGCTAGATCTATAGTAGCCTATGAACTTACACTGACATAGCCTAAATTTGGTTTCGTTAAATATAGGACTTCTACAAACGAAATTCATTTTTTTTTAAGTACTTTATTTATTAACACCCCTAAATTTGTTACGTCTAAAAATGTTTAAGCTTGTCAGTTTATTTTATTTATGCTAACTTGTAGTTCATATAATTTATTTGGGATTCTCCCAGATTAATTTTTTTGCGTGAAACAGAACACGATTTGACACAAATAGACCTGTTATGTTGCTTTTCATAAAACAGGGTTCGTACAGCTCCTGGAAACTCCTTGAAACTCTTGGAAAACACAAAGTTGTGTTCCAGGACCTTAAAACTCCTGGAAAAACTGCATTTAGTCCTGGGAAAATACTAAAAACTCCTTATTTTTCTTGGGAGATTAATTATTTAAAAAAAAAAAATCATAATCACTGCTCTTAGATTGTACTTTCACTTTGCCAGAAAGCCCTATTGGAGTTAACCCTCTTTGCCACCTTTTTTTTCCACACACAAACGTTGATGACACCAGTGATGCTACTCCTGGTTTGTTTGTTTTTTACTAGATTTTGTTTTTTTTAATCCAAACTTGGGATGTAGGCCGTAGGTTATAACAGTCCCCGTAATGTCATAAAACAGAAAAAAGCTGTGTAGCGAGATGACTGTTTTTTTTTAAAGAGCTCAGCTTGGCTTTTCAAAAAATTTACTCCTGAAAAACTTCTGGAAAACTCCTGGAAAACTCCTGGAACTTTTAGGCAATTTTTCTGTACGAACCCTGTAAAAGGACAGATGAAAACTAAATACCTAATTTTCTGTCCAATATTCTGATTTGTTGTCATTTTCATTATAAATTACATATAAAATTGTGTACATCTTTCTGTCATAGGGCTGTTCTTCTCCTCTAGTAGTGAAATTTGCTGACACTATAAGAGAAAAAGAACAGCGCAGAGCACAGCAAATGAATCAAAATATGTGGAACACAGGCTTTGGTGCACTAGGGCCACAGTACCTTGCAGTAAGTATTTTTTTAAATATATGTTTAGTCATATTAGTTTATTATATTCAGCTTAAATATATTAATTTTCCAAAAAATATTTTAACAACTACATTATCTGTGATAAGTTTTATCAATGGACTGATTATTTGACATGACATAACAGATACATACTTATATTGCCCTATAAACTAGTGCTTAACTGCCTCCTTAAGTTTTTATTTTATCCTATGCTGTGATGGGTACATTTTTTGTTGTTTGGCTTTGAGTCCCTAAGTTTTTTTTGCTTACCATTCATGAGAGAAGAAAATGACAGCATGTAAATGCCAGGTTACTTTTATTACTCAACTAGGGCTGTGCAGAGGCTGGGAAAACTGAGCAATCTACTTGGAGCCAGACCCTAGTAAGTGGCCCAAATTGATCATTTTAAATATTGCAAAGAAATAAAATGTAGAGTTTACAGGCATTAACTAATTTTTATGGCCCCAAATCCTCTGCACTGTCCTGGGTCAGGCTGTGAAAACACAGGATGTCACTCCAAAGTTAATCTTTTGAAAAAAAAATATGTTTCAATAGTTTTATTTCTTGTAAAAATAATCTGCATTATTTAACCCATTATTAAGGAGCCCAGTGTAGTCAGGATTGTAAGTAGAGTTAAGCTTTTATTTACCTCCCCAAAAGGCATTTTAACAGTTGATAAACATGGCAAAGCTTAATAAATGTAGCCTTTTGCCAGGATAGCTATAATTAACATTGGCAACATTTGAGAAATATAATTTTGTTAAGCCTGAAAATCAATCTTAGGTTTAATATCTCCTCAAATAAGTGTCTTTAAATTTTTCAAGTAGAATTTGAAAATTGTATATTTTAATTTTGTGCACAATTCTGTAATACTCTACAGATCTTAGCAAAAAAATTCTATAAAATGTGGGGTCGACTAGTAATCCTTTTATGCTAAACAGAAACATTTTAGAATTAAAATACTCTGACACAATATTGCAAAGAAAAATAAAGACTTTATATTTATGTAGATTGCTTTTTGTAAACAATTTAAAATTGGTTTACAGTTAAAGTGATTTTATGAACTTATGAATTACATTATGGCATTATTGATCTATATTAGATGTCTTCTAGACAAAAATGAATGAAACAAGGAAATAATTAGTGGATGGATTATAGGTCCATAGTATATAAATTTGGCTTCCTTTGAAATTGAGTTTATATTAAGGTTTTCAGTATGTATTTATCTCTATAATTGTTGGTGTGTGAAGAGTATGATTTAAGTACAAGATGAGCATATCTTTAAAACCCATCATTTTTTGTCAGCTTTTTATCTTTAGTTTTATTTTTCAATATAAGTAAATAAACAGAATTGTCACTATAAAAAAAAAACAAGCCAAATTGTTATTCTTTTACATCTGTTTAGAAAAGCACAAGTCTCATGTTCCTGTTTTTTGTGGGTCATTAGTATTTTAAAGTACAAGTGGATTTTATTTTATGATGAAGTAGATCCAGGGCAATTACCTAACACTAATTTTAATACTGTCAAGACTAATCTAGGCCAAAAAGTGGAACATACAATTTTCAGGAATTTAGAGAAAGCATTTACATAATTGAATATATTTTTAAAACTTGATGTGCTAATTTGTTTGAAAAGGCTGTCTGATTTTAGTGCCAGAATTGTTTTAATGAATCAACAGTTATATTAATGAAAGCTATATACAATTGCCCATTGAGTTGTTAACTTATTGAATAGACAATCAAGTATCTTACTTTTAATGACATCCATTTATTCCCCTCCTTAAATCTAATGCATTGATTTAACATACCTCTTTCTTCTTATGTTTTACAGCAGTTGTTGCAGCAGATCACAACAGGAAATCTTACCAATTTCAATAATCAACAACAAGGTATATTTTTTAGATTAATTTTTTAAATTTTGCAATCCCCAATAAGTTTTCTGACAAAATTGTCATGCCCACTTTTTTCTACCTTACCTTACTACTAGGAAAGTCTTGTTGCTTAAAACAATGCCTCAAAGATGTATATAAACCTTTTTTTTTTCCCTTTTGATGTCCGGTCATATTCCTTATTGTTAAATTTTTCTCTCATTGTATAAGTAGTATTTCTTAATAATTTGATCTTTAGGTAACATGGGATTGAATATACAGCAACTTATTGCTGCAGCAGCAGCTGCCGCAGGCAATAATCCAGGTAATTCTTTGGTTAAATTTATAAGCTATTTCATTAGAACATTTATTTTCTGTCATCTGGCTTTAGAACATTTATTTTCTGTCATCTGGCTTTCTAATCTTTATATCTTTAATGCTCCATAGTTTCATTGCTGGTGACATAGTAGTTTACAGGCAGCATGGGGGATTGTAATTCCTAAGATCTAAGGATCAAACTTGGGTGGGCCTTTCCTGGTACTAAACTGGATGCTTCAGATAATGCTGTGGAAACTGGTCAAATGCTACTTATATAAACATATGGACAAATTTGTCTGAATGAAATTCTTTGAACAAGCAAGGCATATTTTATCACAACCAGTTCATCTATTGGGAAATTTAAGTGGTTTATTTTACACATGATTTTTGTGTTAATGGAAATCACATTTCAAAAATTGCTTTTTTAATAGAGTTAGATAAATGTGTAATTTGTTAGAGCCCAGTTGTTGTTTTTTGTGACAATTAAAAGGTTAGCTTGTTTATTTCCATTTTTTTTTTTTTACAGCTCTTTTAGCTGCTTTGGCCAGTTTGGGGACATTGGCTAATGGTGCTGGCAATCAACAGGGCTTAAACTCTGTAGGAAATAACAACCAAGGTCTGTCCCATTTTGTATAAAAAAACATTTTATAGACAGGGTTCAGACAGGATGGGATAACTGACAAAGCTAAGCAAAGATTGTGAATGTCACTCTAGTAGACAAGGCAGTTTGAAATGTATTCATTTTGAGAATTCAGATGGTTTTGGAAAGTTGGGGGGAAAAATTGACTTGATTTTTTTAACCTTGGGTAAGCTGGCCAAGGTTTGGGAAAGTTCACAAAAATGATCAAAACGGTGAGAAATATTAAAATAAAGACAAAAGTAAAGAACCATGAATTTAATGCCTGGATACACTGCCAGTTAACATTAAAGATATTTCACGGTGCAGTAAAAGTTTGGGAATTATAAAAATGTTACTAACCCTGCTATAGAACTGTTATCCCACTTGGCCTGTAATTACATATTGGAAAATAAAACAAGATTCATACAAGAGAGTCAGGAAAGTTTAGAAAACTGACCCAGGCTTGGGAAAGTTAGTGGATATTTCAAAAATGGATAAAGCAGAATGAACAAATATTAATAATGTTTTATAAGTAAACAGCCAATTCTTCAAACTATACATTAATTCCTTTCAGGTGCATTGGGTGGATTTGGCCAAATGGGCAATCCAGGTAGTAATGGTAAGTATAACCATCAAATAAATGTGTCCATTAAAGCTGTTTTGTTGCTAACAAAGTCATTTAGATTTCTTTAAAAAAATTGTCTTTGTTTCACAAGTATTTAGTATGGCCCTATATCTTAACACTTGTTAAAAGTTTAATTTGTTAAGATAAAAAAATATATTAATGATGTCCAATAGTAAACTCCAAGCTGTGGCTCTCTACATAGATAGTTTTGTATACAAAGACAAGCTCATTTTAAGCAGTATATGATTATTTTTCAAACTATTTAAATATAATAACAGACATGCCTACCGTTCCGGATTTTCCGGAACCGTTCCGTAAAATGGCCGAAAATTACCCCCTATTCCGCATTAGACCAGTTTGTTCCGCAAAATCGGCGTCTCCGAAAATGCCGATATTTTAATTAAGAAAGTAATAAAGCGAAATAAACAAAAGGCGTTTGCCAACTTTTGTTTTCTTTTTCTCACTTCCGTTTTAATTTTTAATATATTTCCTTTTTTTGGTAGAGAGTGCATAAGCGTAGGGCTTCGCGGCACTGTCGACTACTTTGCCGTTTTTGGCAAAAACTAATCATTGCTAGCCAAAACAAAATAAGCTTTTTACCTTTTAACTTCTAGTTACTTGATAAAAAATAAAAGTAGTCGCTAAATTAAAATTCAAAATAAAGTAAATTATATTGTTCATTGTCCCTACTGGCCTACTAGGGCCTACTGCTTTAATCGGCTAGTAAAACTGATGTTGATGTATTAGAACAGACACAGTGTTAGTGCATTTAGCTAGGCCTAGTCAAGCCTATTGAAATAAATTTGCTTAGGGTAAAGAGGCTTAGACCTTTAGACGTAGTCCTAGGCCTAGGCTTATGAATTTAGAATTTAGTTAGTTTTACCAATTGACCAATATCAAGCGTTTAAGTTCTTACCTTGGCCTTGTGACGGCCTTGTCCTTAGTTTAGAATATAGACTTTAACTTTAACCACTTTCTGAGTTTCTGTCCTAGGCTTTAGGCTTAGTAGATTGAAAGGTTTATTAAAAAAAAACACAGCATTGCAATTATTGCGTAATAATAGTAATAGCTTAAAATCATATAGATCTAGGCCTAGCTACATAAAAAGCCACTGTTTTAATTTTAATAGATTTATAACCTTAGTTAAACTTACATAAATGTATTCCCCCCCACCACCAATATTTTTTTTGTTAACTCTATATTGATTTAGATTGTATTCTATATATTATATATATAATATAATTATATATATAATATATACAGTATTATTTCTGTAAGTGAAATCATTTTTCCAATTTTTCTTTTAATAATATTATTTAGCGTAGACTATTTTGGCTCGAAAATGCTTCCTCCGCGCTTATGTTCCTCATTTTGGTCCCATGTTCCTCATTTTTACCTTGCGTGTTCCTCATTTTGATTTGTGGAGGTAGGCATGTCTGTAATAAACATCTCAGCTGTCCAAAAGCCCATAGGATATACAGAGTAGAAATTTTTGAAAATTCTTTGGGGACTAAATTTAAGAATTTAAAAACCTTTACACTTATAAAATCTATTTAACAAATTTTTGTTTTTTTCTCTTCTTATTTACAAAGCACTGCGAGGAAATCAGTTTGGTAAGAAATTTGTTTTTGATAATAATAGTCTGTCTGACTTTTTTCACTCTGCATTTGCACTTTATTACAACTTGTAAATAATTCTATGTAATAGTAACATCTTTGTACCTCAAATCATTTGGCTTTAAATAATTTCTTTTATTTACCTATTTTGTTTTACGCTTGAAGTTAAGTGCTTGTGCTAATCTTTATATCTGCATGAATGTTATACTTAAAGCCTTAAAAAAAATAATTCTTAAATGTCTTTGCGAAAACTATTTTTTATAGAAAGGAATTGGGGAATAAAATACCCAAATTAACATTCATATCTACACTCTAGCCCACGTTGCCACTGACTTTTTGAGCTCTATTACAATTCACTGAACAAAGTACAAATAATATTTTTAAATATCTTACCTCTCATTTTTTTCAAGACAATATACGTATGGCAATACATAAATGTAGTTTTTTAGTTCTTTGAGGCTGATGACTTTTTGCTTTTATGTTAACAGTTAAATAGTTGGGTTGATTTGTTAGAGTGTCAAAGTACATTTTATAACCTGTATATACTTGAATAAAAGTTCTTTAAAATAGAATATATATATATACCCATTAATAGTGTTTTCTTGCTTAATTGATTTTTATTGTAATGCAAAAATCAACTGTCAGCCCTTTTTATTTCTATGTTAGATGCAATACATTGTGAGAATTTGCCTCTTTCTACTTAAGAATTCATTGATATGTAATTAGTAAGCCTATAGGCCTAACAATTTTTAATTAGTGCCTACAGTTTATATATAGTGTGTAGGATCTTGTAAATAGAAGATAATATACTTTTAGATTATTGATAAAGTTTATTTATTGCCTGCGGTTTAGCCTTTTAATTAAATGTATATAAATACACATTTGTTAAATATACAATCTGCTTGCTTAATTAATTTGTTCTTTATAGTTAAGTATTTTGTCAGATTGTAAGAGAAAAGTCCACAAAGGGCTCACGACTTTTATATCCAACAGGAAACATGGGAGGTGGCTCAGGCTTGGGCAGTATGGGAAACAGTGGCATGGGAGGTAGTATGAATGGCTTTGGCACCAATAATTCCAACAGCATGGATGCTTTGAGTCAAGCTTATTCAGGGATTCAACAGTATGCTGGTAAATTCCTCTTTTTTTCTTTGGACTAATATTGCCATCATTATTAATAACTGGGATGACAGGCTGAAGAATTTTAATCGATGGAAATATTTGTGAATAAAATTTAATTACGTTCTGAGCATCCATTCTCAGACTATTATAATATAAAAGTTCCGTTATAAATAAAAGTTTAACTTTTTTTTTTTATATTCACAAATTACGCTGTTTAAAATCCCTGAATAATTTATTGTGAAATAATAAAGAAGACTTCATAATATTATCACATAGTCAACATCTAATTTTGTTTAAAGAATTTATCAGATAACTAGGTAATATTAATACTCAAATAAGTTTTTTTTTTCAAGAATTCATTTTTTATAACTTTCAAGCACCTAATATTGGAGCTTTGTTGCTGCTACACTTCCTTTATTTTTCTTTGCTTATAATGGCTTTGCAAGATCATTTATATGTAGGTCAATAAATGTTTAAATAATACAACCAGTTATACCATGTTAAAGAAATAAGAATAGGACATTATTTTTTTTTTAGATAATTCTTTAAAAAAATTATTGAAGTAATGGTGTTTTACAGAATTCATAATTAAGGTCACTTTATTTACAGCTTCTTTCCCCAATGCCTTTAATGCACAGGCAGCTCAGTTACAAGCTGCTAACAGTAATGTTGGTAGCAAGCAGCAGGAAGGTATGAACCAAGAAGGTGTGCATATTTTTGTGGTTTGTTAAACAGCATGTGATTGATTTTAAATAAAAGGAATACAATTCACACTTAAAGGCTTTTATTAAAGTCTTTTCCATTTTTCTAATATCGGGGAAAGTTTATTTTTTTAAAAATCGTGTGGTAACAACAAAACGTCCTTTAATTTATAATCAATTCATGCTTATTTTACCATTTTTATTATTAGTTATATTTAGTTAATTAGTAATATCTTAGTGAAAATTTATCACTTTAATATTAATGGATATTTAGCACTGTAATCTTTGTGAATACTTAGCAGTAAAACCTTGATAGATATATATCAGTATTATCTAGCATTACAATATTTCTAAATGTTAAGGAGAAAAATATCTTCCTAGTATGCTCACATAATTAAATGCTTTTAAATTCTTTGTTTTGTTTCAGGCCCTGATGGAGCCAATCTCTTTATATATCATCTTCCCCAAGAGTTTGGGGATGGTGACCTGATGCAGATGTTTATGCCCTTTGGTACAATTATTTCTGCCAAAGTATTCATAGATAAACAGACAAATCTAAGTAAATGCTTTGGTAAGGGTCCAGACTGTTTTATAAATATTTAGATATTTATAAATACACTTGTCTTTTTATTCTTTTAGATACCGGTATCCAGTATAAAAAGGAGTGAAAAAGCTCCATTTTTCCTGTAACTATTTCCACTTGTTTATATTAACCCTTTACTGGGCAGAAGTTTTTCCATTTTCTAGCTCTGTGCTGGCAAAATTTTTTAGGATTTTTTGACGCCCGTATTTATTTGTTTGATAAGCTATTTTATCCATTATTATTTCTTCAAACAATTGATTGAAAGTAGCTTAAATGAGACTGATTAGCCACAGGCCAATTGGGGCTTGTTTGTTCCCTAAATTCTTCTATTTTTATTTAATTTGTTACATTTTCCACCCATGGGGGGGTCTCCCGAAGGTCCCTCCCGTCTTCTTCAAGATCAGACTCACAACTTTCGATATATCTTTTTTCACTGTCGGAAAAATCAAAAGTAGGCCACTATCGATGTCACTATCAAACTTAACATCACCCGATTAAAAAATTCTTTAACTTAAATGCCCATTAAACTAAACCAGAAGAACGCCTAACTAAGACCCGACGGCTCCATCACACCACTTCGCGAAAAAAAATGTTTAAAATATGAAAAAACAAACTTACAGCGATGAAAAATTTACTAGAGATACTTCAGACATTATATAAACCGGAAATAAACAAACGGAATGCTCCCGAGATCTCGGACTAGACGAGAAAGCAGCCTGAACTATATAAATTGTCACGGACGTTTTCGGGCGTTTTGCCCATATCGACAACGGACGTTTTCGGCCGCAATGCCCGGTAAAGGGTTAATCTAATGAACTAAGCTATGGATATTATGAAGTGAAATTTGAACAAGCCTACTTTGCTGATTGATTTTTACCAAATAGAAGAAAACCTGAAGTAAAATAAAATATAAAAGATTGTCTCCAAGTATGCAATGGTTTTACAGTAACGAAACTACTCTAGCAAATTAGCACTCTTCCTGAGACTGGTAATAGGTAACATCTTAATAAATTTTTATGTTACCGTATATAATCGCGTATAAGTCGCACCCCTAGTTTAATTTTTTTTTCTTATATGTTGTCATTGACCCGCGCATAAGTCGCACCCCGACTTCCCGGGTTATACTGCCTTTTAATATCTCAAAAATGCATAACTTTTAAACATAAAAGTTACTAAATATTCACCTTAGTTTGGAAACTTTCCTTAAAAAATGGTTTTAATCGTGCATAAGGCAAACATAATCGAATAAAGGCAGGGCTTAATTTATTTTAAACAACCGATCAATAGGCCTATAGACATTAGTGAGATGGGAAAGTAAGGTATGTGTTTCTTCATCTAAGTCTTTCCCTACACAAGTTCCTATCCTACACATAAAAAAGTCTTTGAAGTACGTCATTAGACTCAATGTCGCCTAGACTGGAGACTGGGAGGCGCCGGCATTTATGACGCGCTATACATGTGTCCTAATTACCATTAACATTGTTTGTAATGATTTCAAGTGCGTCTGCACGATCGACAAATAATAAGCTGTGTTGTTTTTTCAACTCTTACATGCAACTAATGAAAAATAAAACACACTATTGTCACTATTGACATTTCGCTAGACCTTAGGCGGTCTTATCGGAATGCTTAACACTGCCTTATTAGTAGGCTATAGCCTATAAGCCTAGACCTTAAATACTAAATAAAACGCATCTTACGCTTATTGGCCTACCTACATAGACAGGCTTTCATACATTTACGATTCTTTCCATACTGTAATTTGCAATCAATAAGCCTACAAAAATGCCGCCTTTAAACTTAGGCCTACGCTACGTTTCGGTAATATACAATCGGCCCAAAAGTTCAAAAGAAAAGAGGGTTGGTGTCAGAAAAAACTAAAATATTTGTCCATTTCATATAGATAGTAATATTTACACAGACGAAAGTTTTCTAAATGTAAAATGTCGGCCTAGGCATATCCTAGTAATTCTACATCACTACAATCAACTATACGGGTTATGTAAGAAACTTTATGACAGAGTAGTGATGTTTTTCGAACTTTTTAAAAACAGTGTCGGGTGTATAAGTCGCACCCCTACTTTTTGTAGAAATTTTCGGTGTAAAAAAAAGTGCGACTTATACGCGAGTATATACGGTAGATATTGTTGCTTCCAAGGTAGGTGTAAAGTGTCCCACGGACAAAAGTCAGAATAGGAAAAGCAGCAAGCAGCCATAATAACAATACACAACCTAAAGTATGGACAGTGCTCAACTTGCAGAAAGGATGAAAACTTCTGTTTATCAGGCCTGCATGCTCAACACACTCCTTTTGGAAGCAAACAAAGCAACTCAACAGATTTCACCTGAAATGCTTTCCTGGGATCCTCATCAAATGGTGGAACAGGGTAACAAACGTGGAGGGGCTCAGGAAATGCAATATGCTGAGCATAAACTCACTGCTGAATTAGAGGCCCCAGATGTGGATAGGCTGTGTCTGCAGAATTAGTCCCTAATACATGCCCAGAGCCTTGCTGTATGGAGAGGTGGCACATGGTGCAAGGAAAAGTGGCTATCCTTGCTTTCAGTTCAAAGGCATTTGCAAAAAAGACATTTACCTGGCGCACATTGACCCATAATTTGTGCGGGACTCTTGCTGAGGACCGTGCCACCTGGCAAGCAGTTGTGCGTGACAGCATGTATATAACAGAGGCCACCCTTGCAGCAAAGAGCACAAAGATGAAAGAAACTATGTCATCATCCCTTTCGGACAGACTAATTCAATATATGTGTTACTTTATAGTTATCATTATACAAGTAAAATGTACAGGAGTGGTTGAAATATAGGCAGTTGGTACTGGACGGGTTAAGATTAACCCTTAACTGGGCAGATGTTTTTCCATTTTCTAGCTCTGTGTGGGCAAGATTTTTTAGACGCACGTTTATTTGTTTGAGAAGCTATTTTTATCCATTGTTGTTTCTTCAAACAATTGATTTAAAGTAGCTTAACTGAGACTGATTAGCCACAGTCCGATTCGGGCTAGTTAGTTCCCTAAATTCTATTTTTATTTCATTTGTTACATTTTCCACCCATTGGGGTGGGGGGAGGGGGTTCTCCCGATAGTCTCTCCCATCTACTTCAATTTCAGATTCATAACTTTCAATATCTCTTTCTTCACATTGGAAAGATCGCAAGTAGGTGACTACCAATGTCACTATCAAACTTAACACTTAACTTCACACAAGTAGAAAATTCCCCTAACTTAAATGTCTAATAAACTAAACCCAAAAAACCTCTTATACTCGACGACTACATCATACCATTTCGCAAAACAAAATATTTTGAATATGAAATAATAAACTTATAGTTATAGAGATGAAAAATTAACAAGAGATGCTTTGAACATTCAATAAATCGGAAATAAACTAACAGAAAGCTCCCCAGATCTCGAACCAAATTAGAAAGAAGCCTGAACTATATAAATTGCCACGGACGCTTTGCCGAAATTGGCAGCTGGCGCTTTCGGCCGCAACGCCCAGTAAAGGGTTTATGCCTTTACCACTAGGTTTGTTTGAATATAGCCAATTCAATCAATCATCAGAAAACTAAACAAATGGTTTTAAATGAGAAATTTTAAAATCTACATGTAACCAAGATGCACAATTTTGAGATTTTTTTTGTTATTGTTGGCACAAACTACATAAAAATGCTTATAATAAACAGCAAATAAATTATAGACCTGTTGAGCTTTCATAAATTACAAAAAGCTACATTTGAAGAAGTTTGTTCCACTAAGTAATATTTCAATATACCATTAAGTTTGTACTATATGTATACAAGTAATCATTGTACAAATGCACAAGTGATTATGAGTAATCAATGCACATTATAAGAACTTGTTGGTAATCTCTTGCTTGAAATAATTATTTGCTTCCTAAGGTTAATGTGGGCCAACTATGTTCTTTTTTTAATAATAATATTGGATTTGCCATGATTTCAGGTATTTGATCAACCAACAGTGCTATAAACATCAAACCTTTATTGTGGTTCAATTGTTGTCAAATCCTTGAATAAACTGAAGAAGCTAAAGACTTCAAGGTTTATTTATTTTTTTATGTTACTTATCTTCACTGGTTTCTTGTTTTCTTAGGCTTTGTAAGTTATGACAATCCCGTGTCTGCCCAGGGTGCCATACAATCCATGAATGGCTTCCAGATCGGTATGAAGCGACTCAAGGTGCAGCTCAAGCGACCCAAGAATGACAGCAAGCCTTACTAGACAGACAGCAGCTTTGTAGGAAGGACGGAATGAGGGAAAGGTGAGGGAACAATAACATTTCTTAGATCTTCCTGGGCAGCATTGCTTTATTTATAAATGGTGCTATTTGTTTTAAAATGTTATTTTAATACTGTTTATACTTATAAATAAAATATTTTTTTTACTTCTGTGAAGTCATAAAAAAAACATTACAATGCTTGATGTGACACAAATAAACCATGCTGTTGTGAAATTTAATTTTATAGAATTTTCTTTTGTTTTTATATTTTAATTTGTAAGGCATCAAATAGTCATTCTATCCACAATGCAAAGTATCTAAAGATTTTACTAAAAATCCATGAACCATGTTACTTGTAAACATTTAGATACATTGGTATCATATATTCTGTACAAATATAATTTTAGCTATTTATTGGGCTACCTATTATTATCTGCTTTGGAATATGTGACTCTTTCAGTATTTGGATGGTTGCTAGGGGCTACTGTCTTTTAGTCTTTATTTTATAGAAATGTTGGTCGCATTTGTATCTTTTTAACTAGTTTATTTAACAAAAATTAAGATGTGCTTAGCTGAACTGGTTTTGTTTAATATTTGACATATTCTTTACTTATTATTTTCAATTAATTACTAAAGGTATTTATCAGAGCTGCCTATTTTCTCTATTCAACAACTTACCTTATTTTATGACCCCAAAAAAAATAATTTTTGACATTAATTACTTTCAGTTGGCTTCGAAATAAATAAAAGAATTGTCCATTTTCAATGATGTATTTGAATCTCATTTCCCAAAGTATTATTAAGAGTCCCACACACATTCGGAAGAACCCTTTTAGGAGAACCGGGAATCAGACGGGATTGGAGAAAAATTCCTTGTCCAGGAAAATTATGAATTAAAAAGAAAATGGGTCAGATAGTCGGGACAAAATGGGCTGCATTAAAAATTCATGGATGGACACATTTTATTCAAGTTTTTTGGTATAAATCCTTTATATGCATTTATTTAGCCTTTTGCCCCATATCACCCACGTAAGAAAACATACAAAAGCTAATTTATATAAAGGCACCTTATTAGGTTTATAAATCAGGGTTCTCACACAGTCTGGAAAAGTCTGGAGTTTCAAAAAAACAAATCAAGGCCTGGACAACCCTGAATATTGGCATATTAGCCTGGAAAAATAGCATGTCAGCCTGGAAATTTAACTAAATCTATATTTATATCTAAATTTATTATAAAAACCAAGGTCAGACAAAAAATGCCAATCCCATTTTTATACGCCATAAAAGCCCACTGATCGAGCCTTAGATTAAAAAAACTCATTCACGCCATATTAGGTCACTTAGGGGGATGAGATGTGTGACCATTTTCCAAAAAACGTGTTCCAGCAGCCTGGAATTTGGCTCTTATAGCCTTGAAATAGTCTGGAAACAGCCTTGAATTATTTTCAGAAAAAATGTGAGAACCCTGATAAATAAAAAGACCCATGAAAACTTAAACAAATGTATTTGTTATGTTATAAAGAGAGAACACACAATAATAATTATGGTGTTTTGTTGTGCACTAACCATCTGAAGATTTTACTATTTTTTAATCCATACAGTAAGAACAAAAATTAAGTTAATATATAAAGGCACATAATAAGCTTTTGAAATGAAAATATCATTGAAAACCATAAGACCATTGTGGTATTATCCTACTAATAGTTTGGTTATAAACAAATGTATTTGCTATATTTAACCCTTAAAGTACTGACCCACTTTTCTGCAATGTGTACCTTCAGTCCCCGCCATTATTTTACTAATTATTCCCTGCGGCCCATACTTTATTTCAGAATGGCTAAGACATCGATAGGGTTCCTAAATTATTTTTTTACTTTTTGTTGGTAAAAATTGATAATGACGCGTAGTGAGTAAATTACTAGAAACAAAATAACTTACTTTATTAGAATAATCTAATTCATAAAATAATTGTATTAATTCGTAATATTAATTCACAAGAAAAAGTGTCATCAACATGGTCGTCATAATAACGGAAGGTAATTCGGTAGCTTCATTAGGACCGCACTTTCATTTTTACACAAAAAAACAACTCGGTAATTGGTCAATTTCTGTAACAGGTACAGCTCCTTAAAACTCCTGGAAAACAAAAAGTTGTGTTCCGGGACCTTAAAACTCCTGGAAAAACTGCATTTAGTCCTGGGAAAATACTAAAAACTCCTTATTTTTCGAGAGAGATTAATTATTAATAAAAAAAAATAGTAATCACTGCTCTTAGATTGTACTTTCATTTTTCCAGAAAGCCCTATTGGAGTTAACCCTCTTTGCCACTTTTTATTTCCGCGCGCAAACGTTGATGACACCAGTGATGCCACTCCATGGTTCTGTTTTTACTATATATTTTTTTTTTCGATCCAAACTTGGGATGTAGGCTATATAAGTCCCCGAACAAAAAAAAGCTGTGTAGAGAGTTGTCTGTTATTTTTAAAGAGCTCAGCTTGGCTTTTCAAAAAAATTATTCCTGAAAAACTTCTGGAACACTCCTGGAAAACTCCTGGAATTTTGAGGCAATTTTTCTGTACGAACCCTGTGAAATTTAAAAAGGGAAATAAAATTCAACTATTCGGCTTTTGAATAAATATTCTGCCCAAGACTATGGTGAAAGGTCTAATCCTTTATTTTGTTCTTTAAATAGACACCCTTCCTTAAGGAATATATACGTGCCTGGGACTCAGGAAATTTCCTATTTTGTTGACACTATACATGCTCGGGAATGAGAAAAAGAATTACCGTATATACTCGCGTATAAGTCGCACCCCTAGTTTAAGATTTTTTTGCTTATATGTTGTCATTGACCCGCGCATAAGTCGCACCCCGACTTCCCAGGTTACACTGCATTTTAATATCTAAAAGATGCATACCTTTTAAACATAAAAGTTACTAAATATTCACCCTAATTTGGAAACTTTCCTTAAAAAATGGTTTTAATCGTGCATAAGGCAAACATAATCAAATTAAGGCAGGGCTTCATTTAATTTAAACCACCGATCAATAGGCCTACAGACATTAGTGAGATGGGAAAATAAGGTATCTGTTTCTTCATCTAAGTCCCTTTCCCTATTTAAGTTCCTATCCCTATAGTAACTCTACACACAAAAAGTCTTTGAAGTACGTCATTAGACTCAATGTCGCCTAGACTGGAGACTGGGAGGCGCCTGCATTTACGACGGACTATACATGTGTCCTAATTACCATTAACATTGTTTGAAATGATTTCAAGTGCGTCTGCGCGACCGACAAATAATAGGCTGTTTTTTTTTTTTCATTTCTTACATGCAATTAATGAAAAATAAAACACACTTGACATTTAAAGCGTCCATCTGCCGATCGTAGTTGCCTAGATATGGCACGTTTTTATCGGAATGCTCAACACTGCCTTATTAGTAGGCTATAAGCCTATAAGCCTAGACCTTAATTAAGTAGGCCTACTAAATAAAACGCATCTTAAGCTTATTAAGTAAGCCTACCTACATTATAGGCCTAGACAGGCTTTCACACACTTACGATTATTTCCATACAGTAATTTGCGTTCAATAAGCCTACCCAAAAATGACTCCTTTAAACTTGCGCTACGTTTCGGCAATACAAAATCGGTCCAAAAGTTCAAAAGAAAAGCTGGGGAGGTCGGGTGTCTGTAAAACCTAAAATATTTGTCGATCTCAATTTCAGTTATATAAAGATAGTAATATGTACACCTACGAAAGGTTTCTAAATGTAAAAATGTAGGCCTACGCATATTCTAGTAATTCTACATTGCTACAGTCAACTATACGGGTTATGTAGCAAACTGTATAACAGAGTAGTGATGTTTTTCAAACTTTTCAAAAACAGTGTTGGGTGTACAAGTTGCACCCCTACTTTTTGTCGAAATTTTCGGTAAAAAAAGTGACTTATACGCGAGTATATATGGTAGTTTGATTCCGGGACTGTAAGGGTTAACTAAATGTGATGCAACCCCACAGAATGGTACTGAAGTCGGCAAAATGAGATATTTAGTTTAATAAAAGCTAATTCATTTATCTAGATAGTGGAGAAAAAATGTCTAAAATCGATTGATTTGTTCAAAAGTTATTCAAAATTATCTAAGTAAAGGTAAAGAAAGTCGTATTGGAAAAAAATGAAAAGTAAAACACTACCGATTTTTAACAGTATAGCATTGTAACAGATAATAAAATATTATTAGGATGAACAAATATTAACCAATCGCCATGAAATTAGGCAAATACTTTTATAATGAGTCATACACTAATGTTTTAAATAATATTTAGTTGACTTAAAAACAATTTTATCTATAGAAGGTATTTCCTTTAATTTTATACAAAAGCTGCATAAAAACACATTTTTTAAAACTTGTAAAAAGAATTTTAGTTTGAAAATTTCACAGCTATAAGTTAAGGCATACAACATTACAAATCAATAATAAATAACCTTAAAAATGACCTAGGACTCATTTTACACAATTTTTTTGCATTTATTGAAAAATCAGTTTTACCGACTTCCGTATCGGTTCGTGGGGTTGCATCACATATTATATATGGAAAGACAGCACAAAATAAATCATATTTAACATATTTTGATTGTTCATATAATTTATCTTATGCATTAGCATTATAAAGTTTCACCCACTTTGAAATAAAGTGCAGTTAACACATAATATCACTATTATTCTTGTGCTTTCAATAGGGATTTACCCATAAATTATACAGGGAAAAAAGTTCCAAAATAAATTTTGTGTGGAGGTATGTGGCTGAAATTTGATAGAATGTGTTGCCTAGGGCATAGTGTGGGAAGTTAATATTTAATATATTGCTGATCATATATACTTCATTGAATGCAAATACAATTTTTGAATGAAAAATGGGAGTTGCTCTGGGAACAAATTTAATACAGTGCACCAATCAGTATTATTGTAAAAGATGTATCCTATTTTAAAATATTTACAATGTAGTATACAAAAAAAAAGTTTGTATAAGAGTGGCCTTTGTTTTTTTACCATCTTTTTATTAATTTAAATCTGTTTCTTTTCATCACATCATTTATATCTCAATTATTATTTTTATAAAGATGTATTTATAGATGGTGAAAGAAGCTTAAATTTTCTGTCATAATACTACTTATTTTTCTAAGATCTATGTGTGTGTATTTATCAGTATATACATATATGTTAATATATTTATATTGCAAATTTGTATTTAATTTCACTAAAAGACTATAAATTATTATAAATTTTTTAAAACGTTTTTTATGTAGGCAGCTCTGCTTATTTACAGTATGTTAAATTAATTATACATCAAAGTAAAGCAATGCACTCTTTAGGACTGTGACTGAGTCATAAAAATAGGTTTAATTTCAATTTTTAAGCCTTGTTGCTTACCTTATCTCTTATGAGATGGTTATATTTTAATATAAGCTCAACCTGTCAATTTTAAAATTAATGTACTTATTTTTATCATAGAAATGTTATTTATAAAAAAAATATAAAAATTTTGTGTTTATTCACTGTTATACTTTTTCTTCTCTATGTAGAGAACACGTTGGCGTCTGGCGTGACATGGCGTGTGTCTCCTGTGTCCCTGTGGCGTCGTCGTGCGTCCGTACTACGTCCCATCGTGCATTTGTTTTTTCTTCTCCACTGTCCATGTGTCCAGCAAGCAGTACTCGTCGGTCGGTTGGTTCCTTGTTGTCAACGTTTCAATTTTTTATTTCGTTATTGCTGTTTGTTGTTTCTCCTGTAGTTTTTTAGCGTATCTCATGCTGGGGTGCCATTTGTGCTTTTAGTTTGTTTGTTTGTTGTTTTTTTTTCTTTGTTTTTTTTTTATTCCTTCAAATGAATTTGTTTAATCCAACTTTTTTTTTATCAAAGATTTGATATATGGATTTTCAGAAATTGGTAGTTTAGTTATTACAGCTTGGGTTTATAATCTATTACTTTAAAGACGACATTGTTTTTGTTTTTTTACTGCCACCATCATTATGGTCTTTTCTAATTAAGCACAGTTTGCAAATATTCTGCAGAATTGTACTTGTAAGTTTTTTTTCAATAAACAAGCAACTATAATTGATATGGCATGTTGCAAAATCATTGTACATATATTTTTTCTAAAGTGTTTCTTTCTTATATGGGTTTTTTTTTTTCACTATATATATATATAATTAAACTTTTTTTGTACAAGTGTTAAGTGTTCTAACCTAAAAAGAATTGAAACTAAATTCTGTGGTATAAATTCATGTTTTGTGGATACTAGAGCTTGCTTTTATATTTACATGTGAAATACCAAAAGGAATTGACAGCATCAAGTGAAAAGTTCTTTTTACAAATGGGTGTCCCAGTTAAATATCTCAATGTGATTTAGTATATTGCCCCATGTACTGCCTTTGGATCATAATTATATATATATATATACTTATATTATATACTGCTTGTTACTTTCAAATTTTAAAAATTAGATCATTTGTACTTTTAAAATTATTTTCTTACCATAGTGAAAAAGAAAATCAACTAATGGTGACATGCAATTGTTTCTACCATCATAAATCTAAAGAGTTAAATTGTTTTTAACTATTTTACTTTCTCTACTTTGAACTGCAAGTGCCAGTAGCAGAATAGTGCTCACTATACTTCAATACAAAATGAAAAGACAATATTTTAATTATAAGAGTTCAATGTTTTTCTTTACCCCACTGACAATCAGTGAACATTTTTGTGTCTAAAACATTTGTCCTTGTTCCACACTAGTCATTAAAAGAAATTTCCATTCCTCATATGTCCCAGCTTGTTTTTAACTGTTCTCTATTGACTGACAGTGTTCTTGTTTGTCAACTGTACATTTGTGTGGAAATTTGACACATATGACAAATACTGAGGACATTTTTTCTCCTCGGTTAAATGTTTTAAATTTCAAGCTTGAAATCAACCAAGGGAAAACTGCCCTTGTGGAATAAACCTTTAATGTTTTTTTGTGGGTATAGTTATATAATGTTAAGTATATTCCTTTGTTAGTAAATTGCCTCTGCGATGGCATATTTTGTAGAGAAAGGTGAGAAAGAATTTGTACTCAGGAAATTCTTGTTTGTCACTGTCTGGTGTCTCACAAAAATTGTGTTAAAAAGCATAAAACTCTAAATGTTCATTCATGTTTCTTTTTTAAAGATTGTTCAAGGATTCATAAGTTGATACTGTAATTAAAGCATTTCTCTTACAGCCATGTATTAAACAACAAACAGCAGATAATTTTCCTTAGCAATTTTAAAGCTCATAACCTAGACACATTTAATAAACAACAGTTTTTTTTCTTTTTATAATCAGATATAATATTTGAAAACACCTTTCTTTGCAGCTTTGTAAGTTGCCATGTGTCAGTTTCTCTTTGTCATTATTTCAAGGGTTTGTATTGTATCTTTGTGAAATGTTTCTTTTATTTTGGTTAACGTACCTTTGTGTTATTTTAAAAAACTTTGGAAAAAATGTATTCAACAAAAAAAAAAAGGAAAAATTAAAAACATTATTAAAAGAGGAGTTGTGTTCTTTTTTAGTTATGCCATGCTCTTTTACTTTACAGTCTTAAACATTCTGAGTTTATATGTTATGAAGTTAGGCCTGTATGTAGATTTAAATTTATAATTAATAATAATATAATAGTAATTTATATATTATAATTTATATCCATGCTATTAAGTTTAGAATGCTCATTTGTGCTCTTGGAATAAATTGCAGTGGCAGTTGTATTGGTATGTAAGGCATACAGCCACTAGCTAAAGAAAGGTCTTAATCTTTGGTCTCATATTTATATGAATTGAAATGGAAATATCTTCAGTCAAATCAGGAACTATACTTGTGTATACTGGTTGGAAAGTGAAGTGGGGACAATTTACCTGCTCTTGGAAAAACTGACCAAGTTTTTGGATATGGCTATTACTATTATAAATAAAGCAATATGAAAAATATAAACTGACACAAAATGTATAGCTATGTAGTTAAGGAGTCATTTTATTTTTAAATTTCTGAAATGATTCTACTGGTATTTAAAATTAAGAAATTTCTGGAAAACCTACTGTTTGGGGGGGGGGCTACCTATGCAAATTACTGGTTGACAATAGTCATACCAAATGTGTTGAAGCTTCAGAGCTGGGTGTAAGTGTGACAGATTTTTGAGAATCAGAAACTTGGTTTAAAATTTTGTTTCTCATATTTTCTTTCATGAATATTGCTATAAATATCCAGGCCTAAAAATCTAATTTTGTCTTATTCATACTCACTTTGTTCTGCAAAACATACCATTCACTATATATTATATAATAATACAGTATATAGGGGCTTTTAAATTTGTTGATTTTTTTTTATACAGGTAGTAAGAAACCTGAAAATGGTTTGAAGGATTTTTAACACATTTTAATTTAAAGCTTGTATTATCTTGCAGATGAATTTTAATACAATTTATTTATTATTAGTATTAGGTTACACTAGCATTTGGGATATTTTATAACAAAGTATAATAAAAAAGAATATTGACATATATTTTGAAGGTGTTTTTTTTTCACATTTAAACAAGCAAAAATACAAGTGTGTATTATATATGGAATGAGGTTTGGAATTTTTCTTATAATAAGTTATAATGTAGATCCAATGGCACACATTTTAGGCCAACATTTCTCTTTCCGTTATTTTATTTAAAATGTTACAACTCAGAAAAAACATCACTAAAAACAAGGCCAGAAAAAAAGGTATGACTTCATACTCGCATAGGCCTATGTAGAAATCTTGGGGAGGGGACATCTTTAAAATTAACCAAATGATTTATAAAATTACTCTGGCCTAGGCCGGATTGGAAGAGACAAAGGAATCCTACTATTATGGTACTATTAAAAAGTCTAATTAAATAAAGAAAACTAAATTACACATTGCTAGCTAGTACCGGTACAGTACTTCAGTAGTAGTAGTATTTACTAGTATAGTCATAATTTAGGTTACATTGTAGCTAACAAAAGTATGATGGTAACTGGTAACAGCAGCAATAAACATATATTTGGACTGTCCTACAGAACTAAACCATTTATTTGATAAATATAATAAATGTATCGGTTGGTTAGTATGATGGTAACAGCAGCAAGAAACATATATTTGGACTGTCCTACAGAACTAAACCATTTATTTGATAAATAATAAATGTATTGGTTTGTTAGTATGATGGTAACAGAAGCAACAAACATATATTTGGACTGTCCTACAGAACTAAACCATTTATTTGATAAATATAATAAATGTATTGGTTGGTTATTGGAAATCTTAATCAAGTAATTGTTAGTCAACAATCTGAAAAGATATCGAATAGTCTACAGTGTAGTTGGATGCCATACCACTACCACGACCATGTAAATGGTTGATTTGGTCAATTACGTCCCCTGGCTATGCCATCATACATTTTAGTTTTAGCCTAGGGTATGTTACTGTCATGAAGCAAAATTAAAACAGAAAAAAAAATTCTATGGATTATCTTAGTGTTTAGAATTTGAGTTTATTAGTTATGGCATACAAGTTAAAGGCTCTTTTTTTTTTTTTATGAAAAAGCAACACAAGGGAGACAGATACTTGAGATACAGGTACCGGTACTTCCTAGAACAAGAGCCATTCCAGCACAGTCCATTCACCTATCACTATCAACTATCAGTGACCAGGGATAGTTTACTTTAGCTACCCATATGTTTTTCATGAAAAATCATGGACAAATGTAATTTAGTAAAGTTTAATGAGATAGCTTTTTCTTAAGTACAATGAGGATTTAAAGCCATAATTGGTAATAGTTTAAAATGTAAAAGATTTTTACATTTTTTTTTAGCTTTTTAAAAATTGTAAGTACCATTACGGCATTTTATATAATATATGTGTACGGCATTTTATATGTGTACGGCATTTTATATGTGTAGGGCATTTTATATGTGTACCGGTAAGAGCATGATGGTTGTTTAACAAAAAAGATAAGTTATAACACATCAAATGTTTAAAAGAAAATTGTACACTTTATTGTTTAACAACACCTATAAATACATCATTTGAACCAAAATCACACAGCCAACATGTACTCACAAATCAATTATCTGAAAGAAAAAAATTACATAGTAAAAAAATATGGTATTCTATTAATTAAAGCAAATTTATAAAAACAGCCTGACTCACAATTATACTATCGTAATTTAGCCTAGTGAGAGTTTAGACAAATTATTTCTATTTAAGTTTATTTATAATCTATTTAAGACTATGAATTGGTTGCACAATTTTAAGTGTAAATATTAATATAAATTAAAATCTTAGTTTTTTAAATCAATGTCATTTTAAGTACAGATGTAAAAAATAATAAATTTAACTGTGTGATACATGGTAGTTTCACAAATGAGTATGAGAACCAAGGTGATTTACTGATACTGAAATGAAGTGTACCAAAAACTATACTTACAACAATAACTTTGATTACTAGACGAAAATTCCAACCCAAAGTAAAAGAAACAGTACTCCAAAACCCATAAAAATTGAAGCCACAAGGGATACAACTAGTTCCTTTCTCAGATCCCTTGCAAATTTTGTGCTTGTCACTTCATAGCTAGGTTTAGATAAGGATGCCTCAAAACATTTATGACAAAAGTCATTTTTTTACACATGAAACTACAAAATTGTACAAATATGTTTTAATAAGAAGTACTCCATAACTTAGACTATCGTATTTAATATATTATAGAGTGTAATTGTTGTCCTACTGGCATAACGATAAAAAAAAAAATACAAAATTAATAGTATATTCTGAATTAACACTTAAAAAACTTATAATTTGTTTTGAAACATCTATATTTTATACATTAGCGTTGATATTTTACATAATTCTAGTTCAAAGCATACCAATAAATGTGGCCTAACAGATATATTTATATACATTATACATGAATGAAAAAAGGATACACAAAAAACCATGCCATGAAGAAAATTCCTATACCAAGTAGAACAACTGTAAGGTGAGGAAAAACAGCTGGATTGATTGGAGATACATAGCGACTCATCAACTCAATGTCCAACTGAAAGTAAATTATCTCATAAAAATTTCATGTATGTGTAGGCCTAAATAGTTATTTAACTTTTAAGTTTAAGAAAAAGTTTTTGAAAGTAAAATATTGGTGTTCAGCACTTTGTCATTGTCTCACAGCAAAACTAATCAAAACACCTCATATCAAACTTGCTAGGCAATATAATTGTTCCCCAAAGTGTGTGAAAAAAGGCATCATAAAAATTGGTTATTTGATTTGATTATGGCAATTTAAACAAATGTTTTGAAATTGAATAATTCTATTACTAAGTATCTTTGAGTTAGCACATTGCACCTATTCCTTTACCAAGTACATTCATTATGAGATAAAAAAAAAAAACAATCCCATCAGAGCTGAGTAGACTCGGGGACACCCTCCAGACCCATGAAAAAATCCTAGTCTTCACCAGGATTCAAACCCGTGACCTTCGGTACGCCAGTTGAATGTACTGCTGCTCAGCCACCGTGCCCCCCACCAAATCCAAAGTAACATACGGTAGTATTTTCAACACAAACTTTAATAAAAATAATTATGATTATATATTCTACACAATTTGTATGTGCTATGTGAAAATATTAAGAGACTGAACATTAATGAAAAATTTTTTTCAAATAAATACCAGTTAACTTAGTTAAGTATTAAAAATAACAAATTTAAACTTTCATTGGGAGCTGCACTCAAACAGCCATAACTGCTTGCCCCTGGCCTAAACTTTAGTTTAGTTAGTTATTATTCCTAGGACTAAACTATCAGTAGACTGTAATGTCTTTTATATATTACAGACGCTCCTTCTATAAAGAAGATTATAGCGTCCTATGCTGTTCCTGTAGTCTAAGTTTAGTCTTGTATTTTTATTAGTGTTCACTAGGCAGGAAAAAATCACAGCCTTTAAAAGAAATTGATATTCAGACATTGAAAAAAGACCTAGGTTAATAATTATTAACAATCTGTATAAAATTAAATCTAATACAGCCTATAAGTTGTTTTTTTTTTAAATCCGAAACTTATCATTAAAGTGTTTTGTATTTCATAACCAAAATAGCTGATTCAAAGGGAACATCCCCACACAATTTCACAAGCTAGATAGCCAAAACAGTGTTATCTAATCTGTATGAACAACTAAATCTAATGAAGCCTAAAGCCTATTAAGTAGCATATATACTTATATAGATTGGGGTTGTTAAAAAGTCTGTTTACATTTAAACATTTAGTTTGCATTGAAATTGAATGCCTTGAAAATCTAACATTAAAAATGCAAAGTATCCCTGCCTGACCAATTTGGCCCATGAAGAAGCATTAGCAGCGTTCACAAGTTCCCATGGTCATAGCAAACAATGGATTGTGTGGTCAGAAGTCCAGAAGCCTCCTTTAATTATACCCAACTGTTGTCAACTACCCATGAGAGCTGGTTAGACTCGGGGACAACCTAGTATAGAGACCCAGGGACAAATCCTAAATCTAGAGTTTAGGCTCACCAGGATTCAAACCCAGCCTCTTCTGTTTGCCAGCCAAAAACAAGCACAAAGACAATGAATCATGACCATGAGCCATGATGCATGCAAATCAAACATGATCATTTTAAAATAAATCCTTCAAACCCAATATTAATATAATTTATTCAATATAAAAGTGTTAGCTAATCCTTCCAATGAAACTCATATTTATATAACTGCTTTCAAAACCAATTATTAATCAGACTCGACTAGGTTATCTATAATAATAATAATATTATGACTTGACATGCATTGTCTCACTGTGCTTATTTAGGATTGTTTTTTCATTTAAATGTATGCTTTTAATTTTAATGTACCTTACTTAGTACTATTTTTATTATATAGATCTAGTAGCCTATATAGATCTAGGCCTACTTACTGTCTATAACTTATAGACTATAGTACTATAGTTATAGTCATAGTCTATACTAGTCTATAGACTCTAGCTAGGCCTACCTACTCTATAACTATAAACTATACTATAGTAACTATACTATAGTCATTAGCCTATATACTATAGACTATAGTATAGGCTACAACTACATGTCATATTCATATAGTATATAGATATAGGCCGCTTATAATTATAGGCTAAGTAATTACTTCTTTACCAGTAGGATACTAAATTCAATTTTATTTTATTATATATTATAATTATAATATTAGTATGCCATAAATATAAAATATTTGCACTGTTTAATAGACTTATTACTGGTCTACTCGTATTTTTTTCCACTTTTAGCAAATTTAATTTGGAAACTATCGGCATCACCGTTGCCAAAACTTAAACCTAACTTACTAGAGTCTAGTTACTAGTATAAAATAACTCAGCGGAAGATGCTAAAATTTAATAAGACGTGGCATTTTCTTTTTGGTGATTTAGTGTATTTAATAACGTAGGACGTTTATTGTATTAACCTATTACCTATATTGATCAAATAATGCGAGCTAAAACTTAAATGCCATTTCACATAACTTTAAACAGCATTCATAAAAGGAAAAATTATAATTATTACCATTTTACACTTATATTATAAGCCAAACGATGATACTACAACTACCAACCACACAAAAGATAGATAAACCGGAACGTGAACAAAATATGTTGCCAACGCTGGTAATTTAAAATCCATACATTTTATCTAGACGCAAATGCTGTTATTGTTGACGTGTGTTAGGCATGTTCTACATGTTCCATTGGAACAGGGCCCCCCACACTTTCCAAAAATATTTTTTTAGTGACATTCCCATTATTTGTAAAATAAAATTAATTTATTCCCCTACAATTTGAAGCCATCCAGTCCAACCAAACCTAAGCGCAACATAAAATTTATATACCAATTTATTTATGATTTTACAGAATGTAACATGAATTAACGGCACTTTTCTGAGGTAGCCTATGTGGAAGCAGGGTCGAGGCCACCAGGGTCCCCCACATACATTTAGGAACAGGGCCCCCGAACAATCCTAAATATTACGGCCTTGGACGTATGTGTTAGAATGTTTGTGTGTATGTGTGTGCGTTTGCGTGGGAGAGGGTGAGGATGTGCGTGTGTGTATTTTTGAAAAAGCTCATATCTAGTGCTAATTTTATGCCCGGTTCTGAAAATATCCAGCACCAAAATACCCGTTCCTAAAAAGCCTTTTAAAAAATGAGAAAATATGGGCCTATTAAAGCTTAGGCCTATATAACAATATTATGGTAGGCCTACCATCGGAAACTTCAATTTAAGAAAAAAGCAATGAGCTCATCACATAATCCTGTCATATTTTCTACATAAAATTTCTCACAATGCATAGATCTAGGCCTACTAATAAACTTCTAAACAGATGCCATTCCCCCCCCCCCTCCCAGGGTCCCGGCTGGCCCGGCTCCATCCGCCCCGGTATCCATTTTCCCTAGTTAAGTCAGTTTAGTCCACTGGTTTGTCACTACCATATTATTATGAGCTGCCGGGGGAAACTGTTATCAAAGAGATAAAGTTAAAACCAATAATAGGCTAAATTAATAATTGTAGTATAGCGGTTTCTTCAGTTTATTAGGGCCTACATTTTAACAGCGTGATTGTAGGCCTAGCCTACATAGACCTACATTATGACCTTCTGCTAAGTCGCCTACTCTTAGATTTTAGTAGCTAAATTTGTATTACCCGGCGTTGCAGAAGTAAGATCGCAAAGTAAAATATGATACACGCTAATAGTATTATTCGTTACTATAAAAAATCATTTAAGGAATACAACGTATACACATTTATACAATTATATTTATACAATATGTCTGTTTTTAATTGTAATGTGCTTGATTCTGTGAATATTTTGACTTGTGTTGGCCTAATTTGCTTGATAAAACCTGGCACTGCTGTTTTGATCCATTGTAACTTCCTGGAGTCAAAAGCGTCGTAGGTGATATAAATGCTAGAGTTCTGCAAGAGTCACTACTAGAGTCGTAGACTCCGATAGCGGCGATAACAGAGAATTTAAGTTAGAAAGCTGGCCGTAAAGTTAAATACAAAATCATTCCAAAATGTAAAGTGAGGTATACCTAAAGTGACAAATCATAAATAACGAAACTCATTTAATTTAATTATTTAATTTATTAACTGTTACTGTTAGTTAGTGTTAGTAACAGTGTTAGTATTACTATTAAAGTATTAACTATTAACTATTAGTATTAGTATTAGTACTGTATTAGTATATTAGTATTAGACTTATTAGACTAAATATTAGTATTAGTAGGCCTATACCAATAAATTATAAAATAATATAATATAATATAATATAAAAGTCAAAGTGTCAGAAAGATAATAATTTAAAAATATTTCAATAAGTTATAGTTATTTTATACCTAAGAATATTTGATTTGGATTTAGCCTAGGCTAATTATTAATTCATCTTATGATCTTAGTACCTATTCTTATTCTTAACTTCATTTATAATAAATGATAATGAATGATGTAGGCCTATTATTTATAGTTTTTTTTTTATAGTTGGCCCTATAGTCCCTATAGTATAGGCTAGCCTACTTATATGTTTATACTTATACTTATACCAATATTAAATTTGAACTTAAACAAATAACTGTATTCATGATTTTAGATTTAGGCCTAATTTAACATTTTAAAATAAATTAAACCAAGTCAAGTCCAAGTTAAAAGTAAAAGCAAACCATGTAGGCCTAGGGATTTAGGCACCAGTTTCTACTCACTATTAATTATTAATAACTGTTAGTCTATTAAATAAATTTAAATTCAATGACAATCAAAATAATCTTTAGTATGCAAATTATAACATTATTAATTGGCAAGTGTGTTTTGACTTATTAATTAACTTATCAATAAATTTACAATGAAAATTAATTCTGTGATTTTGGAATATTTTGTATATAAAATATTATTGATAAAATTTAACATAAATTATCAAATACTGATATGCCTAATATTAAGGGCCTAATAAAAAAAATAATTTAGGCTTTTTTTCATTCTTATTTTGTATATTGAACAATATTTTTAATTCTTTACATTTAAGAATGGGTTTCAACATACTAAAATTATGTTATTTGAATAATAAATATATAGCTGATAATATATTATAATCATTGCTATAAATAAAATTGAATTCCACTTTTTGCATTGAATGGTTTGTTTAGCCCATAAACTTGGATTATTCAATTTTGAGTTTGAAAAACAAAATGTCAACTAGTTTACTTAGTACTCTTTCAAGAGGATATGGATCATGGACAGGTGTACTCGATACTGATGAAATAAAAGTAAGAATTTTGACTTGAATATCTAAAAAACAAAGGCACATTGCAATGAAACTTCATTTTTTTGTTATATTTTGAATATTGTAGAACCAACTTATTATATTTTATTTTGATAATACTTAAATAATAAATAAGGCCTTTAGACTTTAGATTACACACCATAATATCAATCTGTAGCCTACATATAATTGTGTAGTATTTAAAGTAATGTAGACTTATTAGATGTAAAAGAGCATTAAAAAAATTTACAACATAGGGAAATACCATACGAAAACAATCTTTAAACTATTACTCTGGTCATCCTTAATGGATAAAATTATTAAAACACTTATCATATGGAAATAAATCAACCGGCAGTTAGAAAAGTTCTTTAAAGATAAAGTGTGAATAAATTTAAACACCCGGCCTTTCTGTCATCTCTTTATATCAAGCTGTATATTATTGTATATGCAATGAAAGACATTCAATTTATGTTTATTGTAATAGTAACGTTTAATAAGTTTCCTCCGTTTTGAAAAATAATGTTTGAATTGTACATCTTCAGCCCGAGACTCTTCCAAGTCTTGAGTATATTCAGCACAGACATGGGGTAACACCCAGATCTCAAACATCACTCTCTGGTGTATCGATAGCAGATGGTGGACACTTAGATTTACCAAAAACATATTCCACACGCAAAGGAGCTTTAATGCTATTTACAGCACCTGATGAGCACTTAGGCGAACAACAAAAATGTGTCAGGGCTAACAGAAAAATACATAAAGAAAGAAATCTAATAGATCTCAGCTTGAAATTGAAGACTCTAGAAAGACTTTCTTTATCTATCCTACAGTTTGGTGATAAGGTAGGCACACATTTTCATTAATATTTAGTTTAAAAAGGGAGATAAATAAGCTTTTAATTTGTTGTTGTTTCCATCAGATTGCCATTACATTTGCCAAAATATGGAAGAATATTTGTTTGTATAATATTTATGAGGTTTAAAACAATTTCTGCTCATAATGTATTTATTGCCAGTAGTAGCAAAGTTTTGGGCTTTAGTGCTCTAAACTTCCCTTCCATATCATGTAGGTCTGTATGGCAAGTGAAGTGGCCATGGCATAAAAGAGGATTATATAGCAGCACAATGCCCAGCTGATTTTACTTTCTTCATCTAATATCAGGAAGCCATCAGAGCTTGGTAGACTTAGGGACACATTCCACCCCTGGGATAAAAAAAAATTTGGTGTAAACATGCATTCAAACCCATGAACTGCATTTCAGCTATCCGAGTGTGACCCTCATGTCATGAGATGGGTCCACTTATTCACTAATATGTAAGATGCAGTGAAGGTTTTTAAAGGGAAGCTGTGGTTATGGGAGAAATGAATGCAACTTATGTCCTTATTTGTAGAAGCAAAGGAACAAAATCTGCTCTAGGGTGTTCTCAAAAGGACACTGCACTGAAAACTGAGCTCTTTTTGCACTGAGTTTGTAAGTTGAATTAGGGACTTTGACGAACAGAAAAGCTATTTGATGCTGTTTCAGAACTCATTAATCATTCATATGGAAATCATACATTTAAAGAATGAGCCTATAGTGAGGTGCTATAATGGGGTACTAAAAGCAAAAGACAACACTGAGGGGCCATGCACACACATGTTCAAATCATGAGCTTGTTTAGTAGTACATATCTGTGTAAGCAGCTATCTTTTGTGGTGAAGATAAGGATTAGATCATACAGGAATACTCTCACAAAAGACCTACAGTCCAACCCAAGAACAAGAGCTTACTATGTAAAAAAACTTGTTGTCATGAAACGGTGCCAAACATACGGCACTGACAAAATTGCATCAAAGCTAAATTTGGTTCTGAATTTGTTATTATTTCAACTAATCTGTTTTAAATCATATTATTATTTTTTTTTAAATGTTAACATTTCCAGGTGCCATAAATTTTATCCAGTTTGATCCATGGCTTAAAGTGTAATTTCAGTATAGGCCCCGTATGCAATTGAGTTTGACACCCCTGTTGAGCCTGTTAATTTGCAATTGTCCAGGGCTCATTTCCTGGTATAAATGGAGGGATGATTTTTCCCATCTCTGAAATGTATACCTGACTCTTCCAAGCTCTGAGGGGTATCAGACTTTAGTTGGGAAAAGTTAAGATGAAGCATTGTGATGGCAACAAATTCCCCTTGTTTGCTGTGGCAAGAAAAAACTGAAGAACATTGCTACCCTTGGATTAAAGTGGTCTGAATCAAGTACTTTGATTATAAATAGATCTAAATACATTTTTAGGTATTTAAATAATACTGTATCACTAAAACTGTGTCACTACCACTGTACCACCACAATTGTACCACCACCACTGTGTCACTATCATTGTGTCACTACCACTGTGTCACTACCACTGTGTCACAACCACTGTGTCACTACCACTGTGTCACTACCACTGTGTCACTTCCACTGTGTCACCACCATTGTGTCACTTCCACTGTGTCACTTCCATTGTGTCACTTCCACTGTGTCACTACCACTGTGTCACTTCCAATGTGTCTCTACCACTGTGTCACTACCACTGTGTCACTTCCACTGTGTCAATACCACTGTGTCACTTCCACTGTGTCTCTACTACTGTGTCACTACCACTGTGTCACTACCACTGTGTCACAACCACTGTGTCACTACCACTGTGTCACTACCTCTGTGTCACTTCCACTGTGTCACCACCATTGTGTCACTTCCACTGTGTCAATTCCATTGTGTCACTTCCACTGTGTCACTACCACTGTGTCACTTCCACTGTGTCTCTACCACTGTGTCACTACCACTGTGTCACTTCCACTGTGTCAATACCACTGTGTTACTTCCACTGTGTCTCTACCACTGTGTCACTACCACTGTGTCACTACCACTGTGTCACTACCACTGTGTCAATACCACTGTGTCTCTACCACTGTGTCACTACCACTGTGTCTCTACCACTGTGTCACTACCACTGTGTCTCTACCACTGTGTCACTACCACTGTGTCAATACCACTGTGTCAACACCAATGTGCCAGCACCACTGTGTCACTACCACTGTGTCACTTCCACTGTGTCACTACCACCTTGTCACTGTCACTGTGTCACCACCACTGTGTCACTACCACCTTGTCACTGTCACTGTGTCACCACCACTGTGCCATCACCATTGAGCCACCACCACTGTGTCACTTCCTGTGTGTCACTACCACTGTATCACTTCTACTGTGTCACTACCACCTTGTCACTGTCACTGTGTCACCACCAATGTGCAATCACCATAGTGCCACTACCACTGTGTCACTACCACTGTGTCACTACCACCTTGCCATCACCATTGTGCCACCACCACTGTGTCACCACCATTGTGCCACTACCACTGTGTCACTACCACTGTGTTACTACCACTGTGTCACTACCACCTTGTCACTGTCACTGTGTCATCACCATTGTGTCACCACCACTGTGTCACTACCACCTTGTCACTACCACTGTGTCACCACCACTGTGTCACTACCACCTTGTCACTGTCACTGTGTCATCACCATTGTGTCACCACCACTGTGTCACTACCACCTTGTCACTACCACCTTGTCGCTGTCACTGTGTCACCACCACTGTGTCACTACCCTTGTCACTACCACTGTGTCACTACCACTGTGTCACTATCACCTTGTCACTGTCACTGTGTCACCACCACTGTGTCACTACCCTTGTCAGTACCACTTTGTCACTACCACTGTGTCACTATTACCGTGTCACTGTCACTGTGTAACCACTATTGTGTCACCACCACTGTGTCACTACCACCTTGTCACTACCACTGTGTCACTACTTGCTTGTCACTGTTACTGTGTCACCACCACTGTGTCACTACCACCATGTCACTGTCACTGTGTCATCACCATTGTGTCACCACCACTGTGTCACTACCACTGTGTCACTACCACTGTGTCACTACCACCTTGTCACTATCACTGTGTCACCACCCCCTTGTCACTACCACTGTGTCACTACCACTGTGTCACTACCACCTTGTCACTGTCACTGTGTAACCACCACTATGCCATCACCATTGTGCCACCAGCACTGTGTCACCACCAAAGTGTCACTACCAATTTTTCCTTATATCAAGTATAATCAATTTGTTGGCTCTTTTTTTTCATTTTTATGCTTACCATTTCTTACCAATACAAATCGCACAGTTAAAACCTTTTTATTTTTTATTAAATGTATATTTCAGTCTCGTGAACAAAACTCTGGCAGCATAAATGACAAAGACAGTAATTTATTTGTAAATTTTCTTCATGATTTGAGTCAAGAAAAAAATGATTTACATTCACAACCTGGGGAAGACTTTACATTTTATTTAAAAGATTTGAAACGAAGAGCAAGGTAAGTAGTTTTATTCTATGCTATAATTACGAAATCAAATTGTATATATAAATATATCGATAATTTCTTATCTTCAAAACTGCTCTAATCTTTATTTTTTAATGGTGGACATAATACTCCTAGATAAAACTCTCTTTTAGGCCACAACAATAATGTCCCTTTGTTACTTATGATGTTGTTTAACATCCACTTACTTATTCAATTATTGAATGTTTTCATTTGTTCAAGTATGCTAATAATTTGATAAATTTGGTGTTATGTTGATATCCTTTAAACTCATCACATGTTGAATGTGATGGTATATGCACATAGCCTTTTTTCTAAGATTAATATGTTGATTTCTTAATGTAGCCTATTTATTAAAACACATTGCTTACTGGTAATTACGGTAGTTTCTTCATTTTCATATATACATTTATTACATACTTATATATTAATTTGATAGAAAACATTAGTTTGAAGGTTATCATATTATGTCATGTACATATTGAATTTATTAAATCAGCGGTTAAGTTATTAGCTGTGGAATTATATCTAGTATTTTATTTTAGCATTTACAAATCGTAACTTTAGGCTCTACAATATTTATCCATACACCCTTACAATTAAGCTGCAGCTGTTACTCATAGTCAATTATACTACCAGATAAGAACCTACCTCTCAGCTCTGTTGAATGTATGTCTACTTATAAGACTTAGTTATTCATGTATATAAGGTTAGGCTATCTCGCAATGCACATAGATCTAGTATATTAGTTCATTACCCCTTAATGGTTTCAAAATTTCCTGGAACGTGGTGCTTTTTAGGCCTTTCCTTTTTAAAAATGTTTTGTTGTTTGTTTTTGAATGACTTGTTTATCTTCCCTTCATTGGGCACTAATTCAGCTCATTGTGGGCAATAACACCTTTTTTCTATTGGTCTGGCGAGTAGCATTCTACTCTAGCGAAGTTTAAGCGTTTGGCCAATTTCAACAATACTTTGGATTGTTAATATTTCGCTATTACAGGTATCTAAATTCTTGGATACATATTATGCAGCAGTGTATTAATTAAAAACACATAACTATAATATAGAATCTAGTCACTACTAGACTAGGTATGCCTATATATTTTATATTTTGCTGTAGGCTATTTAATGTTCTTGTTATAAAGATCTACACAATTACACAATAGGCATTTACGATTGTGTAGCCTATCTTTGTCATGTTCAGGGCTGTAGGCTTTTTAGGATTGTGGGGGCCCTGTTCCCAAATTTATGTGGAGGGCCCTCGTGGCCGTTTAGGCCTACTGCCTTCCACATACCTCAGAAAAGTGACGTTATTTAATGTTACTTTAAAATCATAAATACGTTTTATGTTGCGCTAAGCTTGGTTGGACTGGAGCGCTCAAAATTGTAGGGGAATAAATTTTTTTTTTACATTTTCATGATGTCACAAAAAAATTATTTTTTTTTCGATGTGTGAGAACAGTTTTTGTGTGGGGGCCCCTGTTCAAATGGAACATGCCTAAATACGCCATGGGTCATGTTTAGTCTAGGCCTAGTATGTAAAGGAGAAGAGGCAATATGGTCTATCTGTATAATTCAAAAGTCTCTCTCTTTCTCCTCCTATGAATGTCTCAATTTCTCGCATGTGTTCCTCTCTTTCACATTCTCTCATGAGCGACATATAACACAAACTATATTTTTACTTTTCATTATGGTTGGTGACCCATTTCTTAGAATAGGCCATAGGCAACGTTTCTTCAATCACTGATCAGCTGTTAAGTTGTTGGTTTGTCCAGGCAACTCATTTGTAACAGATGCAACACGTGTCAAGATCTATTAAATAACTCATTTGTAACAGATGCAACACGTGTCAAGATCTATTAAATAACTCATTTGTAACAGATGCAACAAGTGTCAAGGTCTATTTAATAACTCATTTGTAACAGATGCAACACGTGTCAAGATCTATTAAATAACTCATTTGTAACAGATGCAACACGTGTCAAGATATATTAAATAACTCATTTGTAACAGATGCAACACGTGTCAAGATATATTAAATAACTCATTTGTAACAGATGCAACACGTGTCAAGATCTATTAAATAACTCATTTGTAACAGATGCTACACGTATCAATATCTATTAAATAACTCATTTGTAACAGATGCAACACGTGTCAAGATCTATTAAATAACTCATTTGTAACAGATGCAACACGTGTCAAGATCTATTAAATAATATTATGCTTTTAAAGCAGACGGATTTCCTTTAATTTAACGGTGTCAAAAGTAGCCATAGGCTTATTTATTCTTATTCATAAGACATGATGTTCAATTCCTTTTTTTTTTTACTCTTCCTAGCATTAGCCCTGTCAATATGACAAAATTATAGCCCATCTCTTACCTAGCCTAGAGCAACTTGATCGCAGACTATATGCTACCGTAGAGATCGATAATTATAGGCCTATCTAAGCTTATGCTAACAATTACTCCGACCGATTTATTCCTAAAGAAATTTTTTGAGTGCACTTTGCATTCGAATTGTTCAGCATTCTTCAGCACTAGTGATTTGAATATAATGAGCTCTAGTCTCTCTAACTTTGATCGATTGGAGAAGATTTAATCTTATTGTTAGTTTTCTCCCTTTAGTCAGCGGGTAAATATATATATATATTTTTTTTTGCGCCCACCCATTCAAACCCAGTGATCTATTCAAAGGACTTGTTTTCTTGTCACTAGAATTTTAGGGTTCCCGATTGGGATTCACGAAAACACTTTTCTGTGTAGGTCTAAACATTAAATGTTCAATGCACTTTATTATATCGTGATTTTACTCTTTGTCTTCGTAGGCTATTTCTATGAGATCAATTTTTCTTTACCACCCAAAAAATTTTTGCAAATAAAAAAACACTATTTTAAAAGATTGAATAGGTGGCGTTTAGTTTCATTTTGAATGTCTCTGAATTGAGTTTAACTATTTTAACTGCACGACTAGGCCTACGAACTATAATTATAATATAGTAAACTACATTGTTTAGAGAAAATTTAAAATTTAATAATATCACACCAAAGTAGCCCTAAAGACGGTGCTCATAAGTAGCCTACCGGTATTTCCTTTACTAAGAGTACTAAAAGTAAGAGTTCTGAGTTGGCTTCGGCCTTCATAGTAGATTTAAGCTTATGATCTAGCTACTACATAACAGTAGACACTAATAAGCTTAAAATTATATTAAATGTAGCCTAATGATTTCCTTTTTCATTCGAGGGTGCTGTTAAGTTGGTCGCGCCCATACACATGGCCACTCGGGGCCTATTATTAAAGCCCCATTCATGCATTCATAATAATAATGAAACTAATAATAAATTAATTAAAGGTATCCTAAAAGAAAATTCAAGGGGGATAATTAAATTTATAATACAATTTAAAATGGGGAGAAAAAAAAATTTACTAGCTAACATAGAAATATAGTTAGGTCTACATCATTTTCATTTGGTCTCTTCAGTATTATACACTTGAGTAAATCCATTTTGATTAGTTTTATGTCTTATCATGTGTGAAGACTACACAAAGTAAAGTATTCCAGTCAGACTAATATGATCCATATAGTGCCTGTAAAGCAGAGTTCACAAGTTTCTGTAGGCATACTAGAAGATTGTGTAGCCCGCACAATGCCCATCCGCTTTTACATTTCCCTAAATAATGCCAGGTACCCATCAGAGCTGGGTAGTCTCGGGGACAAACCCTAGCCTTCACCAGGATTCGAACCCAGGACTTTCGGTACGCCAGCCGAACGCGCCGACGCTGCCTTACAGAAATATGTAGTTTTACAGCTGCTTACGGTTTTAAGAGTTTTGAAACTTGCCCTGGTGAGTTCATCCTCTAACTCTACTCTATCAGAATATGGACATTAAAAAAACAAACACCGTTTTAGCTATGTTACAGTTACAGCAGAGTTTATGCGTTAGACCAGGGGTCGGCAACCTTTTGAGATGGAAGAGTGAAAAGTTACAATTTACAAAATTTCCCAGTTTTGAAAGAGCCACTAACATTTTTGTTTCAATATTATGGTATTTGGTTAGGATTACGTAAAAATGTGATTTTTTATTTAAAATAAATAGCTTTAAATATAAATTAATAATGTTAAGATATAAAAACATACAAATGTTACGCATAAAACATAATAAATATATTAGTTAGCTCTGCCCGAATAATAAAATTAGTAATATAACTATAATTATTGAATAATAGATAGTTACAATTATACAATGGCTTTGAATGCATTTTGAAAGTTTGGTTAAATTTGAGTCATAACTTGTTGTTTTTAGTTTTAAGCACGCCATCTCTAGATTTGTATTTGTTAGTTGGCTTCTTACTTTTCTTTTTATTAATTATATTCATGCAAGAGAACGCTTTCTCGCTCGAATATGTTGACCCGAAGTCGTCAGCACTTCTTCACCTCACTGTAGCATTCAGGGAAGACTATTCCATGCATCAAATATGAAGTGCCTCAACTCGCGGCTTTTCTTTTAGAGCTGTCCAGTTATGCAACGTGACGTGCATGCTTTACTGGACCTCCAACTCTTCTAACTTGCTCTCATGCTCTGTGAACTTGCCACTCCACAAGTGTTTGGTTTTCAAATCCAGCAATTGTATTTGAAGCGAACCAGCATCAATTCCAAATGGCTTAATGTTGATCTCATTTGTATTTGTGTTGAGAGGATTTATTATGAACACCAGAGTAGTTGCGTTTGTTTTGAATTGCTCAAATATCTCAGTGAATCCATCCATCATTTTGTTTATAGGCATGCTGAATAATTCGTGTCAATAGTTACATTGGTTTCATCGCGATATTGCTTCAGATTTTCGAAATGAAGTAATTTTTCGCTCTCCATCTCTTCGACAAAAAGAAGTTATTTATGTTCCAAAAAAACAACAACACTTCTTCAAGCAAAGCATAGACTGGGTTTACCTTTCCTTGCAGTTTTACATTTAGCTCATTTAGTTTCTTTGTGATATCCACCATGAAATTGAATTTTTGTAGCCATTTGTCTTCTTTCAATTCGGAATGGACAATGCCTTTTTCATTTAAGACTGTTTTTATTTCACTCAAGCAAAGAGCAAAAAAAATCACTAGTTACCCCTGTAAAGCCATCGCACTTTATTGTGCAGAATACTGGCTTTCAATTTCTTCAAGAAATTTCTTAAACTGGCGATGGTAGAGTGCTTTTGCCAAAATGCTGTTAATGATCTTAATTTCTAAGTTCATGACCTCAACTATTTTGGCCGGAAATGTTTAGGCACAATGTACGTCTTGGTGAATTATGCTATAAAACGTTACAATTTCATGGTTTATATTTTGCCGAAGAATCGTTTTTACACCATTATGTATTCCTGTCTTACACCTGGCTCCATCAGTTGCTATGGAAACGATTTTACTTTATTGATTTCATTGTCTTTCAGGCATTTTTGCACAGTATTCGCTATATCTTCTCCACGGGTTTCCCTGAGAGCGGCAGTAATCCTAGCAGTTATTCTTTTAAACCTTGAGACGACATATAGGCTACCTGTACCTGACGATAAGGGGTATCTTGTGCCGTGTCTTTTATGTCGCAAGACTCGATCCTCAGCAAGTGATAAAGCACAAGCCAGTTGAATGTCTTGCATATGTGTTACATTTGAAGAAATTTTAGCAGTTCTATCTTGTACTGTTTTAGCAGATAATGGCAAATTTTAGATTTTCTTCATGATTTCTGTTTTGTTTTTGAAATCACGAAACAATTCTTCAGTTCCACATATGAAACAATCTTTGACATAGGCCCCTACTCACCACCTGTGAATTGTTTCCCTCTTTTTTTTGCAATTTGTAGTGATATTGCAAAGCTTACCAGAGTTACTTAATTTGAAGATTGTGCCCAAATAATTAGCATAGAACTCGACTGTTGTTTTTTATTTTGAAAAAAAAAAGCTCTTTAACAGTTTTTTTTTCGTGCGTTACCGGTGGGATATTTAACTGCGAATCTAATCTCCGTCCAATCTTGAAACAACGAGAGATTGTTGTTTCTCGCAAGCGATTAAATTAACACACACACAACTGGGCTCCGAGAAAGACTGACTGAAGACTGAACATTACCGTCCGCTGTGTTGCTGTCTGGGTGGTAGGAGTAACTAGCGGCTGTCTACTCAACCTATTCTCACTGTTCTTTGTTTAGTTTCTTTTATTCGGTTTGCAGTATATATATATATATATATATATATATATATATATATATATATTGCGTATAATATTTGATATGGGTTTTGAAAAAAAATTATTATAGTTATTAATATTTGCGCATGGAACTTGAGAGCCGCATCTTAACATCGAAAGAGCCGCATGCGGCTCGCGAGCCGCAGGTTGCCGACTACTGCCGTTAGGCCTATGTAAGCGTTGGGAAATGTAGCCTAAATCGGTAGGGAACTTAAAAAAACAAGTCTACAGGAACATTTAGAAACATCCTTCTTTAAAAACACACAATCTTAGAAATAGGCTACGTCATCCTTAGAAACAGTCATCTTTATAAAAATTAAGAATTTCATTTGCATTTAAAGACCAAGTGAAGAGCTTTTTATTGAAATTGAGTTAACATTTGATCTTGATAGTAAATAGTGTAAGCTTATTCAGCATCTGAACGTTAATAAAAATCATTTATACAAAATATCAAAGATAAAATTAAATATTAAGTAATTAGTTCAATATTTGCACTAAAATGTGTGTGTTTTTCGGAAGAAAAATCAAAATCTCGTAGCCATTTGAGATGTTTTTATTTCCGGCAATATAACAAAGTGACGTTAGAGAAGGGATTTCGACTAGGAAAAATGAATATTGTCACGTGTTTTGAATCTATTGCCACATGTTTTGAATTTTTTCCCGGTTCTTATTTTCAAGAAAATGGTTAAATATAGATTTATAGCGTCGAGTTTTATTTTTATTTGTTTCCTTTCTCAAACGTCACAGCCTTATGGGGGTATTCCAAATCTCGTTCCTTTGAGAAAAACCTCTTCACTTGGTCTTTAAATTAATTATTGCACACGAATCTTGCACTAGTTTGTCTTAAATGCCGTTTGCACCCGTGCCTAAATTGGGAACAGCATAACATTTACCCCCGTCTTGCTTTTCATCAACCTACTTTTTCACAACCCTGTTTGCCTTTGAGCAAGTCATATAAATAACAACGCTAATTGTGTTCTAGCCTAATTTCTGTGATGTCAACCAGTCTAGCTTAATGTCTGTGATGTCAACCAGTCTAATCCAATGTATATGATGTCAACCAGTCTAGCCCAATGTATGTGATGTCAACCAGTCTAGCTTAATGTCTGTGATGTCAACCAGTCTAGTCTAATGTATATGATGTCAACCAGTTTAGCCTAATGTATGTGATGTGAACAAGTCTAGCCTACATGTCTGTGATCTCAACCAGTCTCCATCTGAGCGCTTGTTATTGTGGTTTTCAATTGTTGCATAGGCTATAGGCCTATTTGAATTTGTGCATTCTATATAGAGACCCCTCCCCGTACGCAAAATCTACTTAACTAAATGCACCAATCTCCCCTCATTGTTTACGTAATAGGCAGGTATAAATTGGTTTGACACTGGACACGGCTTTTTTGTGTGCTCCATTTTGTGTGAGTGTTTCTCTGCCTGAGCAGTTTTTCCCAAAGTGCCGGGTTACGAAAAAAAATATACCGGGTCGCAATCTAAAAAGAAAAATTGAAAATCTAGATTTATTATAGTGCATATAGGCCCTATTTTCGGTATAGAGTATAGATCCTACCTATAACATTATATTTAGCCCCAAATAGCCTAGATATTTTGTGATATTTAAACACGATTTTAGTATAGACCTTAGCAAAAAAAAAATATATATATATTTTGGGGAGTGCTGCACTAAAGTGTTGCCCATACTGTAACCTATGGCAGGGGTCGGCAACCTAAGGCACGCGTGCCAAACGTGGCACGCATGGCGATTTTCAATGGCACGCGAAAGACCTCCAAAAGGTGTTTTTTTCTATTATTGATGAAAAAAAAACACACTATAATTTCTGGTAATGAATAGATCTATCTTTTGTAAAAAGAATTTTAAAACATTTAACTATCTATACTTCCCTTTACAAAAGTATTTAGTATTTATTAAGATAGATAGTTTGGCTTTTTTAGAAGTACATCGAAGCACTCAAAGCGAGTTTCAAGACTTTCATTTGATTTTTTTCATACCCAATCAAGCATAACTGGATTGATCGTTCTGTAACCTCTTTATATGTAGATGTTTTATATATTTTTTTATTAAGTGTAGGGATATTTTAAAACGTAGCCAGTTGAATTTTAAACATTTAAGGGAATGGGCATCGAAATGTGCCAATTTGTTTATTTACAACTGTACCTATAACGTAAATTAATTTAATACCACTAATAATTAAATCTTGTAATGAATACCATAATGCTAGTTTATGTAAAGAAATAGGCCTAATAATTAGTCAGAAATATGTGTTATATTTGAAAACATAACTTGTTTTCTTCACCATTGAATCAAATTTAGAATCATTTTAATTAAAGGGAGATAATTAGCCCCATTTATTTGCTCTAATATTTCTAATATTATGTTTTTTTAATTTTTATTTTGTAAAAGACTAAAAGTTCTACAACTTATAGTCTAACTTTATTATGATCAGACAGTAAAAAGAAGTTGAAAATTGTATAAATATTGTATGACAAAAAATTGTATGTTCATTTTCTGAACATTACATTAACTACCCAGTTTGTATGATTACTTTGTAACAATTCCGCTTTACGGCAGTTCCTCGCAAACATAAGTATGTTTAAAAAAAATTAAAGAACATAACTGAGAACAAAATATTAAAATCAATAGTATCAGTTGATAGATCATTATCTTGACAACTTAATGTAAAACCCAAGCTTTACAAAATAGTTACCATAAATGTGAACTTTTAGTAATACAATTGTGTGTTTGGTATAAATGCTAATAAAAAAGATGATAATTACATACCGGGTACACATTGTGTTTTAAATTAAATATAAAATGTTTTAACGATTTCTTTGCTTTTGGCCTTTGTCTTGCTACGAATTTAAATTACCTACTTGTCTTATAAGAAAATAAGTAGAATAGAGCAGGTTGACTTTTAGGCTGTTGGCACGCTGAATGATTTAGAAATTCTAGTTTGGCACACCACTAGCAAAAGGTTGCCGACCCCTGGCCTATGGGATCATTTGATTTTGTCACTGGTTTATTGGTCTATCTCTCTGACAATAACAATAGGCAGGTGTGTGCTTTTTCTTAAAACGTGAACTCTTTGATGGCTGCAAAATCCTATAACTCTTCAGGCTATCATTCCATTGTGCTTCTTGAAAATGGGGCAGGGGTATTGTCCCCTGTTACTACTTTCGCTTCTTTTCTTCTCTCCCTTACGGGTACAGTGACTGTCCAGATCCGCTTGATGCTTTTTTTAAAACACTTCTTTTGTACATTTCATGACTGGCCATCTATGCTGGGCGCCATTAACCACTGCCTCTATAATAATATGATTGTGGTATCGGCTCTCTCTGATCAGTAAAACATCATCATTGGCACACGATCTCAAATTTCCCCCTGAAGCAGAACTTTCAAGCAGACATTTTCTTACATTTTAAAGTGTTTTCTGTGTGTCCTTGCGTCGCAGCTTCTAACGCGGTGTAACCTTTTACAACCTTTTGATAATAATGTGCTAGAGTAGAATGTCTAATTCATTGTCTATGCAAAAGTCTACAATTTATCCTGCTCTAATAGTAAGCTTATAGGCCTACCCAATTTCTTGAAGAAAATAATTTAATTGCCTCTCTGGAGGTCTTCCCCGTGCCACTGAAAATCGCTCTTTGTGCGAAGCTTGGCACGCGTTTCGTAGGTTGACGACCCCTGGGGTAGACTAGTATTATAGAAACAAATAGCTTTAATATACTTTATAGCCTGATATGTGTAGACGCGATAGCTTTAGGCCTACATTTGCGCTGGTTGAGAACGCCCTTCTTTAAGCTTATAATATGCACATCATTTATTTGTTTAGTCTAGTAAGCCTAAGCCATTCATCTGTGATTTATCAGAGCTTTATCAAGGAGTTTTGGGCCTGTAAACATATTTGCGCCAGCAGGCAGCTGTGTGTTTACAGAGCGCACTGAGCATGCTAAAATAGCATGGATAGAAGCGCTATATAAATAACCAATTTAATTTAATTTAATTTTCTCAGAATATCTCAATCTGGCTGTTTATATTTAGCTCTAGGACTCACAGTACCAGGGAGGCGACATTGTACAGAGCAAGGTCGTCTGAACTCCAGGACATTTTAGATGAATTGGAAAAAGCATGGCCCCACCACAGGGAACAAAGTTATTCTTTACAAGGAGAAGAATTCTTCCATTCTCCATCGCCTACCCCAAGCCTTGGTCTTACCAGGTATTCATTGGAATAGTTTACAGTCTTAGTACTATTATATTTATATTAGGGATCAGTTTGCTAATTTTTATCCTCATAAACCTCCACCATCATCCATAGCAGCAAAAAAAAAATTAAATATGATCCGATGCGGGCATTAAGAAAAAAACAATTTGTGTTGTTTTGTGACAATAACAATTAATGCTTTCTTGTGTGTGTCTATAAACTTGTGAGGTTGTGTCCAACTGTACAGGCTGTCATCTACAGTGAAACTTGCATATTAGAGAAGTTTTTTTTTTAATGTACAATTCGTCTTGCAGCTTTCTATTCCCACCCGCCATCATCTCACCACAGCTACCTGACCTGTTTAACCATAGAATTTCCGAGTTGGACCCTTTGTTTCAAACCCGGGATTGGCTCGCTTGATATTTGCACAATTATCTCTAATTTAGTTGCACTGCCTAGCATCTTTTGTTGCGATTTTAGCGGACGATATTCAGTCTTAAAGCTTTAACCTTGTCTGCCTTGAAACACTTTTGGGATCAGTGGTGTATCCTTGGGATGGTGGCACCCGTGCCTCCACAACCTCTTTCAGGAGCTCCACTTTTATTTCAGAAATGGAGTTTCTCTTATTGAGTTGTGTGTGATAGAGTTCACAGTTTTATAAATAGACTAACAAAAATATATAATAGCCTAACAATAATAATAAGGAAAATGTATCCACACATCCCCAAAGTTTGTTTATAGACATGCCTCCTCCCTCTCAGGAATACCATTCACAATTCAGTATATTTGATGATGTGCAAATATAGCCCTATAGTTTATTCTTTTTTTTTTATTATAGTTGTTGTCTAAAACTTTATAGAATAAATATTCGGTTAAAGTGCTTACAATTTGAATGAATTATTCAGGGCTCTATCCAGACATAGGATTCTGTCCAGCAAAAAGTTGACCAGTTCACTTAAATCTGTCACCTATATGGGAAGACCAATCACGCCAGGTAAACTTGTCTCAATTTAAAACTTGCCTCTGTCATCTATTCTTAGAATACTAATACTAGGCTTTAACTTTATGTAATTGTTGGTAGATATGAGTTTAGCGTCCTGTATTCACACCCCATTATACATTTAGGATTAGGATTAGAAGTTGTTGAGCTTCGCAATTGGTATAAATGTTGCCAGTCTGGGCAATTAGATAGCCCTATTAATAGCCTACTAAGACCCTGCTTTTTGCATTAACCCTAACCCAGAATGTATAGAGCGATGTGAATATAGAAAACGAAATTCCTTATCTTCTGAATTATTATCCATAATTATATATATATAGGTCTATACATAAATGTATAATTTGTATAACTCTGAATTTCGGACTTTGAAAAAAAAAAATAAAGAAATATGTAAATATGTAAACACGTTTACCTCTCCTCGAACCAGAGAACATAGATATTCTCAAAGCACAGAAAGGGAAATGGGGGAGGTCTAAGAGTGCAGTGATGTCTGCAAGTTCCAATGAGGATATGGGTCAGAGAAAACGTCCACAGACAGCCAAGACTCCTGATAGGGTCATTTCTTCCTTGTCAAGTTTGGAAAATAATGAAAAGAAAACACCAGAAACATTTACAATGAACGTGAAAGGTATTCTCATGTTTACTCAAATGCACTAAAATATATCAAAACTTTATAAAAGATCAAGAAATGGTCAGAGAAGCAAATAGAAAAACAAAAGTAGCCTGCTCATATTGATTTCAGACTTTAATCCCATTGTATACTTTTAATGAGGACAGATGGCTCCAGGAATGTGATAAGTTTATCTACTCCTCGGTTACATGATTAGAGTGCAAAAGTGGGGTTTTATCTCCCTTTTTTTTCAAACATGTGAATCGTGATATAGATGCTGCTATTCTTCAGAAAACTACACTTTTAATAAAATCAATGCAATAAACTAATTAATTTATAAAAAGAATTTAGAATAATGTTTGATAATTTTTGGACAAAAGAAAAAAAACTTAGCAAGAAAATAGCATAAAATGTTAAAATCCCTACAAAATAAAGTTTACAGATTGTGATTCAACTGACCTAGATAAATGAAGATTTATGGCATGTAATAAAAGCCAATGTAGAGATATGTAAAACATATAATATTACTGGAATATTTATATCTTTACAATCTATAAATCTATACCATATACTAGAGAGAGTTGATATTACTTCCTATTCAGTTTTCCAATTTACCATTCACACATTACAATTTATAATATCACCTGTCAAAAGACTATGTTGTCAGAATTTGTACAAAAAAAAACTGTACCAAAATATTGTGCTGCATGGGTTAAAAGTAATTATAAAAGTATGAACTTCAATTTTTTTTCCCCCTCTTGAATAACTCTGGAAATGGTGCAATTGTAACATACACTCTTATATACATGCAAATTATATACATTATACACACATATCTATACTTATATTCTGGTAGACTATCTAAAATATTTATATATGATTACCTATACTGGTATAATTTATTTAAAACCGGCACATGGCCTGTTTCTAAACTTGCAGTGAGTCCTTCATGGCACACAGACACTCAAATCCCATGTGGGGTAATTATTTCCAGCTGTTGCATTATAAATTAAGTGAAGGAATGAAAACTCAATGGCTCTATAAAACTCATGAATTATTCAACCAATTAAATGCTACCATCCGTTAAGTTGCATGGCTCTCTTACGCAAGAAGTGAAGTTGCCCATAACAACCATTCCTCTACTTGCATCACAGTGCTGATAGATTGACATTAGTCAGTGTTTTATTTACAGTAGTGCTTATTTTATTTCATGCTGAGAAAAGCATACTGAGTAATACAGTCTAGATGCTAAAAGTGTTGAGGCTCACAGTCATGCATACAAACAAGGAACTTGTTCAATTAAATATAATACTCTTTGTATCTAATGAACATGTGAACATCTTTCAAGAAGTCTTAAAGACAATGCAGATCAAAGAAATAAGAAAAAAAGCATTGTAGGCAAATATGAAATGAAGGTCTAAATGTTTAGATTGAACTTTTCACTTGAAGAATATTTACTATTAGTATGCACCTATTAAAATAAGAGCAGGGTTAAAAAATGGCTATTTTATTTTTTTTTACATGCTAAAATATAACAGGGATCCCAAAACATGAAAACAAACTCTAAAAAATACATAGAAATAAATCCTTTGTATGCATTTGAAGGATTAGCAATAAAACACAATGACAACTCAAATTTATGACATCATTTTCTAGATTAAACTATACAGCTGAAAACAAAATTAAAGGATTTAAATAATGTATGGTATTGCTAAAAAAATACAACAGATTTTTTAGGGTTTGGGATGATAATTTGACACATTGTGTTGTCATCTGCTGCGAGTCTGTGTGCCTAATTTCAATTTGATAGGACGAATAAAGAAGATTTTGGCAGTCAGCCAACCAAAGAAAACTTTTGAAGTTAATATAAAAGATTTTAAAATATAGACATCAAGAAACAAAACAAATTATTTTAAAATGTTTTTGAAGTAAAGAATAGCTAGATTAACTTATCTTTTAGATTTTGATTACTAGATAGTTGGTATTTTTTATTAGTGGAAATCACTAATACTTAGTAATTCAACATCCTAATCAAGCAAATAGACCATTCTCAATATTTAACACATAATAATTCATAATATGATGTTAAAAAAAGTAGTACCATATCATTTTCAATATTTCCATTCTGTACCTAGATAAGGCAACTGAGGGTCTTGCTGATGACATAGAAGGACTGACAGCCTCTAAACAAGACACAGAGTCTGTGACATCAGAGATAGATATTGAGTTGTCTGATAATGAATGGTATGAAAATACAATCAGGGTGAGCAAAACTCTTAAACTGAACCAATCAGAGGAAACTGGAGATAGAGAAAGCATGTTAGCAGAGGCTGCCACCATCTTGTCATCATTAGCAGAAGATGAAGATATTGATGTTCCCTTTGGTAAATTCACAATATTTTTAAAATATTTTTATGTATTACATTTTTTTTAACCTTTTCATGTTCATAACATAATGGACTGTTATTTTATTTTATGTCAGGTGATTATTCTGAAGAAGAAGATTTTCATGAATGGCCAGGAAATGAACAAAAACATGAATCAAAGTCAGTTGCTGTTTATTTCATCTATAGAAATTTAATATGCTGCTATTTCGTTAATAAGTGGATTAAATGCTTAATAATTACAATACTATAGTCAATGAAAAGCTATATATATAAAACAGTGATATTGATCTAATGGGCTATACTCGTAGAGGCTAAGATTAGCGGATTAAAATATTTGTTTAAATTTATTTCGTAACAAGTGAAAATCATATTAATATAGGGCCCAACCAGACATCAACTTGTACATTTACCTCAGCCAAATATCTTTATTTTGGACAATTAGGCTCGACAAATAGTATGCACACTAATAGTTACAAAGAAGAAAAAATTAGAAATTGTATAATTTAATGAAATATTAAACTATTCTATTACCGTACATAATTTGGACTGGATAAGTTCTGCCAAAGTTCTAACTACTGCTATTGCTGTAAGCAACTGTGTAATGGGATATATGTGTGTGTGTCTGTGTGCAGGTTAGGGTGGGGTGGGAGATTATCAAAGAAGAAGCTTTTATATTTTATACAGTAACAAACTCTGGAGTTGCAGTGACAAACGGTATCATTGTAAATCAAACGGTATCATTGTAAATCAAACGGTATCATTTTAAATCAAACGGTATCATTGTAAATTGTCTATTGATACAGGTCATAATAAATACTTTTCAACTATTTTATTTTAAAATGTAATTGTTTTTTAAATTTTATCTTCATTTTTAGGTCCTTGCTACATTACAAATTTTTACTTAATAACCCTGTATTTTATGCTGTGTATTTATTTGTATTTTCATTGTATTTAGAGACCCACTATATATTCCAAGAGTTACTAGTCACAGTCCAGATAAAGAGCAGAACTCAGGCCTAGCTCAGCCCCTTCATCCTCAATACTCAAGTAAGCACATTATTTATGGATGTCTCAGTAATAATTCTTTTCCAGTTGTTTTTTTGGTCACAAATAAAGAAATGTAATATTGTCTTATCAAAAACAAAATTGACTTTCAGTGTATTATTAGAAATTTTAACTTCTGCTGTTTTCAGATGTAATGAGTGAAACAGAAAATCCTACAGGACAAGAAGAAGAGCATGATTTACGACAAGGTAAGAGCCAAGTCTTGTTATCTGAGACTAACTAGAGAGTTTCATTGAGTTGGTCAATGGTCAATGAATACTCAAGACAAAATAATTCTTTAATTCGACTATGAATTTTCATTGTTCTTACTTGGTATTTTTTTAATGCATGTAGATCTAGTACTGTATGTAGATTGTGTCACTTAGTTAAAGATTAGAACTTTGTTTTTAAAAATACGGTTTATTTTTTGCAATAAAAACCTTTCCTCACTGAATCTGTATTAAATCAAGATCATTAATAAGTAAAGCAAAATAGTTTTTAAAATGCTAAACATTTATCACAGCATAAAATTTAATAAAGAAATTTTTTTTTGTTTGAAGTTTTGTCAAGAGGCAGTTTAATTACACCATTTCCTTCTACTCGAGGTGCATCGCCATCTGGTGATGAGGACAAAATTTCAGTACAGGTATGTTTTCGCATATTCTTCTAATAAGTAAACCCATTTGTTCTAAGTTAACCAGGATTAATTTAAATCCTATTTGATTCTGATTCTAAGTCATAGAAGCTAGATAACACATTATAGTTATAAATATTTATTATATTAACAGGCTAATAATAATCAAGTTACTGCTGTTGTTGATGAATCAGAAGTTCTATTAAAGAAGCAAGAGGAAAGAGGTAATGAGTTTAGTGTCTTAGTAGCTTTTATAAATACAGCTCACAGGATGAAATACAATTACAGACACTAGGCCATAAACACTAAGTTTTATGCTCAGAATATTTTAGCTTCTATATACCGGGTATTCAACAGTAAAAACAAATGCATTTACAGCACGCTCCTACAGCGTCATAGCACCTCTGTGGTGGAACAAACTCCAAATTAAAGAAGCGGACAATAGTGACATTTTTAAAACAAGATTAAAAACATTGAAATAAATTATTTTCATAAATTAGAAATTGGGGTCAATGAAGGGCATTTCAAAGACTAACTGTTATGAATAGCATTATATAAAATATGTCATTTGTAATTCCTTTTTTCCATCCTCTCTGCAGCTGCTAAGTTAGCTGCAATGGAGTATCTGCTGAAACCTTCTCTCAAGGTACAAGATGCGCCTATATTGCCACAAGTTGAGCCTGCTGTGATACCCCACAATGAAACTGTAGATAAAGAATTTACACAAGAAAGTATTCCAGAGAATGTAGCACCTAAAAGGAGAGCCAGACCCATAGAAATCAAAACAGCATTAATGGATGCAGAGGGGGAAGAACAGAAAGATGTACATGGGACTAATGATACAGACAAACCACAATTTTCTGAAAGAGCGTTAAGAGAAAAAGAAGAGAAAGAGAGGAGATCAGCAAAAAGGAGAGAAGAGAAAGAGAAGGCTGAGGCTAAAAAGCAAGAAGAGGAAGAGAAAATTAAGAAAGAGAAAGAGGAAAAAGTAAGAGCAGCTGAGGAGAGGCTGAAAAGAAAAGCTGAGGAGGCAGCAAAACAAAGGGAGGAGAAAGCAAAAGAAGAAGAGAACAGAATTAAGTTGCAAATGGTTGGTCATATTTTAAACTGTCCAATAGTTGTGAAGCAGAACTTTTTTTAAAAAACAAAGATAGTTTTGCTCTGGCTGCAGCTAATTTATGAAATTACTGTCATTCACTAAAAACTAGACTTTATTCACTTGAGCAGAATAAACCAAAAGATGCTACTTGAGACTTTTGAGGTTTAACATCTAGAAAATGTTATTGACATTGAATTGGAATGTTAGAAATTGTTTTTACACTGTATAGCCTACCAGTAATAATAAAGAATTTTAGTTCTTCTTTTAATTAGCCTGCAGAGCTGTTTGCTTTCTTGCAGTTAATGCCAGACATACATACTCATGTTTTTTTGTTTATTAGTTGTAATGTGTTGTACAATGCATTGGTTATGGTAGAGTGAAAGCAATAATGCTTGTCTTGAGATTGGGTAGTTTGGGGCATTCAAATAGGAAGTAGTCTACTGTTTCACAACATACATGCCAATTGAGAGCAGTATGTCCAGTTCTTCACAGAAAAAAAATGCATTGTTCTTTGGGGGCAGGTGAGAAGAACTTTATTATGTCTAGCTTGTAGGGCAAGTTTATTTCTTTGTAAAGTAGTGGTATTCTTTTTTTAAATTATTTCAGCTAGGAGCAGTGATAACCAGCTAATGGTCAAATGTCTTGCTAAAAGTACCAACTTTGTTCCACAACTCTAATTTTAGTCTTCCACACACATTTTTTGGTCTTTGACTAATGAAATAAAAAATTTTTATACTTTGTATACAGAACAACACAGAAAAACTTGTGAAAGATCCCTTGAAAACAAAGCCCCCACATGAAAAGAAACCTACTAGTACAAAGGCAAACAAAACGGACTTGAAGAAATCAACTAAACAAACAATTACAAATGACAAGCAAGATTCTGAGGTTTTAAAAAATTTATTGAAACTGTCATTGATTATTTATTTTCATAACTACTGATCTATAACTATCCACATATATATAACAAATGTACATATATATAAAAATGTTTTATTGCAAAAGGAAACACTTGTTTAAAATTATATTCTTTTAAAATTGTAATTTTTATTCTATTACGGTAGATATGGATTGTATCATAACATCATAAAGTAAATACCGGGTATCTAAAAAATATATTCTATTTAAAATATTTCATGTAATATTCTATATGATATATTAAATGACAGCATTATATATAAAATAATCTTATAGCATTTACATCATTGATACATACAAGACTTCTAAGTGTTACTATGTATAAAAATGCATCAAGCAGTGCTGTATTGTAATATTGTACTTTTCAAATCATCAGCAAGTCAATAGCAAGATGACTACACCGGTGAAACAAACTACGAGCCCACCACCAAGACAAAAAATTGTTGCACAAAAACAGGAACCACAAATCCCAGAACATATGAAAGAAATGTTCGCAAGAAAGAGTGCCCAAGAAACAGAGAGGGAAATGGAGGAAGAAATCATTAAAAGTATAAAATGATTTATCAAATTTAATTTTTTAACCATTCTTAGTACAAAAAACATTTGTTTAATAGTGATTAAAAAAACGTCACTTTTTTTAGCATCTTTATGTTTAAAACTAATAACTAATAAAACCCTGCTTTAACTACTAATAAAACCCTGCTGCTCATGACTGATAATATGCTCATTACCACAGTGAAGCAAGCAGTTAACAGTGTATTAGGAGGCTCCAGTATGGCAGTAGTGGATGAATCAGAAGTTTTCACTGAAGAGGACTTCAAAGCTGCCCAAGAGGCTTTAAAAGTAAGTTATTTTATTAGTGAAATATAAACATTTAGGCTTCTTACTTCTATGGCATTTGATGACATTTTTAAAGTAATTTAATTTTATATAAACATTTAGGCTTCTTACTTCTATGGCATTTGATGACATTTTTAAAGTAATTTAATTTTATATAAACATTTAGGCTTCTTACTTCTATGGCATTCGATGACATTTTTAAAGTAATTTAATTTTATATAAAAATTTAGGCTTCTTACTTCTATGGCATTTGATGACATTTTTAAAGTAATTTAATTTTATATAAAAATTGAGGCTCCTTACTTCTATGGCATTTGATGACATTTTTAAAGTAATTTAATTTTATATAAAAATTTAGGCTTATTACTTCTATGGCATTTCATGACATTTTAAAGTAATTTAATTTTATATAAAAATTTAGGCTCCTTACTTCTATAGCATTTGAAGTAAAGAAAATTAATGAGATTTCAATTTAATTCTTGCCATTATAAAAATACTTTTTATTGACCATTACCAATAAAGATAATATTTTTTTTAAATTCAAGCATACCACTTAACCTATTTAATCTCTCTACATTGAATGAACTACTGGTATATGTAAAGAAGAATCATCAATGATTTCACTTTAATCTAAAACACTATGAACAATTGAGCACTTTATGTCTGCTAATCCTAAATATGTTCAATATAATAGCACTTAAGTTTGTTATCCTAAATACATTTTGATTTGATATTTACAACTAGTTAGAACTTAACAGTTATAATATATCATATAATAAAAACAAAAACATTTCAAGAAATAAATTACTTGTTATGTACCTATCTTTATTTTAATAATGCAATACCTGTTACCCAAAAAAAGGAAGAAGAAGCTGTGATTGTGAGATTATAATTCATTGATATCTTTCTACTTTATTATAATTCATTGATATCTTTCTACTTTATTATAATTCATTGATATCTTTCTACTTTATTATAATTCATTGATATCTTTCTACTTGAGGAAAAAATTAAGAAAGCAGAGGAAGACATATTAGAAAATGCCAGACCAAGAACTGAATCCAGGATGGCGGCAAGGAAGATGAAACCTGAAAAGGCAGCCCCAGTCCCCAAAAAAGGCAAAATTAAGGTTCCTGACGTGAAAAAAGATTTAGTTAAAGAAAGAGAAGCTCTAAGAGAACAACAAAGACTAGAGAAGCAGGTAGGTCAACACTATAAGGTAATATACATTGAATTTTTTGTTTACAATGAAAACAAAATCTGACAGTTATAAGTAACACAAGCAACCGAACATTATTAACATCTATCTATAACACAAGCAACAGAACAGTATTAACATCTATCTATAACACAAGCAACAGAACAGTATTAACATACAAGCAACAGAACAGTATTAACATCTATCTATAACACAAGCAACAGAACAGTATTAACATCTATCTTAAATTGTCTTGTAACATTTAAATCTTCTGTAACACAAGCAACAGAACAGTATTAACATCTATCTTAAATTGTCTTGTAACATTAAAATCTTCTATCTTAAAACATCTTGTATCGTTAACATTAAAATTTTCTGTCTTAAATAGTTATGTAACATTACAATTTTCTATCCTAAATAGTTTTGTAACATTAAAACTTTCTAATTTTGTAACATTAAAATCTTTTATCTTAAATAGTCTAGTAACAACACTAAAATCTTTTATCCTAAATTGTCTTTTAACATTCAAAACGTCTATCTGAAATAGCATTGTAACATTAAAATCTTCTATCATAAATAATCTTGTAATGTTAAAAGCTAAATTTATTCTAAAAAGCCTTATAAAATATTTCTTCCCTCTATATGTTAAGTAATTGAATGAAGTTTTCTTTTTACAGCATTTTGTTTTAGCATTAAATTGTAGTTCAACATTCACAGATAAAGTGAGTTAAGCATAATTTTCCCAACATATTACTTTGTATTAACAATCTTCATCCACCAGTTAAAAATAAAATATCCATCATAGTCGTAGCCTCTTCTTACCAGCTGCTTAAAAGTGACTGGTTTATGGGAACCTTTCTTTTCCACCAGACAAACATTTGCCTTGACTGAGAACTCTTGTGGTTCATCCATATTGTGGAATTGAAAAGCTTTAAGGCGCCAGATTCTAGATGTTGTGTAGCCCCCCACCAACCCACAATAAATAGATCCCTCACCAGCAAGAGTGATAGACTTCTTCATCCTGTCAGCTTGTCCCCCTGAAACTAGCACATAAACACACAGATGCCCTCTTTCATCAAAGTATTGACAGAGTCTAACTTTAAGACATTTTTCTTGAGTGGTATATAGAGATGTGTAGAAAGTCTTACTGGATTGGTGCAGTATTTGTTTACTAGCCATGTAGAAATAAACTCCAGAGTTGGGAATCAAATATAACAGTGTGTCTTGGGGTTTGCTCACAATAGTATTAGAATACTTTTTAAGATTTGACTCTGTGGTATAATTATCACCCAAGTTACAGATGGGTTTCTTTAAAGATGATTCTTGCGAAGGATGTAGAGCAGAGTTGGCATTGTTCAATTGTGTCAATGTGGATTCTTCCTGAAATTTTATGCTCACTGATTTAGTATCTGTAACTATTTCTGAAACTTGATTAAAACCATCATCAGCTTTTGTTGAGCTGTTCTTCCTTTTCTTTTCATCCAAAATGAGAGTATCTGAATCTGTTAAGTTTTTAACACAATTTGAAGACTTGTTAGATGCATAAAACTGTTGATCCTTGAAAATGTCAGCCTCTACACCTTCTGCAGCTAGAGAATCAAAGTTATTCTTCAATTGAATGGAATTAACTTCATTAGTTGAGACTTGGAGGTTGACTAATTTATGGTCTACCAATATACTTTGGTTGCTACTGTCCTCAACAGAACATGCTGTGGCCCCCGAACTTAGTCCAACAAACCCTGTTGTGTCTAATGAACTTTGTCCAACAGACCATGTTGTGTCTATTGAACTTTGTCCAGCAGACCAATTTATGTCCACTGAAGATCCAGACATAGTACAATTTGTAAAACTAGGCTTGTCACCTGGATGTAAAGACACTGAAGAATCATTACTCTCATTACAGTCTTTTAGAACAGACAATGCACCATGAACTAGTTTTGGAACAAAATTGGACAGGAAGCTTAAAGCACCTGTGAACTTAGTCTCAGAATTACCTGTGAAACCTTCACTAATTGTAGAATTTGAATGAGATTCTGGAGAGGTGAATGATGTCTTTGAAGAATCAACAGAAATTTTGACATCAGTCTGATTAGTTGCATTCAATATATGAGGAGTCTTTAAGCTAACAATACTATTAAAAGCTGTTTCTTTAGTTACAGAGATTTCAGATGCACAGGTAGGTTGCGTTGGTGAAATACTTTCTGAACTTTCAATGTGGTTTACAAATGTCTGGCTCATGTTTATCATTTCTTGTTGAAGATTGGCTATCTGGCCTTCCATTCTTTCCGTTTTAACATCATGACCTTGTATTACTTTGGATTTGATATTGACAAGTTCACTGTTTATTGCATCTACTTGTCTATTAAGTTTTTCAATCAGCAAGTGTTGCCTACACAAAAATTCCATAGATTTGTCCACAAAATCTTTATTACAATTTGAAATATCCCTCTTCAAATTAAACATACAGTCCTTTGTCTCATCTCCAACTGACTTGAGCTCCTCAATGTTACATTTGACAATCTTTACTTGTTCTGAATGTTCAAGCCCAACATCTGAAGGTGAGTTTAAATTGTTGGGTGCATCTTCAACCTATTTAGAAAAAAAAAAATCAGCAAAAGTTAAAAATATAACATAACAAAATCTGTTGCATATTCTTTAATTATTTGATAACTCATTGAGCTTTACAAATGTTCAGTACACATTTTGGAGACAGTGCTCTGGGCTAGAATGCTTTAAAAAATTTCCTTACACAGTAATATATCTGCTAGAACTAGAACAACATCTAAACAGCATAAAAACACACAATTTTGATAAAATTGGTACCTTTATAACGAATAAAGTAAAAAAAAAACATCTAAATATAAAATATAAAAATATATAATATATATATAAATATAAAATATCATTTATCATTGGATGAGCATATTTTTAAACTATAATTTTGCTCACTTAAGTCAACTTTAGAATGTCGGCATTGTCAAACTTAAACGGTCACGAATAAGAACCGATCTGCTGTATGTTGATATATATAAAGTGTCTGATATAACAGGTTTCTTTTATTGAATTTAATTATTAAAATAAAAACACATTGATAAAAATAGTTGGTCTATATTATATTGCAAAATTTAATTATATTTCAAGATATTTATTTAGAGATTTACGAGTCCAGTCTTTTCAGTGTTGTTTCTTACGGTAACCTACAAGCCCTGTATAAGCCAGTCAAAATTTCTACATGTTATATAAACAATAATCTTAAATGTGTATATTTATATTAACTAATAGCTAAATATGTATTGTTATATTAACAAAGAACACAATTTTAGGTACAAACAGGGTAGAAAACCACCACAACTTACATTCAAAAGTTTGTTATATCCTGCCTTTTTGTTTCTTAACATTGAAGCTCTTTTCAAAAAAGCTTCCTTTTCCCACATTCTACAAAATTCCTCTGCAGAAATGCCCAAGCTTTTTGCCTCTTTGAAGGCATATAGAAAATCCATTTTACTGTGCTTTTGTTACAATTGGATATTGTATTTATGTTTTCTCACTCATGAAGAATAGTCTTGAAGAAATATTTCTCTGCTCATCAAATCTTCATCTAAAAAAAAATATTAAAAAAAAACACAAGATTTAAGTATTATTAAAATAATTATAAATTATTTTTATGGGTTGGTGTAGTTAAAACTTGGGCGGTGGAGGTGTTAGCAGATTAGGGACATGTGTTGGAGAAGGAGAAAAATGGGGTCAGCTCAATTTTTTAAATGAAAAATTCTAAATAAATAAATTTCAAGACTTTTCCATGCCCAAAATATGAAAATGAAATGTTCCAAGACTTTTCTATGCCTGGAAGTGGTCCTATCAATTTTTCCAAGACTTCTGAAATTCAAGGACTCTGTACGAACCCTGATTACTAGTATTAAGTATTAGGATGTACTATTTGTCAAATTAAAACCAAGTATTTTAATGTCAGCTCTGGAGTTTATTCAATTGACAACATCCCCTTCCACACCCCACTATGCGTCATTATATTATGCGATTACCTACAAACAAATATTAGTAGTTAGTAGTCAGGACTTTTGCAAAACTGATCAAGTCCTGATTATGTATTTAAAAGTTTGATATTTATTGAAAGATTTAATAACACTATTCTTTCTTATTTGTTACTATTTGATATTTGTGCATTTATTCTTTCCTGAGGCTATTAGTGCCAAAAGTGAATGTCAGAGGCAAGGCAATTTTGGGTTAGGCCCTATTTAAAATTTAAAAGTAATAAAATAGCTTAGTAGTATAGTAGTAATACACCAAATGACAAATGTTTTTTAAAAATTTATTAAATGAATAAATGTGTTGTTGTTTTTTTAAATAGTCACCAAATAAAAAAACAACACATTTATTTTTTTCTTATTAGGCCTATTTACTATTTACCTAATTGTAAGAACTTCTCTAACTTTCCTCTACCCTGTAGGCCTAAGACTAACTGTAACCTTGGTGCTAACTAGGATTGATTAGAACCCGAGGTCGTCTTCTTGTTTGGTGTTGTAGGGTAGGCCTTAGCCTTATCCAAATTACCAGGCAAATCCAAGCAAAAGAAAGTTTTATATTTTATTTAATAAACAACTAGAGTCTAGGCCTAACTAGATTAATCATTAATCCTAAAAAAATTTAAAAAAGTTTATAAAATAATAATAAAGTTACTTAAAATTTAAGTATAAATTCAATTTGTTATAAGTTACTTAAAATTTAAGTATAAATTCAATTTGTTATAAGTTTAACTTATAGTAGTTATAGGCCTAATTAATTAAAAATGTATTATAATAAAGACTATTTTATAATGAAGTCAATAAAGTATTCGGCTAAGCCTAAGGCAGGCTAAGGCCTAGGGCCTAAGGCCGGCTAAGACATTAGACCCATTAGATCAGGGGTCGGGAACCCATGGCTCGCGAGCCAGGTGTGGCTCCTTTGATGGCTGCATCTGGCTCGCAGACAAATGTTCGAGTATAGCCTAATTAAACAAATGTTTTTTTTAGATTTTTTTATCTAGCCTACATATTAATTGCATATCAATATTTCATTCTACAAATGAGCTAAATTAAAGTGTACTGCAGCTCAGCATCAGAAGAATTCAGAGACATGATTATTGTACTTTTAGTGTTGAAATTACACAAAATGCACATATTTACTTGAATTTTTAGTTTTAAACATAATGAAAATGTATGGCCTCACAAAATTTCTTTTCAAAATTACAAAATATGTGTATCTATGACTGAGTATGATTATGATATTATGGTTTATGATTAGATTATGGCTTATGGCCTTATGGCCCTATGGCTCTCTAACGGAGACTAACTAAGACAAAAAGGTTCCCGACCCCTGCATTAGATCATCATATAGCAATATAGCCTAGTCATTAGACAGATCATTACTCAGACTCAGGCATTAATCATTAGGCCATGCCATGTCCATGGTAATCATAATGATTATAATAATTTATAATTTTTATGGCATGATTACAGATTGAGATTAACAGCCGATTAGTGATAGTGGCATGTCATGTTAAAATACTATTATTATTAAAATAAAAGTGTAGGTTCTTCTTCTTTAATTCGTTAATATTTGTGCATATACTTACTTTTCTTGCACTAGGATGGCCTATTTAGATTTAATTATAAAACGCCCTTAGTAAAAAGTAATAGTATTAATTAATAGTATTCGCCAGTTCAAGTTGGCTCACTTTGATTGTTGGCTTTTAAATAACCCCCTTTGCCACAAAAAGTAAAAAAGTACTTCCTTTTCATTACAATAACATGTAACTCTTTTGTGTTTTTTTCTTGCCAACTGTGAGTAACGGACCGGTAGCTATTTGCTAAATTTTCAGCATAAATCATTTGGAGCTAAGTATAACCTAATTTCCCGACATTAGATAGTTCTATCTTACTTGCTTCAAATAAAAAAATCCAGAGTTTTTTTTTAAATGTTCCTCTAAAAATCGTTATATATATATATATATATATATATTGATCTACCTATGTTTCATTTTTTTTTTATAGTACTAAGTAGGCCTACCCCTTTTATGGGTTCGGGATTTGATTCATGTTGAAGAATATTTAGGATTTGTTCCTGGGTTATTAGGGCTTAAATGGTGTCCCTGAGTCTATCCTGCTCTGATGGGTGCCTGACAGTAGTTGGAGATAAGTACTAGCGACTTAATCTCCTCGTAAGCAGTGACCAAATAATCTTGTGAACGCCACATTAATTGCCCTATAGATCAACATCGTCTGTCACTGAAAGGGATACATAGGCCTACTATTTACTTACTATTCATTCTGATTCAGGTTCATCTTTATACTCTAGATTATAAGCGAGAGGAAATTAAGGGCAAAGGTGGTGGAGGTTGTAGATTTTGCGTTGATCCATGTACGTTATGTATTCAGAGAAGGGGCAAGGGTTTTGACTTAATGTTTATGTAAACACAAATTTATATTATTTTATTATGCAAATTATGCACAAAATTATATATGCATATAGCCTACTTAACAATACAAAAAAACTGCTCTGGCAGAAGACTGGTTGAGATTAAATCAATTATTATGCCAAAGTGTTCAAGACAATGAAATGTACGTATTATTATTGTATTTCTTTAAATCAATTTCAACACAAGCAAAGGCGATACCGATATTTAAAAACTAGAAAAAGGTACACTAATTTGTACATACTCAAAGGGAAAGGGGTAAACAAGAAAACCATAAAAACAGTTTATATCATAGGCCTACTCCCTTTATTTGCAAACTAAGTTTACCATCATGTAATTAAAAAATATCTGTGTCGCAAATCTCAAAAATATCTCCTTACTCAGTATGAATTGTTCTAAAAATAATCGTAGCGCATAATTTTTTTTTCTAGCTTTGCGCCGAAAAAGTTGCACAGGCATTTTTAACGCGAAATCAAAATTTTTCTTATACTTTCCTTTTAAGAAATGAATATTGTCATAAGTGTAGTATTATTAAGTCGTTTTAACTGAAAATTTGATAGGATGTATTGTTAGGCGCCACAAGTCTGCTGTCCAAATTTCAGCTCGATCGGACGACGGGAAGTGGTCAAAAATCGACGCCAATTTTTGCACCATTGCAGACAGACAGAAAATGCAACTTAAAATAAAGTAATAAAGGGAGTAATAAAAAAACATATGGAGTGCAACAGAAGGGATATATTCGTTTTTTGTGCATATGTAATATATAGATGGCTCTTATTAAGGAAATGCACCAAATATGTGATTAAACATCTTTAAGACTAACAACTGTAATAAATTATTATTCATTTGCCATTATAAAGTTATTCTCCCTTATTTTGTAAAACATCAGTGACCCAGATTGACCCCTGGTTAGGCTTAACGGCCAATTGACTGCACTTTGCCCCACCCCCATCTCCGTGGAACATATTAACAACTTCACTAAACAATTTTCATTTACAATTAACGACTTGTTTTGTTCAGTTTCTTCTCCACTAATCCAGCCTAGATTTTATATGCCCGTAAATAGGAGAGTGCAATTTTTATAGTTAACCAATTCAAGAGTTACTTTTTGTGATGGAGTGAATGATTATTATTATTATGCATAAAAGTAATCATCGGTAGTCTACTTTAATTTCAATTAATTTGTAATTTTTACTAAATTTTAGCTGTTGTTTTTAATTTGTTGTTGTAGTCTTCAACAATGACTTGTTATAGACGGTGTGTTTTTTAAATTTCCAATTGTAAGCAGATTTAAGATGAATCATTTTGTGAACTTTTCATTGTATTAATAATTAATTATAAAATGAATATAAATAATGTTTGAAAGTTTATTACGTACAAAATAGCATTATGCCAACTAGAATAAAAATAGAACATAATACTAGATTAATAAATTAATATTTATTCTTATAATCATGAATTTAAAAGTCAAGAGAATATAAAAATATTAAGCTCTTGCATAATAAACTATTATTGATATCAAAAGCAAACAGTATCATTTTGGGCACTTATTACCAGTATATCATCAAAGAAATTATATTTCCAGTATGCTAAAATCTTGAATATTGTATAAAGTTATAAAGGTCATTGCATGTTTTGACAATAGTTAAAAAATTCAAAACAGACAGATGTGAAAAATATTTACAAGAAAGTTTCAGTAGAGAGATCAATAGGGCAGTTTGACCAAAGAGCAGAGATTTTTTTAATAGTAGTGTTGTTATATAATTCCTCAACAGGTCTCTAACAACAGTAAAACATAACATACAGGACTAGTGGGTGAAACAAGGAGAAAAACTCCATAGATGGTTTACTAGCCAAACGACTGTAGTACCTGCAAAAAGTTGAACTAATATAATGAAAAAAAATGAGATTGTAAAAGGAATAAAGGTGGAAAGCATCATTGAACCTTTAAATGTATTTTTCTAGGCATAGAATAAAAGTTTTAAAAAATTCCTGAACATTAAGAGTTTGTACAAGTTTCACAAAATAAAAGTTTATAAAACATGCACACACAAGAAATATTACAATTACAGGAATGTGATGTTCTCAGATATGTAAGCCATCATTTTAAAAACAGTCATACATTTGAAAATAGTAATTGGGTATCTCAACATATAAAATTTAATTCATTTGAATTTTTCTGAAATTATGTGGGGGGGGAAGGGGGGTGTTTACATCCACAAGCTTAGAACATTTTATAGTATAGCTGAAAGACTTTATTAGAATTCTATAAAATGTCCAAGAGTAATATTCCATAGTTACATTTAAAAAAAAATAGACTATTACTACTAGAGTGAGCTCAGAAAGTATTATTTCTGTTTTTTTTTTTTAATTTACCATAACTATCTTTTCTATAACAAGTTTAAATAATAATTTACTTTATACATGTATGATTTTCATATTGTAACCTGTATCTAGTACTATGAAATTAGCAACGGCATTTAAAAAAAACCTAAACATGAAATTCTATAATTATTAATTTATCCAAAATGAAAAGTTTAAACAGGGTCATCATAATATGCATAATGTCTACAATTTATTCAAAGTAACCTGAGAGTAACTGAAAGAAAAGCTGTAATGTTTACTATTTAATTAAAGACTTTTAGTAACTTAGTTCTCAACATTCATGCTAAGTAACCATAACAATTTAATGTTGATGTTACACAATGGAAGATATTATTTGTAATGGCCCAAAAAAGATTCAACAACAAATAGAATATCCTACAAATTCGCAGAAAAATTGCAGCTGCTTATTTTGGTCATAACCCAGGTCAACTAGCTTGCTGTAGGTTACATTTTTGTAGCTGTTGCGTTTTGTCTTCAAGCAAACTTGAGCATCTATACAGTAATTTGTGACAGATGTTGGCATTTTGTACACCTTAGACACTAGATCCCAAATTTGAGTATAACCCCTTCCTCCTGAGAGCTTGGCTGAGATGGAACCACTACCATCAAAGCGAACAGAAAATATTTTTTTACTATGTTTTAAAAAGGAAACCAGGGCAGAGACTAGTAATTTACCATCTTTCCCTAGTCGCAGCCGCATTTGCACCGTGCAGGGAATGTCTTTTACTTGATAACAATCAGTATAGAAATCTTCTTCACCGTTGTAAAATGAATGGAATTCTGGAATGGTGAAATAAAAACCATCATCTGCTAGTTTATGACTGACAGTTGTTGAGCGAGTGGATAGTAATGCTGTAGCGTGTGCTTTATTTTCAATGGTCTCATTTTGTACACCTCCATGGCATGTATGTGTGTCATCATGGCATATTGATATATCATTAGTTCCATTGACTGATGATGCTGGGGAAACAATATGAGCAGTTTGGTTCTTCTTGGCACATATTGAATCTTCACTTTCAGAAGGAGTGCTTTGTGTAGTTTGTATTGTGTCTTCTGAGGAAATAGTTGCTTTAGTATCTGATAAAACACTTTCAGAAATTTTGACTGGATTAGTTTTCTTCATTGTGTTGTTATTATTAGCAGTTTCTGTCACTGTACTTTGAGAAGTTTTCACTGGATTGTTTTGTTTCACTGTATCATTAGCAGTTTCTGTCACTGTACTTTGAGAAGTTTTCACTGGATTGTTTTGTTTCACTGTATTATTAGCAGTTTCTGTCACTGTACTTTGAGAAGTTTTCACTGGATTGTTTTGTTTCACTGTATTATTAGCAGTTTCTGTCACTGTACTTTGAGAAGTTTTCACTGGATTGTTTTGTTTCACTGTATCATTAGCAGTTTCTGTCACTGTACTTTGAGAAGTTTTCACTGGATTGTTTTGTTTCACTGTATTATTAGCAGTTTCTGTCAATGAATTGGTTTGTTTTCCTTGGTCAACCTTATATTGATCCTTATTTTTTACTTTATGATCCATTTCTATGACTTTTGGATAGTTGAAGAATGTTTTATTTTGGTATGATTTAGTATAAGACTTTGCTTTTGAAGACATCTTTGGTTTAGCGGTAGGGTTGGAGTTCTTTCCTGCAGACAATACATTTCTAGTTTGAGTTGTAGGGCTTGTGCTTTCTATATCTGAAGGCAGATAAATGTTAACATTTTCTTCAGCTGAATCTGAACTGACTGTATGGGAATGAGATGCTACAGATGAAACTTCAGATACATCCAACTGAGTGCTAGGTGCTGTTATTTTTTGCTTTATTTCAACCATTTCAGATTTTAGTTCTGATGATAAGCTACCAAGCTTTTTTGATATGTCATCCAGACAGACATCAACATGCTCTTTAAGTGTTTGAGTTTCAGACTTTATACTTTTTACTGACTCCAAGATCAAGTTCTGGTGCTGATTAGCTGTGACTGTTAATTTGGCCATGAACTCCTGATTCTGGCTGGTTATATCATTGCTCAAGCGCATCAGCTGTAATTTAAGTTCTTGGGAAGCAGTCTTGAGAGTCTGAATTTCAAACTGTAACATTTCTGGCAGTTTCCTCTGTGAAGTTAAGTTTAGAAGAAAAAAAGGAAGATTAGCTTTAAACTTTAAATTTAAACAAAATAATAAAGGAAAATGAGTTTTTCAAATTTATAGCAATTTTTATCTGATTTAAATGCAATTTTGATACAAATTACAGCAATGGATTGTTCGATGTTACATGTAACCTTTATACTATAGATATATATAGGAACATAGACTATTAAAAAAGTTAGTGACAAGTAATCTATAGAAAAAAGGAATTTCTTTGTATTGATGATTGGTCGTTAACTATTTCTAAGTCTAGGCAATACACTGTAATGTATCAACTTAAGAACAGGATAAAAACCAAGGTATCACTGATTACTGAGGTTGCAGTAAAAATAAGACATATCCAAGATAACTCTGGCTAATAACCCTGATTTAACAGGCGAAATAAAGACAAATTGCCAAATACAGTTGTATTTACAGTTAATAAAAATGTGTATTTTGTTTTTAAAAACATTTAGCCTACCTGCTCCTCAAACCAACCATAAATAACTTAAAAAATAGTTAAACTATGCTTTATTTAAGGATTTTAATATACAATGTAATAATCATATTATACATATAATTTCATTTATATTTAAATTATATATATTGGCATATATACTTGCATATAAAATATATACGTAGTACGTAGGTTGCATCAGTGGATAGGCCACACCCTTAATTAGGGTTAGCCAAGCTATATTTTGCACACTCTCAGATAGGTCGCACCCTTAGTTTTGGGAGACAACAATCATCAAGAATTTATATTTTTAAACATATAATTTTAATATTCACCTTAATTTTTCATCATGGCCTATATTCAAGTTTCTATAGTGGAATTGAGTGGATGGACATTTTGGAGTGAGCTTTTTCAAATCAGCAGTGCCTAAATTTTGGAATCTTATCTTATACATGACAGACGCTCCTTTTATAACGAAGATTATTGCGTCCTACGCTCATCTGTGGTCCGAGTCTAGTCTTGCATTTTTATTAATGTTTTAAATGATGTAAAAGTTACTGGTCCTCCTGGCTCGTTCAGGTAACCTATTCCATGCCCGACTGCCACTCGGGAAGAAAGAGTACTTATATGCATTTGTTATCGTATAAGGGATAAAAGGAAAGTGTTTTTGTCTTTATGTTTATCTGAGCTTTGCAACAGGTTGTTATTGGGTGGTATTTCTAAATTAGAGTTTAATGCCTTTTGTATTATTACTACTTTACTCTTTGCCCTTCTGTCCTCTAGTGTTTCTAGGTTTAGTGATTTGCCTCAGACATGTGTTGATGAGACTGTTGTAATTGTGAGCCTGACTAGGTCAATTTATTATCTACCTGACTAGGTTAATTTATTATCTACCTGACTAGGCCAATTTATTATCTACCTGACTAGGCCAATTTATTATCTACCTGACTAGGCCAATTTATTATCTACATGACAAGCCCAATTTATTACCTACTTGACTAGGCCAATTTATTATCTACCTGACTGGCCAATTTAACAATTTATCTACCTGACTAGGCCAAATTCTTATCTAGGCCTACCTGAGTGCCAATTTATTGTCTAATTAAGTTAAAAGAGGACACAATTTTAATTAGGGGGTTAATTTACTAGGTCTAGTTGGCACCAAAAAAACTGTTCTTGGGACACATGACACATACCGTAGGCCTACATTTACATACCATAGCCCATTTACACAAGGCCTACTTACAGATTCAATTACAATGGCTTCAATATTAGCACTGTGTCCATGCCCGCAGTTGTTGACATTCTGATTCAAAATTTGTAAATCCATTTCTTTTTCCCAAACATGCATAAATTCTTCTTTGCTGATACCAAGTTCCAGTGCTTCTTTGAGAGTTTTAGCAAATTCCATGGCAGAATTAGAATGGCATCCGCTTATTATGATATATTTAATATATTATTATATTTATATATGCCTGGCTAAGTGCTTGTTACTTGTTCAAATTCAAATTGTATGTTGATTATGAATTCCAGTTCCACTTGCCGCTTGAAAGAGTTACTGAACTGACATGGCTATGAAACATATAAAATATAAACTTATTAAACTATACTATAGGCCTAATAAACAATACACTAAAATATAAAGCATTAAGCATGTTCTTAATTGCCCGAATTGTACTTCGCCGAACAGCCCGAGCAAGGGTTCGCTTCGTAAATTGCTCGCCTTTCGTCGTTTTCGCGCTTAACAGGGCGATCTATTGCTCGACAAGCGACATCTCGGGGGGTATCGGCGAGCCAAATTTGGGCGAACGATTGCTTCGTCGACATGTTGACGAAGCCGCGTATTGATTGGCTGAATTGATCACGTTCATTATGCGAAAAAGCACCAAAATTTCCTAGTCTTAATGAAAAAAAATGGCGTCTTACAAGACAGTCAGCTGCCAGAGATGTCAGAGGACAGTCTAGTAATATTCATAGATGCATGGGAAAATGTTCCATGCCTGTGGAACTCACTCCATCGGGACTATAAAAATAAGGGTGAAAAAAACCAAGGCCTTGAACAATATTGCCCAAAATCTTTGTGCATTGTAATCGCAACACCCAAAGCTTCTTCGTCTGTGAGCGCAGCCATTTTGCAGCAATATTAACATCCGGCAGTTCGCCTCAGCGCTAAAAATAGACCAGTTAAAAACAAGAGCATAATTTCGCTGAGCTTTCTGGCTCGCCCTTACGGCGAAAGTGCACGAGCCCATTTAAGAGCAAACAGTAGCTCTTGCGAATTGAACAATACCTGATTCGACCGAAACTAGTTCGGGCAATTAAGAACATGCTTAAGGCCTAGGCAAATTAGTGTCATTAGAGTCTAATTTAGACTATAGGCTATTACTATTACTTATATAGGCTATTATATAAATATATATACCTACTATATATTATAATATATTGTAACTCTATTTTATTTAATTCAAAATTAGATGATCACTGATGAGATGAAAAGAAATGTAGATTATATTATTAGTAGGCCTATCCTATATATTATATAGGCCTAATATATAGTATATAGGTTATTATAGGCCTACTATATTATATTTAATAATATTGATTTATTATTGTGAAATATTATTGAATAGGCCTATTAATATTGTGTAAAATGATAGATACGTTTCTAAAATTCTAAAAAATTTAGATCTAGATTAGATAAGAAACTAAATAAATTTTTATAATAATTTATAATATTTAATTTAAAAAAAAAAAATCATCGTCATCGAAAAACGTGGTGAACACATAGGCCTATCCAAATCAGATCACATAGGCCTACATTATAAACATGCAGTTTATTTTTTTTAATCTCACTATAATAGCCCTAATCCGTATGTATCAATAATGAAACTAACATTTTTCTCATACTGTAGACTGTAGAGTAGATCGTGGCCGATGTGTGGTGTGAATGGAACACACGACACATGCAGACTAATATATATATTTTAGTTGTTGTTTCTGTTCCTCTTTTAAAAATTAAACTAGGTTAAAGGTCACTGGGAGTCAAAATAAAATATCGTCTTTTTAATAGATAAACCGATCGGTTTGTAATATTTATAATATAATTGCAATGTACATCAATGAATGTGGTCCTCGAAATAGTTAAAAAGTTTACAATTATTTATTTAAAAAAAATAAATGATAAAGTTTAGAAAACATTTTTGCTTAATGCTGAAAAGCTGAGGTAAAAATTTGCATTAGTTTAGTGAATGATTAGTGCAGATAATAGATAATATATAGTATATTAAGTATATAGGGATAGTAATATAGTAACAGAAATAGTATAGGCCTATATTATTAATATAGTTATAGAATAGAAGTTATAGACCTACTTGTAACTTTATTTTCCTTGCACAATAGCCTCTATTGGACTACTGCCTACGACTACTATAATTATTACTATAATATAGTCTATATATAATACGTCTATAGTATAGTAGTATAGTTTGTTGGCATAGGCTTACAAATAGGCTACAAATTGTACATGTATATCATAAATAAAAAAGCTAAATATTGTGGTCAGCCTAGATAATCAATATAAAGATAATAAGTATAAAATCTCCAGAATTTACTGGCCCTATCCACTAGATCTAGGCTATAGCTCTATAGTCTATAGGATATGCCATATACTACATAAATGTAATAACACATTGAGTCTGAGTTAACACAGATAGACTACTCTTACTCTTTGACCTCCCGCCCTTTTTCTATAAATACCACAAACTATAATAAGTAGCCTACTATGATGACTATATATATTTAACTCCCTCCCACCGCCCACCAGCTACAAAATTATAACCCTGCTTACATTATAGTAGGCCTATTATATAAGTATGTATAGACCTACATATTATAAATATATATATGGTATCCGACTCATCCTCAAGGGATGATGACGCGTAGTTTCTTTGGGTCTCTACCTTTAGCCTCGCTCCTGGTTCTCCTCTCTGAGCCTCTCTGAGCCTTTGCTGCCATGTTGGTCTCTGCTCTAGATTTGTGTACTCCCTTTTATCACAGCCATGCACTGGATTTTGCGGTCCTAGGCGAGTCAATGTGTGCTAGGGCTAGGATCATTTCATTTTGCACCTATTGAACAGTAGGCAAGACAGCTATAGACCTCTTTTGCTAAGACTCTTCCAGCTCTCCATAAAAAAGGCCCTGCAATGGAGATACATCTAGAGTCCATTATGCGGACATGGCCTATCCACCTCAGACGCCTCTCGCTCAGGATTTAGTTAATGCTCGTCATGTTGGTTTTCCTGACAACTCCACCTTTATTACGTTAAAAACGTTTTCTTCCCATTTGATATGGAGGATCCTACGCAAGCATCTCAGGTGGCTGTTGAGCTGCTTAATTTGCTTGGTGTAGGTATTCCAGGTCATGCTTCATAAAGGAGTGTGCTGAGCATGCAGGCTTGGAACACTGTGGTTATCTTCCTTTCAGTAAGTTGGGTATGTTATCCATACACTTTGGTAGAGTACTGCCACTATGGCTACTAACTTTCCTATTCTGTTTTAGACTTCTTTGTCCAGGGAGAGTGTGCTTAAAATGTTGCAGCATCTAAGTTGTTACCCTCAAAAAGATTAGTGGGGTATACAGTGGCAACAGGGGTCCCCACGCAAAAGGGGCCCCCACACATCCCAAAAAGAAATGTTTAGTGACATCCCCATTCTTTTGTTGAAAATAAAAATTCATTTCTTCCCATACAATTTAAAGCGTTCCAGTCCAGCCAAGCTAAGTGCAACATAAAATTTATGATTTTACAGAATGTAACATGAATTAACTGCCCTTTTCTGAGGTATAAGAAAGGCAGTGGCAAGACCACGAGGGGCCCCCAAATAAATTTTGGAACAGGGCCCCCACAATCGTAAATACCGCCCTGGGGGTATACAATTTATATCAAATTTTTTTATCCAACATTTTGCAATAATTGGACCAATTTGTTAAAAATCTTTGATACATCTTTAGGATGTACTTTTTATACCAAATAAAAAAGATAAAAAATTCAAACTATTTTTATTAGTGTCACACCTTTAATCTAAACTAAAAGTGCAAAGTAATTTTATAATATTTAAAAAAAACCTTTAATAAGTGTGACAGGTGGGTTGGGTTCAGTTTGCTTAGATGATCTTTGAGATTGATGTGACATGTTCTTAGCTGGAATTTCGTGCTTTGTTCTTTGCAGGAAAGTAGTAGGTTGATGGGCTTCCTTGTGATAGTTCATTTCACAGTACATAGTGCTGCTCCTTATCCCTTTTGCCTACTTGTTTATAGTACTTACTTACTGCCAGTAATGCCATTGGCGCATAGGGCAGCAACAAAGTCTTTCCATCTTTGTCTGTTACGTGCGACAATTCCAATCGTACCCCAGGAGTGATACAATTCCTTTAATTCCTGCTTTACTGTTCTGCGCCAGGTTAGTTTTGGTCGACCTCTCTTTCTTTTTTCTTCTGGTGTCCAGTGTATGCTGTCTTTCAGATGTTCCCTTCTTCTCTTCTCAGCACATGGCTAATCCATCGTCAACCATTTTCCATTAAGATTGTGCCCATGTCTTTGTGGTTGCATTGGGGCTTGTTTATAGTCTTTCCTCCCTAAAAAAAGTTTATGAATTGTCTTTACTGTGTTGTAGTTAACAGTGACAGGTCTGACATGTTGGCTTTTAATTTGGTTTAGACTGTTTCATGTCTAACAAAATCTACCCCATTTTTACACATACATTTACATTTTGATAATAAATGGGACTCCATTTATCTATAGTGCTTTAATTTGAACTTTTCTTTTTGAAATCTGATCACATAATCATGCTTTTACCTCATCGGTTTTTCCAGATTAAAAAAACAAACATTTTTCTTTACTACAACTAACATATTCTTTTTATTTTAACCCTTCCTGTACCGACCTACTTTCTATCTATGATCTTTAGTCCCCGCTATATACGCGCCCGGGACTGTAAGGGTTAAATGCTTTTATTTGTAATTTTAGAGAAGGCTGGAAGAAGCGAAGGCACTGCAGCAAAAGATTCATATGAAAGAAGAAGCAAGAAAAGCAAAAGAGGCAGAGGCTAAAAGAAAAGCAGAAGTTAGTCATTCATCTTTAATTTGTCTTAAATATGTTCAAGCTGTTCCTTCCTAACATTTTATATTTAAACAAATCACTAATGGATTTTTTTCATTTGAATAGTTTTTTTGTTTTAGATCTTGAGATAACACTGACTTAGATTCTATTTAATATTGTTGATGATTTGTTATAATTTGAACATGTTTACATATAAAGTACATAAATGAAGATGCGTCACTACAATATAGATAGAAAATATTATATTACATTTTTCTTTATTATAAATTTTTTTAAAATCCCACAAATATACAGTGGCACATAATAATATATTTATAACCTTGAAGGAATTAAGGGAAAGAATGGACTCTATTAGACAAGAAGAAGAGGAACTAGAAAGAGCAGAGCAAGATGCTAGAGAACAGCTTGCAGCAGTAAGAAAAGTGCAGAGGGAGGAAAGAGAAGCTCGGAGGAAAGCTGAACTGGAGCATAAAAAACAAGAAGCTTTAGCAAAAAGGTATGAAAAAAATTTTTTCTTCTTTTTTCTTTTGTCACTTAAAAAAAAAATTTTTTTACAATTTTGTTTTTTTTAAAAACTCATAGACCTACACCCACAGATACCTACGCTTTGTGATTAACTGTTAGAGAAATAATCAAATTTATTGTTGGTACAATTTGTATTTTTTATTTGGTCAAAAATAATTATTTAAAAAAACATTTTAACTAATCCTGATGTATTTTGTGTCTATTTGCCAAAAATGTAAGCCTGGGAAGTTAGTTGAAAAAATCAACACAGCCCTAAAAAAAAAAAGTTAAGATATGAATCAAATCAGGGTTAAGTGTAGAATGCAATATTATGTATAGAAGATGTGTCTGTATAGAGTAATATAATTGTGTGTTGATTTGTTTCACAACCCAGGGAAAAGGAAAAGAATATGGCCATGGCCGCCCGACTAAAAGAACAAGAAATGTTAGAGAGTATTGCTGATGCAGAGATGTCCAGGAGGCTGAAGGAAGAGGAAGAGGCTAGGAGGGAAGAAGAAGAGATGGAGGCTCAAGAAAGATTAGAGGTATGATTAAGGGAAGGTGTGGGGTGTGTGTGTGGGGAGGGGAGGGGGGGGGCTGCCATTTCAAAGATCTATGCTCTAAGCTCTAGTAAACAAACAAAATAAAGTATTCCGTTCAGATCATGTTGGTCTAATGCAGCGCAGTCACCTGTTTCTTTGACCACAGCAGACAAGGGACTGTGTGGTCATCACATTAACCAGATTGAGAACTTGCAGGAACACCTATATCAAAGTGGCCCCTTCCTAAATGTCAACGCAAAACATCTTTGGACCCAAAGCATATTCTACAGTTTTCTTCCTCCACACATAGCCGTCTATAACAACAGGAAATCTTATTGCGATTCTGGTCACAATGGGAAACACTATAAGAGGAAGCACTAGGGTTCAAGAGAGGAACAAGACAGTACTAGAGGTCTGAGTTATACTGAAACTACTGTGGAATGATGTGAGAACAAGAAATGAGGATCAATGCTAGCTGTGAATATGGCACCAAAGACTCCAGAGATCTTTCTCCAAAGATGTCCTCACTATGAAGTATTAAAAAAGAAGTTATGGTATAATTAAACAGACACCTCAGAGGTACAGTGGGGCACTACAGAAGACCTGAAGAGGATCACAAGAGTTCATAGTGGCCACTGGTCTATAGCTTTAAAGAGTGAAATGAAGAATAAGAATATGGTACTATAAAGTTAGGAGGTGAAGTAAAAACTAATGAACAGTGTGCAAAATCAAAATAAAATAAATAAATTTTGGTTCACTAACTGGCAGGAGATTTTCACTGAAATATTTGTCTAATAAGTGGTAAATATTTCACTTTTTGCTTTTTCTTATTATAAATGTTTCTTTACTGACACAATTATTTCCTTATTGAAAATTTAGGCTGAGTTTCTTGAAGCTCAAAAAGCTGCAGAGGAAGAAGAAGAAAGATTAAGAGAGTTGGAGAGACAGGTAGGCCTTTAGTACTTATCCTATCTTATACATTACAGACGCTCCTTCTATAAAGAAGATTATTGGTGTAGTTATTTTTTTAGTAGCCTAATACTATTGTGAATTGATTTATGTGAATAATTCCATGCATCTAATATAAAACATATTCATAAATAAGTTCAATGTCAAGAAAGTCTGGAAATAGTTTACAACCTTCTTGAGATGTAAAGACTTTATAATTGGATGGAGTACAGTAGCCAATTAAAGTGATCATCATGGGATTATTTTGTGTCGCTGGGAAAAAATGTAATTTCTGTAACTATTCATTAGCAACATTTTCCCCACCTCTTATTACAAGGTTCCAGAATGTCCCCCCCCCCCCCTCCCAAAAAAGAAGTCATTTCAAGGCCTAATTGCCCATAGTGCAGGTGACTTACAAACTTTTGTAATATAAAGCTATAACTATAGTGACTATCCTATTGAATTTTTCTAAATGGGATTTGCAATAGTAATACAATCCTTATATCAAGATTCAAGTTTCATCCAGAGATTTTTGTGTTAGACATTGCATGAGCTAACTATTGTTTAGATATGATTAATCAAAATGTATTAATAAGTAGGCCTATTTATTAGACAAATATTCACAGAATAAATAAATACAGAATTAGGTGAGGCTACGCATGAAATCTTTGACAAAAATGTAAATATGGAATCGATACTTAACTATCCTATGAAATAATCTGACGCCACTAATGCCATGTATCTGTATCATTTTTAACTTATAGGCTGAAGAGGAAGCCTTTCAGAATTTACTCCTTGAAAAGGAAGAGGCTGAAGAAAGGCGTTGGAAATTAGAAGAACAAGCTCGTACCATGAGAGAAGAGGAAGAAAGACAACAGTAATACAATTTTCACACCATTTGTTGAAATATTAACCATAAAAAGATATATTGATATCTTACAATTATTTAAAAGTATTCTATAACAATAATATAAAATACATTTTGGATTTAAATGAAAGAGTCCTTTATTTTTTAGCCAAATTATTTACTTGAATTTACCATGTCTCTTTGGTGCTTAAAATCTGCTATACTTATCTCATTTATTTATTATATATTAAGCATTAATGTACAAATGTCCTATTCTAATATTAAATGAGTTGCAAGTTACATCAGCTAATTTGCAAAAAGGGTAAAAATTCATGTGTTTAAAAAAAATTTCTAATTGCTTCAATGAAAATAAATGGTTCACAGATTTGTACTTAAGCATTTGCTAAACTTAAAGGAACATAACATAAATTACTTTTGTAATAAGCAAAACATGTAATTTAAAGTGGAGAATATGTTTCTTTATATTGACTAAATCCTTTTTTAAGCATTAGCTATCTTTTAGATATTGTATTTATTATACATAATTATTGATGCCATTGATGCTATGAAAAGTAAAAACAAAACTTATATTCTAATGTACTAGACATGAAATGCTGGAGGAAGAGAAAAGACTTGAAGCTGAGAGAAAAAAACAAGAGGAAGAAGAAGATTGGAGAAGAGCACAAGAAAGAGCAAGACTGAAAGAGGTAAACAGTGACTTTATGAATGTGTGTACAGTGTTGTAGGCAGTGAGCTAGATATAAACTGAAGTGGGCCTGGACTCCTTTTTATTGGACAATAAGTGCCATCTTGGGTTGTACAAATTATTCAAATGCGCTTTATATTTACCATATGTTATTATATAAATAAATTGAAAAAGTGTGTTTTTAATTTTGTTTTCAAAAAGGTCTTTATTATTGGCTTGTTTAATTGTGTTCGGAAGTTCATTCCACCACAGAGGTGCTATAACGCTGTAGGAGCGAGCTGCAAATGTTTATCTTTTTACGCTTGGTACCTTGAGTTGTTGTAGGAAGTAGATCCTCTTTTAAATCAGTTGAAACGTTATTATGTTGTTTTTTTTTTTACTGCTCATCATCTGAAATACTCAAAAACACTTCTGAATAGATGCATTTTTTAAACTTTAAAACTTTTTGTAAAAATACAATTCCAACTAAGCATTCTTTACACCTTCCCTTTAGGGAATGTTCAAGTTGATGACTCTGTGAATTTTAATTGAAAAAGGCTGAAGAATGTCATAGTTAGGTGGTTTTCAACTCACATAAATAAGTGCCAAATGCTTAATTTGCATTGACCTTATACAACTCAAGAAGGCACTTTTTCTTCAAATCGCTTATTGTCTTCTTAAAGGCCACACTCACTCCAGTTTATATATATAGCTCGGTGGTTGTAGGAAGGAGCAATTCCTATCTTATAGACTATATTGATTTCAAAAAATAAAACTGGGAAACTGTGCTAAACATACCTGCTAAGGTAAACATAACACTTCTTATTTTAAAATTTCCCTTTTTTAAAAGATTCAGTATTCCTACCCTCCTGCTGCTTATTTTTATATTAGTTTGTAAGACTAGAGAACATTAGTCCAGTTCTTATATGAAATTACTGCTATGTCTGTTTTGTTCCTTTAGGTTTAAATGTGCTTTTAGTTCCCATTATGTTTATGTTTGTAATCAGCGATATATTAGTAAATTATTACATTCTGAAATTAAACATTATTTATTCAACATGACAGCATGATGACAAAAAAATTCAGGTTCAAAACCTGGCACAAAGGTTACTTAATTTCCACTTCTGGAAGGTGCCCCTGAGGCTACCCAGATATCATAGATATCCATCTTAATAGGAAAAGGAAAAGTTGGCTAGATATTTTCCAGGCCAACGTTCCTCTTTTATGCCATGCTTCAATTGCCATAATGGCTACATACTTTTTTTCTACGGTACTTGTAACATTATATGATTGATTTTATATGTTGTCCTACAAAATGCTATTTTACTAATTTTGTGTGTGTTAAATTTGTCTTAGTTACAAATCCTAGAGGAAGAGGCAAGACAGAGACTCCAGGCTGAGTTGGAGAAGAGAAGGGCCTGGGCTTTACAGAGACGAGACAAAAATCTTGAAGTGAGAAATTATATGGACAGAATCAAACAATCTCAGGGTGTAACTGAACCCTGGACATTTTCATATTTTGTTAAATGGCCTAAAGAAAGTTACATGAGGTAAGACATACAAATACATTCTCTGAAAATTATAATACTTGGAAGGAAACATTGATGAGTTTAGAACTTTTTACAAATGGTGCAGCTGTTAATTTGATTTATAGTTTATCTATTCAATTGAAAAGTTTCTTACATGTATGTATTGCTTATTAAATATTATACTATGAACATGCTGTTCATACTGACTAGAGCTGTCTGCAAAAGTTATTGTTTCCCATTTATTTAGTTTAAAGAGATAGGGAATGGCTGCCCCAGGTTTGCCATTGTATACAGTTCACAAGGCAGGTAAAAACAACACCTACTGCAGTGTTTTCATTAAAAAAAGAAATTGCTTTAATCTTTTTTTTTAAACTTTATTTTTACTATTGTATTCACCTCTAGACTCATGGGTGCAGATCCTAAAAAAATGAAAGGGGCACAAAAACCTAAACCTAAAACAGCACAAGAAAACAGCCCTGAAGCTGAAGTGACAGCACAAGCAGTTGACTTCATAGCTGAAGTTTAATATTTTAGGGATGCTTGCTTCTTTATGAATAAAATGTTAATTATCGTCACAGTCATTTCACAATCGCCTAAGTCATTTTTGGGGGGTTTTGAGTTTAGACTGGAAATGTATAGTCTACTATTATATGGCAAATCGACTATATCTTAAACCAATCAGAAAAATTATTTTTTTACAAAATGTATCAAAGTTAAGTAACAGAATGAATACAAATGTCATTCAGTTTTTTTTAGTTTTCTCAAAACATGAAAAAATGACATAGGCGATTGTGAAATGACCCTGACGATATTAAAAATAACAATTTCTGATAAAACAAACTGGCAATGGCCCCAGTCAATTATACACAATTTAGTGTATAAAATGTGTATATATAACACCAAGGCTTTGTTATACTATTATTTTTATACTGTTGTTGATTATTGAAACATAACGAGATCTTTTTTCTTAAGATTTTTTTTTCATTAAGAACTATTTTAATTATAGTCTAAAATATATTTCTGAACATTTTACTGTCATATATGTGATTTTACACTTTCTTAGTTTAGTCTTTCATATTTAATAATAACAAGAAATGTATTTCTACTTTACAATGCTTTTTGTTATATTTATTATTACTGATATGTAAATAAATCTACATTTTCTATAAATAAGCAGTGTTTGTATTTAAAATAAGTCTCAATATTCTGTTAAATTGTAGAAAATATGTTATTAATATTGGTTTAATTGTGTATTTATTTTACAATAAGTATTTGAATATTTTTTTTTAGTTTGATTACATACAAATTGTTCTGGTCTTTATTTTTTTGTCACATTACTGGGATCGTAAAAAAAAGGGGGAGTTGCTTTTATATGTTTCTCTTTTGTTAATAGTTATACATTTTCAAGCAAACTTTATAATTAAAATTTCTTAAACTTTGTAGAATTCCACTTGTTTTTTTTTTATATTTACGGTAATATTGATCAAGAACTATATTTGAGGCATTCAGGGTGGAAGGCAATTAGAAATTGTTACTAGGACCAGAGTACTGCAAAGTATAAACCAGTACTAATACTAATAGGAGTCAACAAAGCTATGTAGTATTAAATATTACCACATTACTTCATGATAAACACTCCTTTAATTTTTTCTGCTTGAGTTAATTTTGCTCTCTGCTCACCTTTGGTTTAAGTCTTGCATTTAAATGACGGTTTTAAATGATGGTAGAAATAGGAGAGGAAAAAGAACTTTTTCTCAAAGCTAAAATACATAGCATAAAACTGTCTTGTAAATGTTAAAGTCAAATGTTCAAATAGTAATTCATAGTTTTTGTATTTATAAAATTAATGTTTACATTTATAGGGAGGTGATATAAAAATTATATTAAATACTTAAACTAGTTAACCTATAACATACCGGTAAGTTGTATTTTTTCTTAATACCAAAATATTTAGAAATCAACAAAAGAAATATTTTTATTTGTACAGAAATATTTTATTGCTGTCATTGGTGAAAACCTGATAAAACTAGTTGAAATTATTACTTTATCAATCTCTACATAACAATTACCAACAAGCTAAACTAAAACATTTGTGAAAACTTCTAATTTTCAAATATTTAAGAATGGGGATGGGGGCACGGTAGCCGAGCGGCAGCGCGTTCGACTAGCGAGCCGAAGGTCCCGGGTTCAAATCTTGGTGCAGGCTAGGATTTTTTCCCGGGTCTGGAGGGTGTCCCTGAGTCTACCCAGCTCTGATGGGTACCTGACACTAGTTGGGGTAAAGTAAAGGCGGCTGTGCATAGTGCTGGCCACACAATCACCTGGTATGCCGTGGCCACAGAAACTGGTGAACGCTGCTTCATCGGACCTATGGATCAATTCGATCCGACGGGTACTTTACTTAAGAATGGGGATTATCAAATAGTAATTTTGATAGAAATACTATAGAAATACTATATAAATAATTTATACAATTTGTGTAAAGTGTAGTGTAAACACTTCTAAGGTAATTAAAATAAACGTGATGTAAAAAAAAATATTAAAAAAACTGAGAATACAAACATTTGGAATGTTACAATAAAAACTTAATAGTGATTGTGGGAATCACTGATCACAGACAAGATTTCTCAGAGGTTTGGTCAGTTGTGAAATGCACATTTACGCAATGGTACTCTAAATATTCCAAGTATTTCTGAGAATATTTGCAAACTCTTCATCGCTTTTAATGCTCAAACTTAGTCCTTCATAATATTCTTCAAATTCTATGTAAGAAATAAGCTCCTCCTTATCATTTTCACGGACAGCTTCTATAAAAGCCTGTAATGCACTTTGATTGAAGTCTCCATCTGCAAAATAAATTTTAATGGAAATAGTTGAAATATTCACCTTTTAGAAAATGTATTTCTGTGAAGAACAATTTCTAAAAATTTTTTCAATGTAGTTCTAAATCACCTATATTTCATTTCACCACTGCTTATATATACCAGTGTGTTGACTTAAGGATGCTGGCTAAATGATTATTGGAAGAAAAAATTGGTCTTCTTTGGTTATCAAACTTGTCTGTGTTACCAATCAAGATGTTCAAAACATGCTAGATTCTACTATAAGTTATAAGAAATGTAATGCCAAATAATAAGATGGACCAGTTGCTTAAATATTTTTATTATTTGATGTTTTAGCTAGGAACTGCAACTGAAACGTTTTAGTTTTGTGATTAAACTAGTAATTTTTAGCCCCCGGATTTATAAAAAGACCTGGAACAACAATTATAAAGATAACAACAGTAACAATATTTATACATTACATGTAACAATTGGCAAGCATACCAGCGAGCTGGCTGAAACAGCATGTAACAAACATAGCTTTTTTTACCCAGATTAAAACCCAAAACCTTCAAATTGGCAATACAAATTTGCTCCTAGCTAGGCCAACATGCCCTTATAAGTTAATATATTAAACAGCTTAAACTTTATACAGGAATGCAATAAGTTAAATAATTCCAAATATGCGTAATAAATGTTACCTGATTTAGGTTTATATTTGGAATTCACATTGAAGAATTTATTCACATCACTTATATGAATAGCACCCTTCTTACCATTGTCAAGTTTTCGAAAAGCCTGACAAGAAAAAAAAAGATGTGACTTACTTTTAATGTCATGGTATTAACAACATTTTATCAACCAGGATATATGCTGCATACTGCGCTCCAAGCTTACATTAGGTTTGTTGGTAGCGCATTTATAAAATATAATTATTTAGAGTCATAGACAAAGAATCACAATGTGACAATTGTCTCATAAAACAACCAATGTGACCAAAGTTACTATTATGCAACGCATTTTATTGACCATAATAATAATATTTAATTTTTTTACAGACTATACTTACTATACTATCGAAAATTTGAAAGTAGTTTAAAAAAACTATTGCCATAAAATATCCTGAATTATTATTATTTAGTTGATTAATTATTGTTATATTTTAAGTTTGCAAATTAATACAATTTTGTATAAATATATCTTCATAGATAGGCCTACATACCTTTCTAACCAAAGCTTTCCTGTATTCATTCATTTCTCCCAATAGACTATGCATGTATTCTCCATAGTCCAATAGCTTGTTCCCTTCTGGATCCAGAATATCAAAAACTTCTTCTAATTTCTGACAAGAATAAAACAAGGAAATAATATATACTTGTTATAATTGATTTTGTGTGTGTGTGGGGGGGGGGGGGGGCGGGGGAATGTATTCTAAGTTACCAGAAGTCCTACTGTGTGAGGAGCTGGGAGAACTCACTACAGAGAGACAGAGTTATATTAATATGCCTTCCATTTGTAATTAGCAAAGCTAAACATTAATTACGAAATGTCTCAAAGTGATGCTAAAGAATCATATTTGCTACAAGTAGTTTCTGTAAGAGTATAATATAGTTACAGAAGATATATATTCCTGAACTGCTGATCTCTACATGTATAAACAGTTAGATTAATTTACCTCAAGATCCAAATCTATGTGAAACACTTTAAGTCCTTTTTCCAGATCATATTGATCAAGAATTCCAGTTTTATATTGGTCCAGCTTTCTGTAATATCTCCCAAGACCTGTAAATGTTCTGATTCCTCTCTTGGAAATTTTTTTCTGAATCTCGCCTATGAAAACACCAACATTCCTTTTATAAAACCATTATTATTTACATACAAAACTGATCAACTTTTTATTTATGGTATATATGTAATATATAATTATATATAAATATGCTTTTAATCGTATAGGTCTTACAATATGATGCTGTCATTAAAATGTAGTGCAACTAACCTCGAACACTTTTTAAAAACTCTTTGTTGTCTATATCTATTTTACTAGGAGCGTGTGACCTTTCAGTTTCAGCATTTTTTTCAGCTCTGTTAAAATTTTACAAAATTTACTTTTACTGAGAGACAGATAAAAAAAAAAGTATTTTTATTTTTACAAACACAAAGGAATATGTATTGGTTTAAAATTAATTTTTATGTGTTTTATTTTTTAATTTAAGAGTAGAAGAATTTTTTAGTAGGCCTACTTGTCGAACATGGTTTAATGGTCCCATAATCATTCATAATGAAAAAATAATTTAAAAAAAAAATCCAAATTAAGATAAATCTGGTGGTATACAATTTTAAGAATGAAAGATGAACACCCATGTTTTCAATTAATAAAATTAGATCATGGCTAATATTTTATAATAGTAAAATATGCATTACAAAATAAAATGTAATTGTGTGTGCAAAATCTATATGCGTTTTCCATCAAATGTATACTGTTAGTTGATGTATAATTGTATTTCAATAAAAAAACAGCTCTAAGGTATAAATTACCAAATATGAGCAGGCTAACTAAAAAATGGACTAAAATACAAACAAAATATTGAAGTAAACAGAAGAATCGTACACATATTATAATATAGCCTAATGGTAAAAATGTTTTGTTTAAAATAATGTTTTCCCATAATTATGTATTGAAACTTACAGTAGCTGATTTTGTTCCTCTTCATCTACATCAGTTATGCGCAACACAATGAATTTGTTCTTTGCTAAGGACTCTGTTAGAGCTAGCTGTCCTTCAGTTGGAATTTTTAAATTAGCCCCCTAAAAAAATATAAAAAATACATGTGCTTATGGATAATTTTATGGATGATAATCATATTTTTAATTGTTCATCTTGTTGAATTATTGTTATGCCTTACACTATAAATATCTGTTATGCTGTAAGGGAGACCTGATTTTGGGCCACTGGAATGTAAATATTGACCACTGTGAATGAATGGCATTGCTTTGGCACTGAAACAAATATAATGCATGAATTGTGTTTATTTTTTGTTTCATTTGACAACACAGGTAAACAGTATTATACTTACAAAATACATAATGTTAGCGTCTCTAATTTTATAATAAACGTATAAGCAATAATAATTAATGTTAATATCACCTCTTTCCAAACTGTCTAAATTCATAAACAGTCATACTTTTATCAAATGCAAAGTAGAATCCTGTCAGTTCCCGCATGGCATCATGTCCATCCCTAAAGAAAAAAGTTTGAGTTATGTTTCTAGAAAAATCCTTTTGTAATAAAAAGGGGGGGGGGCGGAGGCAGTGGACAGTGTCGTGTAATTTTTATCAATTGGGTTTTACACAGTATCCCCTCAGATCAATTAGATCTATTGGGCCTGTAGAGCTTTCACAGGTTTCTGTGGCCTTGTCATACAAGTGGAGTGTGTGGCCAGCATGATCCTCAGCAGCCCCCAACAAATTAAGACAGCCTCCAGAACCAGGAACTAATCCTAGCCTTCAACAGGAGTTGCATCCGGGACCTTCTGTGCAATAGAAAGAGCATGATGCGGCCAGGCCACCATGTCCCATTGACAAAGCTACTATTGGTATTAAATAAGAAAAGTTGAGAGACACAGCGGCCTATGGACAGCATTTCAGTTTAAAATTTAAAGGGTCTCAGGTTTAAAACTATTTAAAGAGTGCCCAGGATTATTACTCAGGTTTGAGGGATTTTCCCTGTCTACCCAACTTTTCACAAATTAATACTTTTAAAAAACTTAAAGAGAATTTAAAAAAATTTTTTTTTTTTATTACCTAGTAACTATTCTGGCACCAAATCTTACACGTTTGGACAAAAGATTTTCTGTAGCAGAGGCTGCTGTGCTTATTCTGAAGAAGAAATTCAACCAGGAATGCTTAATAGTAATGCTTAAATCAGAGAAATATGATTATAATAAAGGATTATGTTATTTTTTCAAAACTAATTATTATTATAATTGTAAAAGCCATGAAAATAGCTTTTTTAGCCTTGATGTCACTTTTTTTTTCCTTGTATATTTGTTAACAAATAATTACAAGTTTTCTGTCAGCCGAGAAGTTTTTATTTAGATATAAATATTTTAAACAATTAATTAGCCAACAAATTATGATTAGCTAATAAGTAAAAAGTACAGTGTTAGTGACTTTAAATCTTCAATTCCTTTAAAAGCTTTAATTTCTGTCTCTTGTGACAAGTTAATTATGAAATAAACTACTCTTCAATACCACTTTGGTTTGTGTGCAATACTATACTAGATAAAGGCCTATAATGATCTTTACTCACTTTGAGTCATGAAGATATCTGTTTGTTCCTCTTCCCCTTTGAGCTGTTGATGGTCTGTTTGTATATAACTCATTCTGTTCAGGATCACTTATAACTGCTCTATAATGTTACAAAAATGTTACGCTGTTAAGTCATGTTCTTATTTTTTTAAATCATGTGCTACCTATCACTAAATTGGCTCATTATAATATGTCAATATATTTAGTTTTGTCTTACATACCTAGACAGCTGATCAACCATAACTGTCTCAACAAGTTTTTGCTTTTTGTTTTGCTCAAACAGATCTTCCTGTTTTTTGGTTTAAAAGAAAAAAATTTAATTAATTTGAGTGAATATTTATAATCCTTTTATAAAAGATAACAAGATTAATTAATCTTACAATGTCTTTTTTCTTCAACAGCTGTGTCCCAGTGTAACGTTGTTTCACCCAATTTTCATTGAGCTGAAATTGATCATTGGTAGAGTCCACGTCCCCAGATTTATTCTGTTTGTCACTTTGAACATCTTCTCTAGCACTGTGTATTCTATCATCCTTGCTGTCCATAACATCCTTCTATTAAAATACAAAGAAACAATAATACTTCAAAAGTACTGTATTTAATTACAGTGGAATTAAAACAACCAATATTTTACAGAAAATGTTATGTAAAGTGTAAAAAATAAGAATTCCTTTAGCATCAATCAAAGTTGTTGTCTCTGATATCCTCTTGTCCTCTTTGCGGATATAAAATTTTGTGAATTTCATATTGATTTCACACATTTGTCTTAAGCCTAATAATAAAATGTCAACAATGTTTATGGACTTTTAAAATGAAATTTAGCACATAACCCATAATGAATAATTTGATGAACTTGTTTTTTTGTTTGCTTATTTACTTTTTTTTACTCTACATGTGTTATATATATATATATTAAAATCTTTATCTTTAACTGTAAAGATTTTTCTTAGAATTTTTTCTATATAATATGTTGGAAAACTCTCACATAGAGCAGTCTACAATGTTGATCAAATAATGCCATTAAAGTATTAACATTAAAAAAAAACACATCACAGTCATTAAAAATATGTTACTGTTACCTTTGTTGGATGAACATGTGCCCTGTAAGACTGTTTCATTTCATCTGCATACTGTTGATAAAGTTCCTTATGTCTAGCCGATGGTGCTGGAATATCACTTGGCACAGCGTCCTTGTCCCAGGCTGTGGGCTTAACACAGAATTTCATCAAAAGTTTTTATAGAGATTTTCATTATATGATTCTATATTTAATTTCATGCTTGGGTTTAAGTTAAAAGTACCTGTTTGACTGCCGGCTTTCTTGCTGATGATGGTTTAAATCCTCCCAAGTCAAGGCAAGGCACACCCTCTGGTCTTACAGTTGTCCTCGCAGATTTGGAAGTCTAACACACAGAGAGAAAAAACATTTCAAGCATATCAGATCAAGATATCTTTAAAAAAAGGAAATCTTTGTCTTATACACTTCATGTAAAAATACAGCTCTTAAATATTTTTTCAAAGGTAATGAATAGATAAATAATTTTGAAAACATTAAAAAATCTGTTAACCTGAAGTTTTTGGCTTGGTCTGTAACTACTTCTTCCAGTTCCCCAACTATAATTTTTGAAAAACACATTCATGAAGATAAATGGACAAGCTTTATTGAAATATATTAAAATGTAGCCATTTGAAAGAACTGCTTTTTGCTTGTCTCTACTGTTTAGAGGCTTAAGCTAACTTATTTACAGGAAAAGCTATATCTAGTTCAGGGGTACGCAGACAAATACTGGTGCTAGAGGCAAACATTGCATGGGTTATGGGGAAAGCAAAGAAATTAAAAGGTATTTTTAAGTTATTGAATAATAGTTGCTTTTTAATAAAAGTTAATGCATGTACTAGTTCTAATACATATGTTATTTGTGAAAATGAACCTAAAATAAAAGTGTTTATTACTTTCATTTACATTGCTGTGCTCACATTTGTCTAAATATATCTAAAGGACTAATGATGCAGAATGGAGAAGTAGAGGGTACTTGTAAATGAAAAGTGTGTATAAAGTGTTCGGGAGAGTTAAGAGGTTGGAAACTACTGATCTTGTTTATATAAAATGAATATAATGCAAACTTTTACCTGACTGTGCTAGTTGAATTTGGAGAATCACAACAGTAGTCATTTAATCTTAAATCAATATCAATTGCACCAGTCTTCACTTCATCCTCTTTTAAATACTTGAGATTCAGTGATGGCACTGTTCTAAATATTCACACAAAAAAAATCAAAATGATTAAATAAAGTTCAACAACTCATGCATAGTAGTAGTGCATATTTAAAAAAATTCATTATAATTATTACTATGTTTTATTTAATACTATTTCAAAATCAGTTTTTACTTTAAATTTTCACTTGCTTGTTCCTTTCCTTTAGTTTGTTGTCGGGGTGTACCTTGGTGCATTTCTTGTCCCTGTTTAGAAAAATACATTTCAAGTAAATTTACAAAACATAAATATATTTATCCTCATTCATTTTTTTATGAAAAAGAAAACAGCATTAAAACTTGTACATTTATACCATAGTGAACTAAAATACAATTTTAAACAATTACCGATAGTTTATTGAATAAAAAGCAACCAAATATTATTTTGAATAAGTTAGAATTACATATATTACATCAATTTTAAGAATAAAGTAGAGTTAGACCTATACTAGAATATCTGCATCTTCTGTAGGTGACCTATCAAAGAACATTAAAACACTATAACAAATTCAGTAAAGAGCCGCAGGGTTCATTACTGGCGAATATTCACAACTGACAAGAGTAACACCAATCATTAAATCACTAAACCTAGAAACACTAGAAGACAGAAGTGTAAAGAGTAAAGTTGTAATAATACACAAGGCATTAAAATTCTAATTTAGAAGTACAACACAAAAATAATCTGTTAAAATTCTCCGATAAACATAAGGACAAAAACACTTTCCTTATCCCTTATGCGAGAACAAATGCATATAAGTTTTCTTATATGGCATATAAGAGTGGCATCCGGACATAGAGTGGGTTGCCTGAACAAACCAGGAAAACCTTATAACATTATTTAAAACACTAATAGAAATGCAGGACTAGACTCAAACCATGGATGAGCATAGGACGCAATGTTCTTCTTTATAGCAGGAGCATATGTAATGTAAAAGATAAGATTTCTTCCAACATAGCTTTCACATACAGTTATTGGATTGATCTGTGCTTTTCCATTCTGAGCTCTTCCTGATGCACATCTTTGATAGCTGCGAGCTGTAGCCATGCCGTTTATACTTAGTTCCATTCTAAATTCCTAGAGAAAAAAAGTTGTGAATAGATTTAAGAAAAAGACTTAACCCTAGTCATGGCAAGTTAAATTAAGTTAAGTAGGAGCCGTAATCTCCTAAGATTTTTTAGTTATGTAATATAAGGGGACGGGAGATAATATAAAAGAAACTCTCAGTACTATAGCTTATAACTATAACAAAGGCAAAACATTTTCTTTTGACAAATAATGAAAAAAATACCCTATAATATTTTTTCAACCCAGCTATATTTAGAATTTAGGCCATTTACATTATATTTAATTACAAAAGCTAAGATACAGTTTAAATTTTCAATGTAATGATATAGTTTATTATGTAACGAAAAGGGCTGAAATTCTGGACTGTACCATTCAAGTTTCAAACAATGCTAAGACTGGCCTAATATTATTATTATTAATGATTGAAAAATATATATAATATATGAATAATATGATATATATGATAATAGCATAATAAAGAACTTGATATACATGAATTATGATGAATCATCATGAATCCATGGTCATTGATGTTATAATTGATGACAAATCAAATTAATGATGATCATCATGATGGTATCGATGCTGAACATGTTTGTTTTTTTATGCAAGCAAGCATAAGTCATGATAAGTAGGCCTATAAGTCTGTATAAGTAGGCTATAATAAGTAACTTTAACTTTACAACTAATGAAGTTATGACTTAGCACTGTTAGCACTTAGCCTATAGGCCTAATTAGTATTTATCTTAATTGACTTAATTACTAACTATAGCGACTATACTACTGTAGCCTAAACAATTTTTTAACTTAATTTTAAACTTATTTATTACCTTTTATGTGACTCAAGTTACAATTCAATTATGTGTAAGTCGTTTAAAAAAGTGTTATTCTAAGACTAAGTCCTAAGTCTAAGTAGACTAAGTCCTAAGTCTACGTAAACTAAGTTAGACTAGTCTAAGTCTAAGTCCTTAGTGACCCTTAGTCTAAGTTATGTTAATTAACTTAACTTATGTATGTCGTATACTTATGTCACTTATGACTTATGTCTTAATTATGATGTCTTATGACTAAGTTATGACTTATGTGACACTTAACTTATTTTTATGTCTAAGTCTAAGTCTATGTTATGTTAATAATAATAATGTTAACTCAGATTAGTGATTAGTGATTAGCAGATGAGTCAGATGAGATTAGGCCTAGTTTATTAACTCAAACTCAAAATAATTTATTAACTGATTGAGATTAAGTTAAACGTTAACTTATTATGTTTATCAAAGAAATGCTTATCCAGGAGCCCAGATTTGATATCTTTTTTATAGTTATAGTTTATATAATTATACAAACATGTACTCTACCGAATAACCAATTAGATTGTCATTATAATTGTAATGGCAATAGATTGAACATTGGTGGATTGTTTGTTTATATAGTGATGGTTAACATAAATTCCATTATTCGCTTCCGTTTTAATTCGCTCTATTCTTAACACGCACCCACCTATATAATTAAAAAGACAATGTTATACATATTTATAAAGGCCTACATTGTTAATTGCTATATTTATAATGTTTAAACATAATTCTTGTTCAATGGTTATAAATGCTAAAATATCAACCACTTTTGTGATCAAATCCATTTATCATTTACGCGAAACGCCGGTGTCTCGTGGTCGGGGTATATCTGCTCGAGATCTTTATAGTTTTTGGTAGAGGACTTGGTTTTACTTAGCCTAATAAGATGTTTATAAGATACGGGCTTGTAGGCTATATCAGATGCAGTGAGTTCCGCTTACGTTTGGTGACTCATTTTGTACCAACAGTGGCCTCACAAAGTGGGGGGTTAGAGGGGGGCATATGCCGGGGGGTGACACTTATAGGGGGTGTCAAATATAGCCTAAATATAGCACTAAATAAAAACAGTGCCCTGGGGCCTGGGACGCTACCGCATAGGCTTCTGGGCCCATGTACCAAACGTTGAAATCCACAATTACAGCATCTAGACTATGTTACACTAAGTTCCAATATATTAATGAAGTGTTGTTTTACCGCCAATACGGCTGTTTTCAACTTTCAACACATGCAGTAGGCCTATAGATGCTTTTGACAGAGTAAGATATGCTTTTGACACAGCAACTCTCTACACGTGTGTGACTGGTCCAAATACCTTCATTATGGCGCCAACCCTGTCACATACACCTGTATTATTGTAAGGAGAGTATGCGATGGGGTTGGTGAGATGATGTCATCACGCCGTCGCCGCTGAGGGTACACGTTATAATTAAGTGATGCGGGCGGACCCGACTGAAGACGGATTAGATGACTGGTGTCTCGGTTCCTAATAATAAGACCATCGAAAATATATGTTTTCCGATCCGACATATGGTGTATATAGCCTACCCTGAATGTAGCATTATATAGAAGAGAGATTGGTGTGCAAATGAAAATGAATGCACAGTATAATGAGACACAAATGAACGCATGAGAGATTCCAGGGGGGGGGGCGCCTTAGCCCCCTTCAGCCCCCCCCCCTTCATGTGGCTTCGCCCCTGTATATGAGCCCAAGTCAAAAGGTGCTCTTTCAAGGGAAAACATTTAATATTCACAGAGAGGTGTAAAAATGCACTTAAGTATTGTCAGAACCTTCCTACACATGATTTGAATAGTGGGAAGATAAGTTTTTTTAAAGACACAGGGACGAAAAACGCGAAATAAAAGAAATGACTGCTATATATGACATCTTGGCGTCACTTAAATTAGGACAAATGACAACAAAAAAATGACTTCAGAAAAAAACATACTAATTCTTGATGGATTTCTTCAAGAATTTAACACACATATCCCCATAGCCTATATTTATGATATTCAAGAGTATTACAAGCATAGGAGTTGCAAAAGAGGGGGTTTAGGAAATGACAACAACTGTCATAAGCAACACTATTTTTTTAAAACCCTTGTAAAAAAATTATCCCTGCATCAATTTGAGCAAACTTTGTGGCAAATAGTTATTTAAATAGTTATTTAAGGGCTTCTTGTATTCATCAAATGAGTTTGAGATACATATAAAGCTCCTAGGTTATTGAAATAAAATCTAGAAAAATTGCATGTAATTAGTCACTTAGAGTCACCGGCAAAAAACCGTAACATTCTCATCAAAAATGCGTTTTGAGGCATATTTTAATCAACCTAGGTCAAAATGTTATCTTATGCTATCTCGCTGTCCATGTTTGGTGTGAACTAAGTCAAAGTTTTAACTATTTCATTGCATGAGCCCAATTTAAGTCAAAAGGTCGTAGGCCTAGGCTACCTCAAAACCGTACCCTTTTAAAAAAATCAGTTTTGAGGTACGACCTCTTGACTTGGGCTCATATATATATATATATACTTATAAGCTATCCTGTGTAGGCTAACAATGGAAGAATGAGAGAGGTAGACAGTGAGATAGAGAGAGAGAGACAGAGAAATTATTATCGCTAAATTTGTTAAAGAGGATTTTCGTACTGTAAATTTTTGTGGACAATCGATTGAGAATCGTTTTTTTCCCCAGTTGTTAGCGAATTAATAGGATTCATTAAGAGTTGGCACCACTAGCTTTTGCGTCTGCTGTTACAGCTTGGTTTCCGGTACGTTTACAAAACGTGAAAATCTTTCATTATTTTGTAAAAAATTTTGTTACCTAAATCTTTAAACAAGAAACTACGATGGCCTACAAAGGTGCAGGACAAAAAGTCCAGAAAGTGATGGTTCAACCTATTGTATCCTTTAAAAATGTTATTTTCTTAGGAATATTTTACCGCCAGTTAAAAAACCCGGTAACCTAATTTCGATAACTAATGCCTTTTTTAATGCTTATATTTTGGTCTGGACTTTTATTACTTTTAATACTTGAAGATATTGAATATTGGTTACCCAATTGGAATCGGGGTATTGGAACTCATTAGATCTAAATAATTTGTTAATCAATCATTATAAATTTCCAATGTAACTTCTAATTTGGTAACCTTTTTTTTTGCAAGTTATATTCATATTGTTCAGTTATTTATATATAAGGCAGGTTTCACAATAAGACTTTCAGGAGTTCCCATTTTTTACGTTTTTTTTGAAAAAAATAATGTTAAGCTATAGTATAGTATTATATGTCATTTTAAAGCCTAAAAGCCCAGAAATCCAAATATGACACTTATAAAGTCAGCTGATATTTCAATATTTTATAATTAATCATTTAAAAATCGGGAAATTCCCTCTATCAAAAAGTTCCTGGGGCTACAAAATGAGTTGGACTAAACATCATCAAACTAGCATTAAAACACACAATATTGTTGAAATTGATACTTTTATGACAAATAAACTCACAAAACGTAAATATATCAGTGTTTGTGTTGTGTTTTATTATTATTTTTACAATAAAACGTGATTTCGCACTCGGGCATCATAAAGTCTAGAACTACCGAAGTCGCCGCCATTTTGAAAAAAACGTGGCTTTATTGGACGTAAAAAAAGCGTGTGTGTTAAAAGCGAAAAAAAGGATTTTTAACGTTTAAACCACAATAGTTTGCGTAAATTTAGTTTAAAACTATAAATAATAGTATTTTGTTGCCGTAGATAGTACACAAATAGTCGGAAATCGGAAAATAAATGTGTAAATAGTGTTTTAGAAAATACTTTTTCGACATCGATCGAACGTTCCAAAAAGCACGCGTTACTCACCGATAGGAGTTAAAAAATAAAATAAATAAAAATCCTCTTTTTACGAACTCAAAAAGTGCATCAAATGGAATTTTTAAGCTATCCGATCGGATTTACGTTATAAAATTCGCACGTGTGCATTTAAGTTGACCGTAATCTCGAATCTAGTTTTGACAGCGAACGTTATCTTTGCTAGTCCGAAGCCTTTTTTGTACCAAACGATTTTCATTTATTTACTAATAAAATGAATTCTTCGGCTAAATATTTAAAACAAACTTTGTTTTTATGAAAAGAATTAAATTTCTGGTTAAAATTAAAAGAGTTTTACGAAATTACATAGATAAATCTTATTTTAGATCTAGTTTTAGACTTAGTCTCGGCGGCGGAAAAAATTCACCGATAGGCCGTAAAAATTAGGGCTTTTTAAAACACGTTTTTTTCAAAGGATAAACATTTTTTTGTGCTTCTAATGGTGGACTAGGGAAAATTAACATATTTATGAATGTTGAACATTTAAAAAACGTTATATTTCGGCTTTATTTATTCCTGGTAAGTGATTTTCAAATGTATACAAAAAATCGGGAAATGGGATCGGTGGATTATGTAACGTTGGAGGGTGTTTAAATTAATATAAACAACACAAAAATATAATTAAAACATACAATACTGATGCAGCTGATACTTTATGGACATATAAACACATAAAAGTAAAAAAAACAGCATTTTGTATCAACAATTTTTATTTTTTAAATAAACAATAAATCTCCATCATTTGGTGGCCATTTTGTGAAACCTGCCATAACTGTTATTTATGTTATATGACTATAACTATATCTTATATCAGTATATCTCATATCATGTTATATTTATAATTTATTTTTATTTGATTATATAATTACCTTGCTGCTTGCTTGTTATAACATTATGACAGTTTCAGTTACGTTTTATATGTAATTATATTATTATTATTAGGCCTATAGAATAGACACTATAGTCTGTAGGCCTATGCCTATAGTATAGTACAGTTAGTCTGCCTAACTAGACTATCACTAACTTACAGTAACTAACTATCACTAAATAGCGACTTAAATTTAAAAGAAATAAAAAATTCAAATCATATATAATATAGATCTATTTTAATTTAGATACAAAACCTACGCTTACATTGTTTTTAGGACTAGACGAGATCTTTCCAAAGACACCTTATTATTTATTTTCTTTTGTTTTTCTTTTAATTGTCTAAAGTCTAAGTGATGAAAAATAGGCCCTATTCATTTTTGCGTATCTTAATTTAAAAAAAAACAACTAAATTGCCTATATAATTAAAGGCCTATTTTTATTATTTACTGAAAACATTTAGGCAAGTAATTCAAAATAATATTGTAATCATGTTAAAAATAGTTAGGCTATTATATGGAAATTTAAAAAAAGTAGCCTACCTATGGTATATCCTATACAATATTTATAGTTATAGTATAATATGTAATAGTAGGCCCTATATATTGCTACAAAAACGGTTTTTAATGGGGAACAGAGCCCAGGACACCCACATGGCAGTTTGGTACACTAACCACCAGGGGCGAAGCAAGAATTTTTTTCCACGGGGTGGCTGAACTTTCGCGTGACAAATATTTACCAAATTCCAGGGGGGGGGGGGGGGCGGGGATAAGTTTCCAAGAGATGATTCCAGTAGTACCGGTAGGCCTATATCATTTATTAAAATAAATTTGATACACATTTTTTAAAGTTATGAATTTTTAAGTGATGTTTTTTCCTTAACAGTTTTTTAGAATTTGATCTTTAGGTATCTTCAAAATGTAAGTATGCATTCATATATATGATTCATTGATTCATATAATATTGATATTTCAATTGTTAACAGTATTTGTATTATAATTATATTAGACTTTGTGAATTTACTTGTATTCAGGGCTGTGGAGTTGGTAGATAAATGACCTGACTCCGACGACTCAGTTTTATGTACTTCTGACTCCTCTGTATTAATATGTGAATGTATTGCCATATAGTGAAGCACATGAAAGGCATGTTTCTTCAAGGTCATTTAACGTGTTAGTTTTGCGTTTACGTGAGGCACTGCATGCATTGGTCTTTATTCTTACACTTACAGTAGAGAAGTAATTTATTAAAACTTTTTACCGGTATGAATTGGGACATTTAAACTTGCTTTTTTAAAAATTCCAATCAAAATTTTGACTGCATTGTTTGCAGACTCCGAGTCCACAGCCCTGCTTGTATTGATGTCTATTAATAAGTCCATATGCTAGTCTTGGGAAATTCATCATGTTTTATTTGGAATGATTCATTGAAAGTTAATATAACTGTAATGTTGTTGTTTCTTTAACTAGAGATCTCGCATTCAAGTTTGGCTTTATGAACAGATTAACCTGCGTATTGAAGGTTGCATTGTGGTGAGTTCTTAAATCTTAAAATAATTCTAGAACCTTAAGTATTAATACTAACCAAAATGGTTCAGAATTTAAACTGTGTTACTAGGCTACATTATATAATGTTTTTGTTTCAGGGCTTTGATGAATACATGAATCTGGTATTAGATGATGCTGAGGAGGTTCACCTAAAAACACAACACAGAAAGCGTTTAGGTTTGTATATGAACACTTTTATGATGCTTCTTAACAAATAGTTTATCTATTAACCCACAAGCAGTGGCCAGCCGAAAAAGGATCGGGGCATTCTGTGGAGTGACGGCAGATAATATCTGCAGATCAAAATTACGATGAAATAGCATCTTCCACTCCAATATTTTAGAAAAAACTATAGCTACGTCCTTTTACTATAAATAAATAAACTTCAGTTTTTTCATGAATTTTATAACTCTAAAGTTATTTTTACGATGATGGTTATTGAACTAATTTGTCGCTAGTCATTTGAGTGAAATGGAAGTAGCTAGCTGTAATAAATCAGTTATGAATATTTAAGTGATGATATAATTAATTCATAAGAGGATTTTTCAACTACATGTGATAATAATATTAGTATTAGTTTAGGTTTATCTTCTAGTGAGTCGGAAAGCTAAAGTCTGATGCTTTAGGCTTAGGCGCCGCTTTAGTCCTAAAACTAAAAAGGGTTGACCAAAAATCGGTACTTAATAGTACATAATATTATTTTTATTGATTGTAGAGGATTGTGGCTATGAATTTAACAAAAAAAATGGTTGTTGTTCTGTCTTCCAGGGCTGTGGAGTCGGTAGATTAGTTTTTTGTACTTCCTACTCCAGGTACCCAAAATTTCCTCCGACTCACAGCCCTGCTGTCTTCTATTACTATTTTTCATTTAATTAAAACGTTTTAGACAAGCTTTCGCCATATTTTTTAAAAAAATTCTACGTTGTTATATCCATGACGTCATACCTTGTTATTTTGACTTAATTAGAGTCATTGGGAGAATTTTTTTTTCAAAGGCTATTATTAATAACAGTAAATAGTACATTTTCTATAAGATAAATAAAAAAACTATTATATTCAATAAGAATTTTAATAATGTGCCTTTGAAAAAAATGGAGTTTGAGTTAATTGAAAAGAGGAACATTTTTTCCTTCTTAATTCTTGGCCTGCAGCCCTCGTTCCTGTGACTAGTTCTGAGTATAGGATGTCTTTATGGATTTTTCTGCCATCATCCACTCTACATACATCATAACATGGCCTAGCCAACTGAGCTCACGTTATCGAAGTACTAAATTTAAAAAGCGCAACCTATACACGAGTATATACATTAATTTAATTTCTGTTAAAACATTAATTTGTCTATGGTACTGGTAAACATAATATGCCACAGTTCGTAGTTTAGGTTTCTATTTTATATCTCCCAAAAACCATTCCTTGGCTATTTTCCTTAAAATTGTTAGTTCTTGTTATTTGTAATATTGGTGAAACAGAAATTACTTAAATGTATTTTTCTACCCACAGGTCGAATAATGCTAAAAGGTGATAGCATTACACTGATACAGCAAGTCCAATAACATTGTATCTTTTTTTCTTTTGTGTGAATTTGATTGGTGGCGCAAATGTTATAAATTGTTGTTTTTTACGTCCATAATGCCATAACCTTATGGGATGTGTGGATTAAATTTCTGTTGTGTATGTTTTTATTTTGTGAAACAAATTTTGTGTTTGTATTAGATTTTAAAATAAAGAAATTCCCTTAAACTGTTACCAATTTATCAACTGAAATCAAAACAAAGATTCTTTTACTGACTCAATATTCTCGTCTACACAATAAGAGTAGTGAGGCGCGCTATAATAATAAATTCTATAGTTTTAAAACAAGCATTTAAAAAAGTCCATAATTATACTTTAATTGTAGCAACAAATATTTTATTTTAATTAAGGCTAAATTCTGATTTAGGTTTTAGTTTTTTTATTTGAGATGGCTTGTTCTTTAGCATGTATAATTTAAATAATTTGTGTATTCATTAAACTTTATGTTGTTCAATTGCATTTTGATCATATAATGTACATATTTGACATTAAAAAGTTTACTAAAACTATTGCTTTCTTGTTTCTTTGGTTTTTAATGTCTAGGTGACATGTCATCTAAAACAGTGCACCAATATTAACTTTTTATATACCATAACCCAGAATTATTATATATTAACCAGTACGGGTATATAAATATAAATATAAAGCTGAAAGTGTTACTAAAGTTATTTTTAAGTAAAAAGCTTTATTCAAGATTTTTCACAAATGATGTAAAGTTTTAAAAAATGAATTGAAATATATAAATACAAGAGAAAGGCACTCAGTCTTTTCTCTTGTTTGGAGTACAGGGAGTGCCCTCACATAGAGGGGGGCATATGCCCGGGGCGACACTTCCAGGAAGGGGGGGGGGGCGGCAAATGTAGTCTAAATATAGCACTAAACAAGCAGTCACAGTATGCAAGGGGGCGGCGCTGAGACTTTTGCCCTGGGGCGCTACATAAGCTTGTAAAGGCTCTGAGTACAGGGTCCAGGTTTGGTTGGCATTAAGACTTGTGACAATTACCGTGGAGATCAGTGTCTAGCGAGTTAATTTGTAGAGATCTTGTGTGAAGTCTGGTCTGAACATGTGACCAAGATTTAAATATTGGCAGTATATTAAGCCAATAATATAGTCTGTTATTAGGGTAGTAGGCTATTTTCATAATAATGCTATTACTTAAAGTATTTTTAAAACATGACGAAGGTCATGGCAAACAAAGGATTCATATCTGAAATAAAAGTGGGGCGGACAAAAGCTCGAATTAGTCTTCTCCTTTAAATAATCGGTATACATACATGGGAGCAATTATATTGGACGCAGGATCAAAGCAAGAAATTCTTTCCAGAATATCTCAGACACCCCGCGGCACTAAGACTGAGAAGCTAAAGGGCATCTAGCAAAGCAAGAAAGTCTCCCTTCATTCAAAGATCAGTCTAATGCGCACTCTGGTGATGTCTGTTTTCATGTAGGCCTATGGATGTGAAACCTGGACACTCACAGTCACAGCAGATCTTCAGAGATGGACCGGGGCCCTTGAAATAAGATGCTTCCGCAAGATTATGAACATCTCGCACACCGTACATCTCTCAATCAAATCGCCAACGTAATCAGCCCATACGAAAACCTTACAACGCCATCAAAAACAAAGCACGTGGCAAGATACGAAGACCTTGCAAAGACTTTACTGCAGGGAGAAATAAAAAGAGGTAAACAGACAAAAGTGGGCGACACTAGACCTTGACTACTGGCGTGACAATAGTACAACAGTCAGCAACGGTGTCCACTGGCACTGGTTAAGGGATAGGTGAACGATTTTTTGTTAAAAGTAGGGCAAGAATATTTATTATGCTTAAGTTAAATACAAATTGCGTCTTCTTTAAATTCTCTATATAGGCCTTAGGCTATATATAGGCCTATATATAGGCTATATAGATATGATCAGATTGCTTTTTGGATCAATAAAGCAATCTTATCTTATATATATATTATATTTAATCAAGATATATTATATAGATCTATATATATAGACTCTCTCTATATATATATTATTACGTCCACAATCCCCTTGTGGCCAGAGCTGTGTAGATCTTGCTGATAATTCTCGTTAGTCCTAGGGGAGACTTTAATTATTATTATTTATGTTTCAGTATTACACGAACTCTTCTTATAGTCCTGGGCACAAACTCAGTATTTGTGTTCCAACAATTCCTTTCCTGGACATTAGAGTAGTAGATAAATCTTATAGTAATGTATACAACACAATAGAATAGTAACTTGACAAGGAAGCTTCAGTGTAACTGTTGTTGATAGTTTAATTCAGGTGATATGTTCAATATATACAATATATCTATTATGTACAGTTAGAATAAAATAGTGCAAACACAAACGTTCTCAAAGGAACATATTTTGAAACTCTCTCTGTCTTTCAGACAAACAAATCATTAAATACTATCCGAGTGGTGCAAGGGACAGACCCATTACCAGTAGGGGTGAAAATCATGGTATCATTACAAAACTCATAACAAAACAAAACGATAGGAACTGCCCCTATTAAATAATGAGTCGTTCCCAGACCCTGAGAATTTAAGATCAACACAGAATCCCAACATTAAGTAGAATCTTTTGTCTTCCCACTAAACTCAGGCGATCGGAAGCCTAAGCCCCGCCCACAAAATCCTATTTAGTGAGAAAAAGAGGGGGAAGAAGAATAAACATTGCGTGTTCCAATTCTTGGAAAAACAATATATATGACAATATAATCAAGATCTACGCTATATATTATCTGGTAAACTGTCCTTAAATTACTATTTGTTTCCGCCAGTAAGAGTCACACATTGTATAATTGTACAGCTATGAAAAATTACAGGAACCCATGTCTGGTGTTTTCCGGAGTTTTTTAGAAAAAGGAAACCTGTGTGAAAACTAAGAATATACATAGCTCAGTGGTGGCAGCTTCGATTAGGGTATTGTAATTCCGTTAAGATGGCGTCTACATTGGGAATCCCTCTAAGCAAGGTAAACAAAATTAAGGCATTCATAGAATCTGTATATATATATTACTTTTTGTTACATTACGTAAGTTTTTCCAATCTATAATATAATGAAGCCTATTACTTAGCATTGCATTTTAATTCTTAAAAGCGCCAGACGAATTTTGTAATCGTTTCACCACATCAACTCGACTCGGTTTAAGTTTTGGTTCGGATTTTCTCAGTTTGAGTTTGTGTTACGATTTTGGTATTGTTGCACATTGAAATTTATAGTAAATAATACATAATTAAATGATTTGTCAATGATTTTTAGAAATTAAGCTTATAGTCTACCCATCTATTAAAACATTACAAATATGGGAAATTGTTTACCTGCGTTAGCCCACGAGTTTTTTGGTTCTGTTCTCTGTGAAATATTTTTAAAGATCCATGCCAAATTCGGACAAATCAAGTCATTAAATATTAAATGTCTCGCAAACGATATTTTGACTTAGAAAAAAATATTTGTATGATAAATGATCAATTTACTTGTTTTTGAAGTTTAGGATAAAAAAAATTCTGTCATCTGATAGGCTAATCAGAATAATATTTTTTTTATAGATAGGACTATAGCACTATAGCCGGGTAAATACTGAATAGCCTATAAATCTATCTAGATCTAGGCCTATATATATATTTAAAAAGATCGTGTTTGTGTCCCCACGGATCCCCATTGGTTGGTCAATTTGAAAACACGTGAGTTTGTGTCACTGACCTATTTATAATTTAGGCATTAACTAGGTCTATATATTGTCTAATAATTTTTCACATTTGACATGTGTCTTTGATAGCTCAGTGGTTATCGTAGCTGATTGCTTTACCGGCGACCCGGGTTCGATTCTCCCCGGGGGGGGCAAAACTTCCAGGAGGGCGGCAAAGGCAAATGTAGTCTAAAAATAGCAAATATAGCACTAAATTTAATAAGCGGTTACAGTATGCAAAGGGCGGCGCTGAAACTTTTGCCCTGGGGTGCTACATAAGCTTGTAAAGGCTCTGCATGTAAAGATCCATACTTTAAATTAAGGTTTACACATTTTTATGGTGGATTTTTTTTTTAAAACATGGACATTGGTATACAAATGGCAATGGCTATTACAAGGTAAGTTTTCCCCAAATGGCATAGTTATAGCGTAAATGTTGAAAGCTATATAAATTTTTTGGCCACGGAATTTAATATTTCTGCAGATGGATTCTATTGATGAATTTTGGTATTTAAAGAACAGATGTGTTAATTCTGATTTCAAAAAGTTAGTTCATGTCTTTGATATAATTTTGTTACTTGAATTGTAACACATATTTTAGACCCACAAAATTCAAAAGACAACACATAATGCAAAAAAATGAGGATAAATTATTCAAGTTTATCAAATTATGAGCAAAGCATACCTACTGTCCAGAATGTTTGCCAATCCACGGAACACTTTTTTGTGGGTTAAATATTGATTGGGCTTCTTAAATGCAATTAAAAAAAGAAAAGCAAAAAATGGATATCACTATTTAAATATTTATGATTTAAAATGTTTACTCCTTTTATATGAATCTATAAAGCATACCACTTTTTTTTTTACATTTCAGGTGAGCCCTGCTTTCTTGCATGCAAATTCCACAAGTCACACCTGGGTGTTTAGTGCTTTTGCAGAGATAATAGGTGAGATTTTAAGTTACAAATATATTAATACATATTAATATTAGGTATGTCAATAATTTTTTTTAAAGATTAACTTTTGATGAAATCGGATTTTTATCACCTTTTGTTCTTCAAATTTAAATTGCGCCCCCTTCTCCTAGCAACCAAACATTACGACCCAAGAAAAGCCATAAAAATGGCATTGTTTTGTTTATACTACATTTACAGCAAAAACAGATTTATTAAAAAAAATATTTGAAGTATAATTAGTGTTTACGAGGCATGTAATGTGTGCAAATCCAAAATGATTCCTTATAATCATTTCCCTCCATATTTAAAAAGATTACCTTCCAATAAAGCTGATAATTGCTTTCAGATTTTTTATAATTGCTAAACATAATTTACTGAAAATTTTTATTAATGATTTGAAAAAATGTCATAAAACGCTTTAACCTTACCCAATAATGTCACTTACTTGAAATAACCAATCAAAGGAAGCAACTGGAAAGCCAAAATGTCATTGTTTATGCTCAGAGATAGATTAGAGTTTGCAGAGCATTTAGTGATTTGTTTTTGTGTGAATACAACATGATTGTTCAGATCCAATAAAATCCATGTAAAAGATTACCTTCCAATAAAACCATTTAATCATATTTTAAAAACCAGTGATCGCTTTTGAAACCAATAATATCCCTAATAAATATGTCTTAAAAGCCACACAGCATTGATGGGAGATAAGAGATCTGATGAAGAAATCTAGGCATACATGGACTATTATCATTAAAAAAATGCATCTCTTTTATGATGTAAGTAAAACTGGTTAAGTACTTAACTTTCCCCATGAAAGATATTAAAATTTATAATTTATAGAAATGTTTACCTATGTATTTGTATTCTTTCTCCAGATAATGCTTATGATCCTGATGTAAGCGCTTCAGAACTTCTCATTGACCACATTGATATTCGTGACACACCTTGTCTGATTTTTTTAGACAATGGAGCTGGAATGGACAGAGACCATCTACTTAAAATGCTCAGGTATAAATACTTATTGGCTGGTGTTATTGAACAAAGTGCTGAGATTTTTAAAAATCAGTTGCTAAGCTGCTAATAAAGAATAGAAAGTGAAATGTTTATGTGTTAATTTTTGTTTAAGTAGTACATGAGTTGGTGTGAAGTTGTAAGAAATAGTTTGTGCGATAGGTGCGATATTAGTAACTAGGAAGTGTAAATTTTATGTCATGTTTTGTTTACTTGGTAAGCTTGGAATGAAATGAGTTAGTCTTGGTCTCTCATCGTTAGAGAGAGGTTGTCCTGTGCTGGACTGAGTTGAGAGTTGAATAATAGTGTATTATAGGTTCTTCTATGATTGACTGTTAGATGTTGGTTGCATATCTTCACATGTCAAGTGTAATTAAACAATTGCCCAAGCTACTGATTTATCAAGTGATTGACGTTCGTGTTATCAACTTAATGTTCAAGATTCCTTTTACATAGACTTAAATAGAGACAAGATCAAGATTTTTAGATATTTTGTCATGTAAATGTCCTCATGTGGAACAAAAAAATTACAGTTTCATTGATCTGTATGATGAGTTTAAACACCATTTTTACTTTTATTTAAATGTCTTTACTTACTATAAATATATGACATTTCTTTAAAATATGAAAATATTTCATTAATACAAAAAAAAAAAAGAGTCAGTTATACATTAAGTCAATTATACATTATAAAATTTACTTTTATGATTTTTTTGCAGTTTTGGTTTTTGTGAGAAAGATGTTTATGAGAGACAAGGTTCCCATCAGCCTATTGGTCATTATGGAAATGGATTCAAATCTGGTTCAATGCGAATAGGCATGGATGCTCTTGTCTTTACACGAAGTCAGTGTAGTGCCAGCATTGGCTTCCTTTCTCAAACATACCTAAAGGCCATTCAGACAGATTGTGTGGTTGTACCCATACTGGACTATCGTCTACCAAAACATATCCTTTTAGTAGTATAAATATTTGGATATCAAATAGAGCTTGTACATGACACTTTTTTAAAAGTAAAAATGGACTTTATCTTTAAGAATATGTTTATAATTATATGCTGATCTTTAACCTAATCTTCTCAAAGTTTTAAGCACTCTAAAATATTTGATAGATAATATGAAAATGTCTTGCAAAAGATGTTAAATTGCAATGTAAAAAATCAATTTATGTCAAGCGACCTCTCTTATAAAAAGTAAGTAAAGTACCCTTCGGAACGAATTGATCCATAGGTCCGATGAAGCAGCATTCACCAGTTTTTGTGGCCACGGCCCACTAGGTGATTGTGTGGCCAGCACTATACACAGCTGCGTTTACTTTACCGCAAGGTCATGCACCCATCAGAGCTGGGTAGACTCAGGGACACCCTCCAGACACAGGAAAAAAATCCTAGCCTGCACCAGGATTCAAACCCGGGACCTTCGGCTCGACAGTCTGCTGCCGCTCGGCTACCGTGCCCCTGACCTCTCTTATACTGTCTGATATTTTATGGGTGAAAAAACATGATTAAATAACACAAACAAATTCATTTTAAATAAACTCTACATTATACTTCCTGCTATAAGTATTACATTTAAAAATGTTTTTATCCCTAACCCATGATGCACTGGAACGCATAAAAAGTCAGGAGTCCAGAAATAATTTAAATGCCATCTTGCAATATTCAGTTTTTAAACATGAAGAAGAGCTAAAGGCAGAATTGCGAGCTTTGGAAGGTTCTAAAACTGGCACTAAGATCATAATATCTAATCTTAAAAGGTAAATTTTCTTTTGGGATAAATTTAATTTTATTACTATTGTCCATTAATTTATTTGTCAGAATTATGATTTAATTTTTTTTTTAAATATGCAAGTGTCTATTTTAATTTTGCATTGCAAATTTATTTACCAGGTTGCAGGATGGAACTTATGAACTTGACTTCTCTAGTGACCCCACTGACATTCGTTGTCCCGAAGCACATGAAATTGATCTCACTTCAGTTTATCATAGACCAATCCAACACAGTACTTCAGAATATAAAACTTCTCTAAGAGTAAATAATATTTATATTCATAAATATTTTTAGTAAAAGTATAAAGATTTAATTTCTCTTTTTTTTTTTCTCAGTGCAAAGGAAATACTTAAAATTATGTTAAGAATTTTAAAAAATTAGATATTCTGAGTAAGTCTTATTAATAACCAATAATTAATCTAAAGGAAAACAAAAAATGAATGCACTTACTCTTTCAGGAATACTGCAGCATTTTGTTTCTGCGTCCTAGAATGAAAATAACTATTCGTGGCATACGTGTAAAGTCAAAGCTAATATCTAAGTCATTATCGAATACTGAAATTGATATGTATAAGCCTACATGGCTGGTAAGTTTTTCTTTTTTTTAAATGTTAGGTCATGACCATATAATGTAAGCATAATGGTAATGGACATTTTATACATCATTCGGGTAACAGACATTTAATGTATAAATTATTTATTTAATGGACATTTAGCGTATACATTTTTTAGGTAATGGACATTTAATGTATACATTTTTTAGGTAATGGACATTTAATGTATACATTTTTTAGGTAATGGAATTAAAGTATACATTATTTAGGTAATGGGCATTAAATGTATACATTATTTAGGTAATGGTCATTTAATGTATACATTGTTTAGGTCTTGATCATATTGTTTGGTAAATTTGTACTTCTCTTATCCTACTCAAGTTTTGTTAGTATTGAAAAACTTAAAACTTACTAAACTAATTTCAAGTAGTGTTTTTTTTAAAGAATTTTTATTTTATTTTACATAGTCAAGACCTGTAAAAATTATTTTTGGATTTACTTGTGAAACTGACAAATCAGAAGATTATGGTATGATGTTATACCACAGAAACAGATTAATAAAGGCTTATGAAAAAGTCGGATATCAGAAACAGGTATATTAAAATAAACTAGATTATTTAATTGTGTCCTTCAAAATTTATATATTGCTTTTTAATATGCTTTTTTTTTAACGTTTGGAACTTCTTCTTCTTCTTCTTCGTTCTCAAATGTTATGATTGGGAGGATTCAGACAGCAAGTCAGATAGTTGTAATGAACTGCGCCGTGGCTGTCAGTTGCTCTAGTCCACCGAACAGTTTGTCGTTAAAGGTAGCCCCCAGGGGCCAAATGGCTGACCGGGTAGAAAGATACAGAGGGCAGGTCTGAAGGACATGCTCCGCGTTTTCGGGAGCTGTTTCGCAGGGGCACATTTCGCTTGCTCCGATTCGTAGTTTGCGGAACATATGTTGCTTTAGCCTGTTGTGACCAGTCCTTAGTCTGAAGATGATGTGTTGAAATTGGCGGGAGAGTTTGTAGTAAGCATCAATCTTTGGGTTGTTTTGTTGCAGCTCAGACCATCTTTCGGATTCATTCCTTTTGAGTATTGCCTTTATTTCTTCGGGGTGTAGAGATGGATCTGTCTGGTTTTGTCTGCCTCCAGCTTTAGCTAAGGTGTCGGCAGTGTCATTTCCTTCATTTTGTATATGCCCAGGGATCCATTGGAGAACCAGTTCTTTAGTTATTTTGCTCAGTTTTAAAAGTTCTGTACTGAGTGACTGGTTGATCGGGGCATTTGGGTTTTTTAGAGACTGGAGTACTGTTTTGGCGTCAGTGAAGATGACAATCCGGCTGTTGGGGGATTGAGTGTGGCTTGTTAGTATATTTGCAGCAAGCTCAATTGCTTTTTTTTCTGCTCTAGTGCTATCTGAGAGGCTACCTGTGACAGTGGCTTTTTCTAGGAGTTCTCCATTTGGCCACTCTATGTAAATGCCGGCTCCTCCATTTTTCAAATCTTTTCCAGTTGACCCGTCAGTATAGACTCTGGTCCATGCATTTTGGGGGTATTGTTCTCTAATGATGTTGTTTACTGCTTCTTTTAGTATTTCGGGCGTGTAGTCAGATTTTTTCCCTATGTTGCTTAGTTCGTCTCTGATTTTTAGAGTAGGGCTTGGGTCCCAGGGGGGGGGAAGTGGCTGTGGGGTTGGGTAGGTTCAATTGCAATGTTTTCTATTTTATATTTACTTTTTAGATGTTTGGCTTCTTGTATAAAATTGGATCTTTGAAGTCTTTTTGTTGAGGAGGTTTTGAGTAGCTTGGGTTTTAGAGGGTGATGACTTGATGCTTCTAACTTGGTGAAGTGAGTAAGGATTTTGGTTTCTCGTCTAGTTTCCATAGAGCTTAGGTTAGTTGCATCCTCCATTGCTCTGATCGGGGTAGTTTTCATTGCTCCTGTTATGATTCGAAGTCCTAGGTTTTGAACTTTGTCTATTTTTCGGAGGTTTGATTGGGCTGCCGTACCCCACACTGTGGCTCCATATTCTAGGGTAGGCCTTATATAACTGGTATATGTTTTTTTCAAGATAGAGTGATTTGCACCCCAGTCTGAGCCAGCAAGTTTTTTCATCAAAGCTAGTCTTTGGATTCCCTTTTTCTGTGAGTTTTCTATTTGACTTTTCCAGGTTAGTCTTGGGTCAAACGTAACTCCTAAATATGTGGGATTGTCATTTTTTTCAAGGATTGTTTTGTCTAGGGTCAGTTTGAGGCTTTGTACTTTAGTAGATAGAGAGAAAATTGAGTATGTAGTCTTTTTTGAGTTTATGGTCATTCCCCATTCTTTGGACCATAGGTTGAGGTTGTTTAGTGCATCTTGTAGCCTAAATTTTGAGGTGCCTATATATTCTTCTGTGCTTATTAGAGCAAGATCGTCGGCGTACATGCTGCTTTTTATTTTTCTTGGAATATGTTGAATTAGGTCATTTATGAAAATGAGAAATAGTGTGGGTGACAGTACACCTCCCTGGGGGACTCCATTTTGTATTGTTGCTATGTTGCTCCTTTTTCCTTGCAAGTTGACTATAGCTTTTTGATTTGTTAGGTATTCTGTAATCCAGTTTAACATTTTGTGGGATATATGGTTGTTTAATAGCTTTAGGATTAGACCTTCTTTCCAGACCTTATCGAATGCTTTTTCTAGGTCGACCCAGACAATGGTCGTTGGTTTCTTTTCCTGGAATCCATCTTCTATTTCTTGGGCTATATAAGCTATTTGGTCTTCTGTTGATCGACATTTTCTGAAACCTGCCTGTTCATCTGCTAGTATATTTTCAGATTCAAGAAGCCATGTGAGCCTATTGTTGACCATTCTTTCCATTAGTTTGCAGACGCAACTGGTTAAACTTATTGGGCGGTAGCTGTCAACTTGGTTTCTTGGTTTACCATGCTTTAGTATAGGGATCATGATAGCTTTTTTCCAGACAGTTGGAATTTTTCCTGATTTCCAGCTAGCATTGAATATTTGCAGTAGTTTTTTCTTTGCCAGAGGTCCTAAATGAATAAGCATATCATTTGAGATCTTGTCTGATCCTGGAGCTTGTTTGGGTTTGAGGAGTTTCAGTGAGTCATCAAACTCTTTCATGCTGAGATTTGCTGTCATTCCATGAGAGTGTGGTGTGGACATTTTTGGAGCTTTCTCTATGTGGTCATTGACTTCTCTGGCTCTTTTTTCGGTGATACTAATATTTCATACGCTGCTAAAGTGTTTTATGAATTTTTGAGCAGCTTCGCGGCCTGTGAGCTTTTCTTGGTCTGCGTCTAGGACTATTGGCGAAGATTTGTTCTCCTCTTGGTTCAGACTTTTGGCGATTTTCCACAGCTTATGTCCATCTCTGTCTGCATTTAGTTTTTCTGTCTTTTCATGCCAGCTCTTCCTAATTGACGAGAGATATTCCTTTCTGAAGATTGCGTTTGCAGCTTTTAGTTGTATATTATTTTCTATCGTTGGGGATTTTTCTGCTAGGTTTCTTGCTTTGATGGTTTCATTGTGGAGGAGTTCCAAGTGTTGAGACCAGTTTGGTATGTAATTTTTCCTGGCTCCTCTTGGGATGGATTCCTTAGCTGCTTTAAGGAGAGCTCTAGAGAATTCAGTGTAGGATTTGTTTATCCGATTTGTTTTGCCATTGATGTGTGTCACATAGACATCTGTTAAGCGTGCAAAGAGGTTCCAATTTGCTTTCTTGTTGTTCCATCTGGGAAGGGTGGGGTTTTCTATGGGCAGGTGAGTGGTTTCTATTTGGATGAGAATGGGTCTGTGGTCACTGGTGGCTAGTTGTTCAGCGACTACTCTTTTACTTCCTATGGATATTGTATTGGTAGCAAAGGCTAAGTCTGGAGTTGATGAAGTCATCCATGATCTGGAGTAAAAGGTGGGTGGGTCTTCTGGCTGGTTTAGGAGAATCAGACTGTTTTCGGCTTGCCACTCCTCAATTTCTTCTCCCCTGGCATTGAGGTCTGGATATCCCCAGCTCTGGGAGCGGCTGTTCATATCACCCAGTATTAGACACTCTTCATTTATTGGGATTTGAATTCTGCCAAGTTCTAGCTCTTTGTCTGGGGGGCAGTAGCAATTGATTATGTTTAGGTTTCCCCCTGGTAGGATCAGCTTGGTCCCCATTATTTCAGATTGTGTGGAGCTTGGTATGATGATATCTGAGGTAGGTATGTTGTTTTTGACGAGAGTAAGAATTCCCCCTTTAGATCTGTTTTCCCTGTCTTGTCTTAAGCATGTGTAGCCTCTAATTGAGAAACGCAGATTGCTATTGAGGTGAGTTTCTTGGATGCATGCCACATCTACTTCATTTTTATTGAGGAAGATCTTTAAGGCTTCTTTTTTCTTTTGGATGCCCTCTGCATTCCATTGGAGAAAGACTAAATTGTGTTTTGTTTTCTCCTTAATGTTCTTGTCAGTAGGGTTTACTTCCTTTTCTCTGCTCCTGACTTCACAAGCAGAGGAGGAAGAACCACCAGTTCGCTTGGGTGGGCTCCTTCGAGGCGGAGAGCCCGGCCCCCTACCTGCACGGCGGGATTCCACAGGCAGGACGCCACAACTACATGTACTATTATCTGTTTCCTCCATCATTTTGAGGTTTGCGTGCCGACGTGTTTTGCGCCAGTTGGCCCGTGGACTCCGACTTCAGCCTGCTTTTCTTTCTGGATGTGCTTCCATAGCCTTTGATCAACCAAGATCGTCTGCAAGGCAGCAGTTGATTTATTTTTGGAGTTTTCTCTCCTAGATGATTGCTATCCCTAGCTAACGGCCTCATCTGTCCGGGTTTAGAGTTTGAGCGCTCTATGTTCGCTTTTTGCAGTCATTTCTTTGGATTTATAAGGCATTTTTTTAAAGAGTATCCTTACCACGGGATACCCCACCTCACCCTCCATGACAGCAAACCAGTTGGTCCGCGGCCGCTTATTCAGTATTCACGGCTAACCCTTATATCTAAAGGTCATTCCCCTATCCGCCACCTGGGGACGCGCTTGGTAGGAGATGATAGCTCCCTCAAGCGTTTGGAACTCATCACCATGATTAAATTTGTTGGTAAAACCCTTCATACCCTGTGTAAGAAAAAAAGTAAAGTATCCCGTCAGCAGGGGCGAAGCCAGAGGGGGGAGGGGGGCTGAGGGGGCTAAGCCCCCCCCCCCCCCCCCCCCTGAAAGAAAGAAAAAATCTGTCAACAGATTTAAAAAAAAAATATGTATTAAATTCACAGAAAAATTGGTAAATGTTTGTCATGCGAAAGTTCGCCCCCCCCCCCCCCCCCCCTGTCTGTCAGACCAATTTAATTCTATAGGATCTGTTGACATTCACAAGTTTCCATGGACACAGAATGCATAGTGATTTTGTTTTTTAGAATAGATTTTTTTAAAGAGTTTTTCCATCAATCAAAGGAATCAGTTATCTTAGATTTTACAGACTCTTCTTCTGAACAAAAGATTATTGCATCCTACGCTTATCCGTGGTTTTAATCTAGTCTTGTGTTTTATTTTTAGAGTTTTAAATAATGTTAAGATTTTGGTATTCATGGTTAGTTCATGCAACCCATTTCATTCCTGGAATCAATATGGAAGAATGAGAATTTATATGCATTTGTCATTGCATATGGAACTTGAATTTGTTTTTTCTCTATTTCTTTTTGAGAATTTTAATAGATTTTTGTGTTGTATTCCTCTAGGTAGAATTATATGCATTATGTATTGTTACTGCTTGGTTCTTTTCCCTTCCTTCCTAAAGTGTAAATCACTTAGAATAATAGAATTACCACCATTTTTCTCTATAAATAGTTCAGGGGGTTCAAGTTCTGTTAGGAAATTTTCTTATACAATCACTAATGCATAACTAAACAACTCCACATTTTATCATATTTTCTGGTATCTGTTTTACTTGTGTCTCTTTTAAAAATTGTGAAGACATGTTTTTTTTAATACCTCGGTGACTAGGGACACCACCTTAATGGCATGGGTTTTGTAAACTTTACTATCGAAGACGTAACTTCTATGTGATAAAATGTAAAGAAATTGTACAAATATTCAGTCTGCTAGGATTAATAGTAAAAATCTGTGGTAGTAAAAGGGTTAAAGAGTGCTTTATTCATAAATATTTTCTTTTTTGTTTTTTTGAAACCTTTAAACTAGGTGTGCGTGTGCATTAACTAAAATATTATCTTGTTTATTTTACATAGCCAAATGAATTAGGTTTAGGTGTGGTAGGTGTGGCACAAGTAGACTTTCTGCAGCCTATCCACAACAAACAAGACTTCAACAAAGATGAAAAGTTTAAGTAAGTAAAAATATATATGCTTTTTTCTTATCACAATACATTTGTTTAAAACATAGCAATAACATATAAGTACTTGTTTTGTTAAAAACCAATATTTTATTACTTGAAAATAAATGACAACATACTAGCTTGTCAATAAAGCCTGTTATGTCTGTTAATTTACCCATCAACATCCGGATCTCATATAAGCTGGCTTCTCTCTGTTATAAGTGCCTGAATAACTGTGCCCCGGATTACCTTCGCTCTTGTCTGGAGCTCTACACCCAGTCCCGCCCACTTCGTTCGGCTTCTGACGCGCTTACTCTGCGGATCCCTCGTGTGAGGCTAGTGTCCGCTGGCGAACGTTCATTTTCCTATGCAGGACCGTCCGCTTGGAATCACCTCCCACTACAGCTTCGCCAGAGCCCTAGCTATGACACCTTCAGGAGCCGGCTCAAGACTCACCTATTTCGTCAGCAGAATTAGCGTATTACTACATATTTCGTTGTCTGTCTGTATTCTGTAACTGTCGTCTGCGCATAGAACTGTCACCAACGGGATATGCGCTATATAAGCACCGTTTTTATTATTATTATTTATTTTTTAATTTGTACTTTATACATAAGGTTATTTTTTTCTCAGTTCTGTTATGGCAGCATTTTCAAATAAATTAAATGACTATTGGAATGAAAAGAAAGGTCAGGCTGCTATTCCCCTGCAGCAAGGGCAGAGGTAAATATTTGCAATATTGCTCAAATATATCAATACTGATTTATTATACGAAGTGATTCCATTACATTCTATTTTAATATCTCATGTCTTATAATGGTATTTTCCTATTTGATACAACAGCACTAACAGTAAAGGCAACATTTTATTTTTAAACTATTATATGTTTCTTAGGAATCTCCCAGATTGGTTATGGGCACAGTGTGATCAGTGCCTGAAATGGCGTCGGCTGCCTGATGGGATAGATGGAAGAAATTTACCAGATCAGTGGTATTGCAGAATGAATACAGATGCTACTCATAAGTAAGTCTTTTGCTTAATGGGTATAATGTCTGCTGAATGGCATGGCAGCTACATACAACTTCCACTTTTTATACTATAGGAAATACTCTCTGTGGTAATGTCAGAAATACATCTTAAGATAATATGATACTTATAATACTTTTTTCTTTTAAATATTGTCCTTTTCAGTCGTTGTGATATCCCAGAAGAACCTGAAGATGAGGACTTGGCTTTAAAACCCACGTATGAAAAGACATTTAAGAAAAAACTGTGAGTGTTTTAAAAGTATGATATGGGCTGGATGGAATGATTCAAACTAAATATTAAATATAAGATTTATTAAATAATTTCTTTGTAAAGTATTTTTTAACATATATTAAAATGCAATATGAAATATTCAAAATGAGATGATTGCTTGAATTATTTATTGTTCTAATAAAAATGTCCCACAAGCTTTAGAAAACTGGCTACATCTAAAGCTTGTACGAGATTAAAAAAAAAAAAAAAAATTTCTAATTATACTTTTGATATTAGTGATCTGAAAAAAATATGTTTTTAGGGAAGAAAGAAAACGATTACGGCAAATTGAAATTGAGAAAGAGGATGAAATAAAGGTAATATTTAGATCAGATTTTGTACTGTAATACTATTTGACAATAATCTTTAGAAATAATTTATTAATTATCTCTCTATTGATGATGTCCTAAAAATCTACCTATTGTCCTGGTGGTGCTTGGAGGTGGCAGGATGAGGCCTCAGGCTTTTGTGTGTGTGTGCATTGTAATAGAGCACTCTGGGTATTTCTTTACAAGTGAAACTGCTGGCAATAAAAAAGGCAATTTTGTATTTTGTAATACATCATTGTTATCAACAGGGTTTAGGAAAGTTTGAGAAAACCGACCTAGGGTTTGGGAAAGTTTGTGAATTTTTCTTAAAAAGGAAAGTACAGCTTGAGCAAATATTTCAAGTTTATAAGACAACAACTAATAAGTGTGGGAATCCTTGATGTCCATCAGTTTTTTCTGAAATAATTGAATGTGATCAATGATATATATATATATATATATATATATATAAGAGAAGTTCCTTCTATAAAGAAGATTATTGCGTCCTATGCTCATCCGTGGTCTGAGTCTAGTCTTGGATTTTGGTTATTGTTTTAATGATGTTGAGTTACTGGTTTTCCTGGTTTGTTCAGGCAACCCATTCCATGTCCGGATACCACTCGGGAAGAAATAGTACTTATAAATACTGTTATACATTTGTTTTTTCATATGGGATAAAAAGTGTTTTTGTCCCTATGCTTATCTGAGAATAGTAATAGATTATTATTGTGTTGTATTTCTAATTTAGAATTGAATGCCTCATGTATTATTTCTACTTTATTCTTTGCCCTTCTGTACTTGATTTTTTCTAGGTCTAATGAGTACTGAAAACATACAATTTCACAAATAGCATTTTAAATTACAGAACAAATTATTTATATCATAAATTTTAAATTGAATAATGCTATTTAATGAATAATATTCGTTCAACTATTGTTTAGAAAAGAAAAATGATGGAAAAGGAAAGGGAACTTCGTGAAAAAGAAGCGGCACTACAAGCTATTCAAAACGTTGCAGCAAGGCCTATAAAGGTAAGTTTAAAGTTTATGTTACCTTTATATGATGTTCTATTCATTATTGCAAGCCTATTTCATTCTTTGTCAATGAGATTTTTGTCCAGTCTTTTTAATTTTTATAATCTTTTTCTTTCAATGCTAGCATATGTCGGACATAAAAAAAAATATACAACATATTTTACAAGTGTAAGAATGTCTGTCCTTCCTTTCTTTCAATGCCTACATATTTCTTATTTCGTACATTTTAATAAAATATACAACATATTTTACAAGTGTAAGAATGTCTGTCCTTCCTTTCTTTCAATGCCTACATATTTCTTATTTCGTACATTTTAATAAAATATACAGCATATTTTACAAGTGTAAGAATGTCTGTCCTTCCTTACTTTCAATGCCTACATATTTCTTGCATTTTAATGTTAATATCCTATTACTAAAAAGCTGCTTTTAACTTGATTCAACGCTTAGGCTTTTTAGGATACACGATCAGTAATCAGTAAAATACAATTCTTTTTTTTTTTTTAGTTTCATGACAAGTCCTTGACTGTTCTACAAAAAGAGCTGGCAGAAGCAAAGCAGCGTGAGGAAAATCAGAGGAGGCTTATAATGCAAATCCAGGAGCAGAACAAAAAGATGGAACAGCAGAGAAACTCATTTTTGCAAATGGCAGAGAACCTCAAAACTTTAAAAGGAAAGAAACCAAAGGTTTGTATTTTAATTTATCAACTTGTCATTCATTGTTTTAAATATCAATAGATATAGGATTGAAATGCAATTTTATTTTTATGTATGTGTCCACAAGTTGAAATGATCAGTGAAACCAGCTCAGTCAACAACAAAGGGATCCCTTCAACTTACCTTGAACAGTTATAATAGAAAGCTTTTTTTATAAATGCATTACATTTTTGTTTTATGTTCATATTACATTATAAAAGTTCCTTTTTATGAAGCCTAATGTTTTGATTTTTTTTATTAATTCATCAATATGTGGATTTGAAGATAATTTATCATTACTCCTAATAACTTTGCATTTTTAGTTTGGGTCTGATCTTTTCCATGAAAATGGTTTATAATTTCTGTATAAACTCACGGTGGATAAGTTGCACCCCTAGTTTAAGATTTGTTTTCTTATATTTCATTTATCTCTCTTGTGGCTGGGTCTGGGTTTGATTCTGTTTATGAATATTTTGACCATAGAAAAACCCATCAATAATTCAGTACTGGTCTAGTGTCTCTAATCTAATTGAAGTAAAATTCATGTTAAAGTAATATTATTTCTATGTGATATTTTGGGATTTTACTTGCATTTTCTATGTGATTATTATTAATTCTAACTTGCATTTTGATTCCTTGTGTAACATTACCAGGAAGTCTTTGAACAGATGAATCACATCATAGAAACGCTAAGTCCTTCATTACCTACCATGTGAGTAAATACTATCTATATATATAAAAAGATTGTGTTTGTGTCCCCATGGAACCCCATTGGTCAATTTGAAAACACGTGAGTTTGTGTCACTTACCTATTTAGGCCTTGGGCCTAGGGCTATATACTGTCTAATAATTTTTTACATCGGACATGTGTTTTCGCTAGCTCAGTGATTAATGTAGCGGACTGCTATGCGGGCGACCCGGGTTCAATTCCCCAGTGAGACTATACCTTTTTTTTTTACAATTTTGATTCAAACTTTTAAAAACAAAAGACATTGTAAATCTACGGGCAATTTAGATTTTTGTTAAATAAAAATTGTTCCTTTTTTTTAACCCGATTACAATTACTATTTTGAATTACTTTCCTAAAAGTCTTCAGTAAAAAAAAATTATAATTTAATTATTAGATTTATAGGTTTCTTTTAATTGTAGTTTATAAAAGTTTTATCTGCACCTTATACAGTCCTGTTTTTTTTTCACCCCGGGCAACGCCGGGTAATGTATTTTGTATTATATATATAGTATTATACTATATAGTCTATATAAGAATTTAAAGACTAAAATTATGTCACTAATAAAACTTTTCTTCTCTTATTGAATTTTATTTTTACCGTATATACTAGCGTATAGGTTGTATCATTGACCTGCATATAGGTTACACCCTTAAGTTACTAAATATTCACCCTAATTTGGAAACTTTCCTTAAAAAATAGTTTCAATTTTGCTTAATGCAAACATATTTATTTATTATTTATTTTTAACCACCCATTAACACAGCCATTAATCATACAGGAAAGTTTTTGTAAGGCATCTGTTTCTTCATCTAAGTCCTTGTCCCTACTCAAGTTCCTATCCCTAGAGTGGGTTTACCTAAAAAGAAATATTTTGAAGTGCGCCGTCATGGTTAGATACCGCTATATAAGTACCCTCATTACCGTACCATTGTTTTTAATGAATTTAAATGCGATCACGCAAAACAAATAAGTAAGCGGTGAGTGCTGGCTTTTTTATCTTGTTCACCGACAATAAGCTTTTATTTTTCAATGCAACTAGGGCAGAATTTTTCTGAAATGTCCTGAAATTTGTTGATCGGCTGATTATAGGCGTGGAAACATGGCACGGTTTTATCAGAATGCTAAATACTGCCTAAGTAGGCTATAGCCTATCGGTCTAGGTCATAAGCCCTAAAAAAAGCCTTTAGCCTTCAAGCTTATGTATGTTATAGGCTAGATAGGAATTAACACAATTAGCCAATGTAACTCCTCTTTCAAAAAAGGAGATAAATCTGACCCTGGAAATTACAGACCTGTTTCCCTAACAAGCATAACTTGTAAATTACTTGAGCATATAATTTATAGTAGTATAGTAAATCATCTAGACAAACTTAATGCACTGTGCCCACACCAACATGGGTTCAGGAAAAACAGATAATGTGAAACTCAATTAATAGGCTTAATAGATGACTTGTGCCACAGATGAGCGTAGGACGCAATAATCTTCTCTATAGAAGGAGCGTCTGTAATGTATAAGATAAGATTTAGGATTCTTTCCATATTGTAATTTGTGATCAGTTTGAAAAATGCTGCCTTTACGCTACACTTCGGCTTTACAAAATCTGTCCAAAAATTAAAAGAAGAAGGGTGTCTGATAACCTAAAATATTTGTCCATTTCCTAATTTTTATCAAAAATTTTAAGTAAAAATAAAGTGTGACTTATTTGCTAGTATATACATTATAGGTTAGAATTATTATTATTTAAATGTTGTATAAGGCAACAAGTTGGAAAAGTTTGTGAAAATTGACTTGTTTGATCAAATTTTTGTGAGAGTTTGTGAAAACTGACCAAAGTTTGGGAAAGTTTGTAAATTTTGCTATAGTGAACAAAGAGTAAATAAAATACATATAAAGTTTTTTGAAAATATTTAAAACCTCATCAAGTTAAGGAGTTCTTAGTTCCAATAGTGTTTTTTTTTCAGGAAATATTGTTTAAGTCTCTTAGAAACATTCAGAAATAAAAGTTAACTCTATAAATTCCGTAGTAACTATATTAATAACCTAATTTAAATGTCTTGTTTAAACCCTATGAGCCTTCTGGTTCTTAAGTCCAGGGTATTACTTAAAAGGGGTGGGTCAAGTCATCTTAGCTCCAAGATCAGGTTCGATGCGTGCTGCTATGCGACACCAATAGGCATCCCATAAGCACATGCTCTACACTTTTCCCTTTTTAGAAATCCCCTGGATCATTAACAAGGAAGCATTACCTTATATACCTGCACACAGAGTATAGTCTTAGTTGTCCGTACACCAGGCTTTGCCAGAGAAGTACTTTGTACCTATTCCTTCCTCACCACCGAGTTTTGATTGGCTCTTGCCTGTACATGATTCTCGGATGCCCATCAGGGCCCCCCTGGGTTAGCCCACCTGCACCAGTGTACTCTTAATTGGAGCGTATTGCTGATTTATACACATCGTTATTTTTTAGGCCTAGAAGTTAAAAATACCAGTATAATTTGGTTTGTGGAATTTTTCTAAATTTTCTAAATCTGGGAATTTTGAAATGATCTGAGAAATAGAGCCCTGAATAAGCATTTAAATTTATTCCTAAACAAGCTAAATTCCCTGGCATTGCCCGGGGGAAAAAAATGACATAGCCTATATAAGCTGCAGATAAGAATTGTAAAAACTACAATGAACATAAAGCTAAAATAATATTTTAAAATATTTTTATTATTAACTGAAAACATTTAGGAAAGAAATTTAAAATAAATATTGTAATTGGGTTAAAAATGAACAACAAGTTTGGACTATCCCTGGCTGAGAATCGAACACCCGTGTCCAGCAAGAAGAAAAAGAACAAAAATTATCAGTTGTGAATCGAACCCAGGTCATCGCATGTCAGTCGGATATGCTAGCTACTCAGCTAGAGAGGACACATGCCGGAAGCGAGATCACAAAAGTTAAATATGTGATAATAACGTCTGATGTCTTTAAATTAACTAATGGGATCAGAATCCACATACACATCATACTATTTATGTATAGATTTGTCATAGCATTTAGTGTTTATTATTTTGATATTAATATGGAACACAATTTGTCCATATTAAAAAAATTGTTTAATAATCACAAGATAAAAAAAAAGGAATACTAATTTTATATAAAAATTTTTGAACTTGCTCACATTCTTTATGTATGTCCAATTGCAGAAATAACACTAGACAAGTCCAACCATCTCCCTTATCAACTGATAGAAAAGGTGGCAGACAGATGAGTATTAAAACAGAATCTGGAGAAATTCTGTCTATAACCCAAAATGATATCAATGGTGATGAGGCTATGGGTGATGATGACAATATTGTAAAGCATAATAAAGGGTCTACATCAAGGCCTAATGAACAGAAACAAAAAGACTTACCGAAACTGGTGTCAACCCTGACCCCAAAACCTTCATCCAAGAAACCTGACGGCCAGTTTGCGTCTACTCATACAGCTAGACCAGCTCGTCAGCGGCACAAGCCAGAGAAAGTATTGGCAGTTATAGATTTGACGAGTGATAGAGAGTTTGGTGACCTGGTTGACATAAAACCCAACCTTGATGAGCTGCGAACCTCCCTTCAAGATAACTTGCGCTCAATCCCTGAAGATGTGAAACCAGACAAAGACTCTCTAGATGCAGCTATAACCAATAAAACCGATAAAGGTAATTTTTTTTTTTCATGATAATCATTTTCAGGCAATGTTAAATTCTCATCAATAATGTTATGATAAACAAAATGTTTCAAATCTCCATCTAAGAAACATTAACATTCATTAGTACTATCATTTCTTTTTCATTTTCTTTTCAGTTGATCCTGTTAAAGACAAATGTCCTCCTGCTGAGACTAAAAAAGAGATTGTAGATTCAACATATTCAGATACAGCTGCTTCAGATAAAATGCCTGCAAATAAAACAGCTAAAAAATTAAAGGGCATGAATAGTTCTGGTGCAACAGGAGATTCTGGTGTTGAGTTGGACTTACATTTACATGAAAACTTTGATGATCATCTTGGAGCAGCCTTGGTAGCCTTTAAGGAAAAAATGGACAAGCAGGGTGCAGGCAAAAAAGACATCTGTGCCTCAAATAGAGCTCAGTCCAAAGTACAGAATTCTATTAATGACAAAGTGACAGGTTTAAATTCTGAGGATAGCGTTGAGGCTGAAGACATTAAGAAAGAAAAAGATGAACAGAGTATTTTAAAAAGACTTGAGTTATCTTTGCTTGAAAAGTCATATAATGATGACACTGAGGATGACATCAATGATGACCATGGTGGGTCAAGTCATCTTGATTCAACAGCCAGAGAACAGCTTCACCTCAAAGGTGATGATAACATTAACAAAAACCAAAGAAAACAGACTCTAAACCCACATGAAAATATTGGTTGTGGTGAGGGTAATGATGAAAGTAGGCCACTGAAGAGTACTTGCTCAGACAAACCCAGTCATCCATCTTCTAAAAATCTAAGAATTGAAAACAAAAGTGCTGAAGACCTGGATGAATCTGAGCCTGATAATAGTTTCCAGGAATACAACAGTGCTGGCGACGACACTTGTGGTTCATTGAATGAAGAATCAATGAACACAAAATCTTCAGGCAGAGATTCTAACAATGAAAACCCTCTGGTTCATGAGCAGGATGTACTTCAAGAAGGAGGAAAGGTCAATTCAAAGAATAAAGTTTCATTGCAGCGGACAAATCAGGGGACAAAGTCTGACTGTCCAGCTGGGGATGAATTGACTTGGTACCTTCCTAGTGTGAGTGGTGAAACAGACAACTTTTTGTGCCAAAAGTCTCACTCTGGTGATTCCAGAGTAATCTCAGAATCTATTCTCAATACAGAGAAAGAAAAAGCATTTACCAGTGAAAATTTTCTGAATGAAAGCATTGATTCTCTATTCACTCATGTTGCATTTTCAAATTGTGTTCCACCTGTTTCTACATCCACACTTTGTACAACTAAAGGGGACCATAGGTGCTCAGATGGTGAAACTGGGAGAAACATTACAGAACTTTGCAAACAATGTTGTAAATCTCAGGCTGAAGTGGAATGCAAAGAGACACAGACTGCCAGTGCAAGTGTTTCTGTGGTGGAGGTGCAAACTGACACCAGTGATGGCAGCACTGAGCCAGACTTAAAGGAACAACTTGAACAGACTCAAAAGTCTCTTGAGCAGGCACAGTTGAAAATGAACAAATTCTACTGTGATGTGGATCGTCTTCTAAAATTATGTTTCACTCAAATAATGCTTGGGGATGAAAAGGATGTAGAGAAAATAGTACAAAATTTATTAAATGTTAAACAGGAGCAAGCTGAGCCGCCTCAAACTAATGGACTGGACTGACATTATTTATTAATAGAATAGTGTTCATATTAATACAAAAGTTACTGAATTATATGAAGTAAAAAAAAACAGGTTTAGTCAGTAAAATTATAATTGTGACCCATTCCCACAAAAGGAGACATAACCACTTTGTGCTACAAGTGTTTTTGTTAAGTGGGGGTCTTTCTGGAGATTTTAAAAAAAATTTAATTACTAGATTAGCCATTTCTAAATCGTAATTTATGATTTTTTTTAGTTTTATATACTTAAAAATATTTAAATTAATTATTCACTATTTATTTATAGAAACCAAGTTTAAGATAAACACTCTTTTTTTCACATTTTACAATACATAAACTTTAAAACGTTTTTTCTCATAACTCTAGGTTTTGTCTAACTATTTCTAAGTGGCATAGAAAAATGAAATATTGAAATATAATAATAAATTTGATATTAAAATAAAGCCTATCCAATGTCCTTTCCAATCATATATAAATCTTAAAATGTTGGAAAAACCACTTATGTCTCCTTTTGTGGGAACGGGTCACAATTCTAAGACGTGTCTTATGGTAATTAATGTTCTTGTTATGCTTCATTGTAATACTGTTAATGAACTACTTTTAATTAATATACAAGCATCATACACATATGATATTTAAAGTAAAATTAGCTCTTTGTTGTTTGTGTTAATGATAGAATAATTGTAGGCTTACTAGAATATTATGTCAACTCAGTGATAGAATAATTGTAGGCTTACTAGAATATTATGTCAACTCAGGGCTTTTTTTTTCAATGTGTTAAATTATGGTTGCCCAAAATGTGTTCAAGTGGAAGATTGTATTAGTGGAGAGACCCATTTAACAAATATCAGTAAAAGTATGTTACTATCTTTTCATCTTTGTAAACTTTAATTCTTCCACTACAATGTTTTTTTTAATCATTGTCCGCTCTACTTTGACTGCTGTTTACATGGACATATCCTGGTTTGAAACTCATGCCCATATTCAAATGAGCAGACTCCAGTTAACAAAACTAACATTGTTTTACTGCATTATAGAACCCTTTTCTTTTTTGTGTAACTTTTGACATTTTTTTTTTTACTGTTACATCCAACATTTTATATTTTTTACTGTTACATACGTAGAAATTTGTTAGATCTATGATTTAAAGGATAAAACTAATCAAATGTCGTCATGTTAAAGTCTTTGGTTTATATAATTATTTTTACATTATTTTGTTACCATAGGGGCCAGCCTTACACTTACTTTTACAATAATAGTAAGAAATTAAATTAATATTTCTTTTAATTGGTGTTTCACATAGAACACTTTTTAAAAATGTATTTTAGTTGATACAGTGAGTCTTGGTTTTTCTATCCTATACATTTTTTAATAATGGCATTTGAAAAAGAAAATCCGATTGCTTTTAGAATAAAATATTAATATATATATTAATAGAATATTGCTTTCAATGGAATTATTTCAGTGTGATGTCAATGACTTGAATATCATTATGTTCATCTTATTTACATTTATTAGAATTTATTCATTGTGAGATTTTGTCAATTCTTCTGTGTTATTGGATTGTCAACTATTTTGTTTTCTATCTGTATTTATTTAAAATGATTTCTCTATCACCATTGCACATATATAAATATATATATATATATTTTTTTTTTTTATCTTCATTTCTATGTTTTCTAATTTAGTTTGATGAATTTCAAACATGCACAAAAAATGTGTGAACAATTGTATAATTCAACATATTGACAAATGGTGCAATTTTTTTTTTTACTCTATCACTATATCTGATCGCAATTGGAACAGAATCTGAAAATAAATAACTTTTAACAGATTCCAAATGTTCATGATTGTTGTTTTTTGAGGTACATTTAAGCATTTGCCTTTCTTCTTCACATTCTGGCTTCACTTACTTGTCTACTTTGCTTAATAATACAAATAAAACTATCTAGTCGAGCTAAATTAGTTACCTCCCCTCCCTCTCTCCCTAATATGACTTACTGGCAGGGGTGAAGCCAAAAATTTTTCCAGGGGTGGGGGCTGAACTTTCATGTGACAAATATTTTCAAAATCTTTAGCGATTTTAGTACCTATTTTACAAAAAACTGTTGAAAAATTATTATTTTTTTAATTCAAATGGGGAGGGGGGGGGGGGGGGGGGGGGGGGCTCAGCACTTCCCCTGTGGCTTCGCCCCTGCTTACTGGTACTGATTTTTTTTAACAAAACTTTTCAATTTTTTTTCTATTGAAAAATATTGATCATTATTCTTTCTCTGATAAAATAGAGATCTAGATTTTTAAAAATGCATGTATGTAATTTTATTTCACATATACAAACAGAAGATAAGTTTTTCTTCAAAAAGCTGTTCTTCTTTTGCTTGATTTGAAATAATGGTTCACTCCACAATTATTTTCACAATTCACTTTTTTTCTTACTTTCCCATTTTGTAAAAATATTAAACTCAATTGTTTTACAGAATTACAGGCCGATATTCAACTCCCATTACTTTTCTTCATAAATATAGGTTTTTGTTTAAAATATTCCACTGAATCCTTTATTCCCTTTTTGTAAAACAAACTAAATCTTTACTGTCAGTCTGCTGATTTATTGATATGTTTGAACTTAGAATATGTATGTATTATAAAGGACACAACGTTCAGTCAACAAGTGACCTGGTGACAGATTGTGTACATAATAATAATAATAAAAAGATCCAATGTAAATTACTCATTTAATTTTTTTAATTAATATATTTTTGTACTGTGGAGAGTCATGTTCAACTACAGTGTAATTGTTCATGTCTAAGTATTAAGGCTACATGTGTACATACCCATTTTATGAACTGAATAAAAATACATGTTTTGATGGAAATAATATCATGTGTAGATATTTTTATTCATAGAGCTGTTCTTAGTTATTTGTTCATCTTAAATGTTACATAATTCTCAACTAAGTATTTTGAGAAGTGTATTTTCTCTATACCAAAAAGAACTATTCAATAATTAATATATCATGACAGTTTGATTATTGATAAACTTGGTATATAGATCTAGTTTAAAGAATTGTTTTGTAGATTTGGGTTACAGAGCTAGTTTATAGATCTGGTTTACAGAGCTAGTTTATAGATCTGGTTGTACAGAGCTAGTTTATAGATCTGGTTCACAGAGCTAGTTTATAGATCTGGTTTACAGAGCTAGTTTATAGATCTGGTTTACAGAGCTAGTTTATAGATCTGGTTTACAGAGCTAGTTTATAGATCTGGTTTACAGAGCTAGTTTATAGATCTGGTTTACAGAGCTAGTTTATAGATCTGGTTTACAGAGCTAGTTTATAGATCTGGTTTACAGAGCTAGTTTATAGATCTGGTTTACAGAGCTAGTTTATAGATCTGGTTTACAGAGCTAGTTTATAGATCTGGTTTACAGAGCTAGTTTATAGTTATAGATCTAGTTTACAGAGCTAGTTTATAGATCTGGTTTACAGAGCTAGTTTATAGATCTGGTTTACAGAGCTAGTTTATAGATCTGGTTTACAGAGCTAGTTTATAGATCTGGTTTACAGAGCTAGTTTATAGATCTGGTTTACAGAGCTAGTTTATAGATCTGGTTTACAGAGCTCGTTTATAGATCTGGTTTACAGAGCTAGTTTATAGATCTGGTTTACAGAGCTAGTTTATAGATCTGGTTTACTGAGCTAGTTTTTAGATCTGGTTTACAGAGCTAGTTTATAGATCTGGTTTTACAGAATTAGTTTATATAAAAATGTCATATTAAAAAGTCAAATTGAATGACATGACTGGCTAGTTGAAGCAAGTAATTTGTATTACAGATTTGATTTCTTAATAAAATGTGAGGAAGATATATAAAAAAACATAGCCTACATAGTAATTTTTAAATAATCAAACACCAATTAATTGATATACAAGCAATTGATCTAATTGATCTGGTGTTTAAATGTAATTTACTAACTTCTGTGTCCTTCTCCTCGAGGAACAGCATCCGATCTTCATCGACGTCCTGCATATGCATCTCTATCCTGTGCTAGTCTCTCTAGCTTCCCCCAAGTAAGGCCGAGTTCCTTGGTATCCGCTTTCACCTCTCTGTGTCAAGTCTTCCTCGGTCGGACTCTTTTCCGCTTTCCCCGAGGGCTCCAGTTCAGGGCATGCCTAGTTGTGCTGGAAGCAGGTTTTGGAAATATATGGCTGATCCATTGCCATCATTTCTGGAGGATCTCTTGTTCTACTGGCTTCTGCTTTGTCCGCTGCCACAGTTTCAGATTGCTGATTCTGTCAGGCCAATGAATCCCAAGAATCTTTCTTTAACATTTATTTATAAAGGACTGGAGTTTTGTTGTTGATATATTCGCGGCCGTGGTTCTCCAGGTCTCTGCTCTATATAGCAACACAGGTTTCACCATGGTGTTGAAGATCCTGATCTTTAGATTGTTTCTCATGTGCCTGTAGATCCAAACATTCCTGAGTTGTTGAAAGGCTGTATGTGCCTTTCCAATCCTTGTATTTACATCTGCCTCCGTCCCGACTTGCTTGTCCATAATGCTTCCACGGTAGATAGGCTACAACTCTCCACCTCCTCTTCCTGCATAATGGGTGCAGTACTGGTGGCATTGACCTTGAAGACTTTGCTCTTCCCTTTGTGTATATTAAGACCAATACGTGCAGAAGTGGCTGCAACAGTGCTGGTTTGTTGAGTATGGTGGAGAAGGGCAAGATCATCAACCTGATCCCACAAGGTCCATTGGATGCCATTTAGTCTTTGCTGTGGGGATGTTTTCATCACCCAGTCAATGGCCAGCAGAAACCAGAAAGGGGAAAGCAAACAACCTTGCCTCACACCGGTCTTCACATGGAAAGCGTCTGTCACCTGGACAACTCGGTAAGTCATCAATCCCTTCATAAGAGTTTCTGATTATGTCAACAATCTTCTGCGGCACTCCATAATGCCTCAACAGTCTCCATAGGGTTTGCCTATCCACACTGTCGAAGGCTTTCTCGTAATCGACAAAGTTGACATAGAGAGGTGAATTCCACTCCAGTGACTGCGCAGTGTTGAAATCTGGTCAGTAGAGGATCTGCTTGTGCGGTCTCGCACTCGCAGAATGGGGTCAACAGCATTTTTTATTTTTTGAGCAGCACGTGGTTGAAGACTTTGCTTGGTATGGACAGTAAGGGGATCCCTCTATAGTTAGAGCAAGAACTTAGTTCGTCCTTCTTTTGGGATTTTGATGAGGTATCCCTCCTTCCACTCAGAAGGTACCTATAAACTCCCGCCTCCAGCAAATCTTTTTCCGTTGACGTTCATATCACCTATCCCTTGCTTCCCCATAGTCTCTTCATATCCCGTATTGTAGTCTACTCACATAATAGGCCCACTAAACTTACATATGTATTGTATGTATTGTAGTCTACTCACATAATAGGCCCACTAAACTTACATATGTATTGTATGTATTGTAGTCTACTCACATAATAGGCCCACTAAACTTACATATGTATTGTATGTATTGTAGTCTACTCACATAATAGGCCCACTAAACTTACATATGTATTGTATGTATTGTAGTCTACTCACATAATAGGCCCACTAAACTTACATATGTATTGTATGTATTGTAGTCTACTCACATAATAGGCCCACTAAACTTACATATGTATTGTATGTATTGTAGTCTACTCACATAATAGGCCCACTAAACTTACATATGTATTGTATGTATTGTAGTCTACTCACATAATAGGCCCACTAAACTTACATATGTATTGTATGTATTGTAGTCTACTCACATAATAGGCCCACTAAACTTACATATGTATTGTATGTATTGTAGTCTACTCACATAATAGGCCCACTAAACTTACATATGTATTGTATGTATTGTAGTCTACTCACATAATAGGCCCACTAAACTTACATATGTATTGTATGTATTGTAGTCTACTCACATAATAGGCCCACTAAACTTACATATGTATTGTATGTATTGTAGTCTACTCACATAATAGGCCCACTAAACTTACATATGTATTGTATGTATTGTAGTCTACTCACATAATAGGCCCACTAAACTTACATATGTATTGTATGTATTGTAGTCTACTCACATAATAGGCCCACTAAACTTACATATGTATTGTATGTATTGTAGTCTACTCACATAATAGGCCCACTAAACTTACATATGTATTGTATGTATTGTAGTCTACTCACATAATAGGCCCACTAAACTTACATATGCTATCACCTGTTAGGTCAACCAACCATTAACAAGTGATTTCAAAATTTATATTAAAAAGTCTAAAAAAAAGAAATATATGTAGGTCATAGCACAATCCTTAACTGAACATGTTGAATTGTGAAAGTCTTAGAAAACCTAATAAAACATGATTGGGTACTTTTATATATCCTATAACCTTATATATAGATATATGTCTATATTAATATATTTTTTTAGTAGGCCTAATTTAATATAGAGTCTAATCTTAATTATTATTTTTTCTACATTTTTGTGATTTTATTTACTGCACTCTCCTTTTTTTCATTAAAAAAACAGCAACTACTTATTCCACTATACAAGTACAAGGCGAAAATAGTTTAGGCCTATACCTGCTTTAATTTGCAGGTTTTCCTTGTTTATTCTTTCTAACCATGAAAGTAAACGACTCTTATAAAGAATTTATAGGTCGATGCAAATTGTTAAGTTATGGGGACGGTGTGAAGGCGTTTGTAAATAAACTCGCCGTGCAGACCTGATACTTCTTGATTGACCATCCCATTATATGGCATATGTCTGTATGGCTACTGAGCTATTGTATGCCGTAGAATTGCATAATCAATGAATTCAATGATTAGTGAATGATGCCAATGAGTAACTTTTAAGGCTCATTCAATTTTTAGGCAACATGTGTACCTAACAATGACAACCAGTGTGGCATTTCTTTTATATGCACAATTTATGACCTACAATAAAAAAAATTTAAGTAGTTTGGAAAACTAAGCTTAGTTCAAGTTGGGCCCATGCGCTATAACTTAGATAAGCAGGGAAGGGAGATAATTTATACGAGCTGTCTCCCTTGTTTCGAATCCGGATTCTCTATTTATAATAGCAGCTAGCAACCAAGGCGTCATTAACTACACACGTTTTTTTTTTATTCTTTCCCCTTCTAATATTACTAATAATAGATTTGTGATATGTTCGCTTTAACGGGTGGACAGCTATATCGAGCGCCTCGCCAGAATCGAAGCATGTGTTGTTGCTTGAGTCTAATTTCATAGTATGAACACATTCATAAAAGTATAAATTCAAGGCGTACTAAAAAGGAGTAGGCTAGGCCCTAGCTAGGCCTATAATTAAAATTTAGTTCATAAAACTATTTCAAACTATTTGATACGCGCTAAGAAATAAAGTTCTGTTCTGTATAAAAAAAAATCATAAAGGATTCTAGTTAGCTAGCCAAAATTTCATAACGATGACAATACCTTATGCGTAACAGTAATGCAGTAGCACAGCTACTTAAAACTTAAAATTAAAACAAAGGTTAGAAATTATGAGTGACATTATAGTCTATAGACCTCGGCCTATATTTATATCACCAAGCCTTGCTGTCATTGTGTAGTCTAGAATAAATGTAGTATCACCACAGCATGCTTAACATGACTTTACAATCAAAAAGGTAAAAGGCAAAAACAGTTTTCAGCTTTCTTGAAATTTCTTCAACCAGTAATTTTAATGTCTTCAGATTTACAAAGTAAGAAATTAATGTAGGCTACATATTTGTTTTTGTCTATGTAAATCATATTTTATAAATATGTCTTGAATAACTAGCCAAGGCCTAACTAATATTAGTAAATATGCTTTTAAAAATATGCTATGATTTTATTTCTTTATCAGTATCAGACTTACAAATCTTAATATCACTAATTTTTTTTTTTTACTATTACTATATGACATTTTGCTTATCTTTTCTTTTATTTATATTGCTGTTTTAGAAACACTTGTCTTCTAGTTGGTGTGGATAAAAAGCAAGATCATGGCTGAGTTCAGGTGTTCAGGAGACATTGTTTTTAACGACTTAGACTTGAAATCAGGACAGATATGTCATGTTCATTTAAAACAGTATTCAGAGACCTGCAATTTTCTGCAATATCTAAAACCACTTACACCCGAGAAGCCTTACTTTTATGCACAAATTAAAAGTTTATGTAAGAATAACTTTGGTTAATTTTCCCAAAAATTTTATTATATAGCCTAATATGTTTTTTTACTACTATAATAAAAAACAATAATATTTTAAAATACATTATTGCAATTACTGTTTATCCATTATTTTATGTATTTGCATTGTAGGACCTTATTAATTAAAATGCAACTTTTTTGTCCTAAATCATTTTTATTATTAATGTAACAAAAATAAAATAAATGTAGACTATAATTTGTTAGTCTAATTAGATGTTTATTATAAGTCTAATTAGATGTTTATTACAAGTCTAATTAGATATTTGTTACAGATTGAAGTCATTGGTAGGCCTATATTAACAGCTTTAGTATATCTTTTTGCTCAAATGCTATATAGTTTAATTTTTTTTTCAGCTGCAAACAGTAAGATAGCATTAGGTATTGCAGGACCAGATATATCAGCTGACGCTCATCCGGGAAATTGGATAGACACAGTTGGTTACCATAGTGACACTGGACAATGTTATACTTCCCATCAGCATATTGCCAATACAGAAGGAGAAAAGTTTGGTGTTGGTGAGAGATGTTTCACTTCAATAATATCCCCCCCCCCCCAACAATCCAATGGGGGCCAATGTTCTCTCTGACATCAACTGGAACACCTATTCTATAGAACAACACCAAAACATTAATACAATTTATGAACTGCACATGTTTATTAATACTGCTTAAAAATTTAAAATTAAAACAAATTATTATTAAAAAGTCAACTAGACAAAATATAATATACTTGATTTGCTTTAACTAACTGACCAGGAATAGTAATATAGATTATGAAAAAATCCCTGGAGTGTCATAGATATTGCCAGAGTGAGTAACAGAATAAAAACCCAAATATACACAAAAAAAGTAAAAAAAATAATTTATCTCTGGAATAAACACAACCAACCTAAGCTTACAATAAACAGAAATACAAATCCTAAAATCTTTCTTGCTGAATACAATATTAAAAGCTCAGTAGAAGACATTTGGAAATCCATAAACAAACTAAAAAGCAATAATGGATGATTTTGTGCCAACAAAGCAAACACGAAATAAAATAAACAATGGACAGTTTGATACCAATTTAAAGAGACTTTATACCGGTAACACAAAAATTTTTTATAAAGTTTTAAAGCAACTAATGCAAAAAGAATTCACAAAAAGTACTTAAAAATGTAACAGAAAATCTTAGTAGAATCTCTAAAATAAATATCGAACGTATAAATGTAATTTTTTAAGACAACAATAAGTAAATAAAAAAAAGGAAACTATAGGAAATGCTCCACTAACAAGTCGAAACAAAATCTACAATGACAATGAATTTAAAGCTAACATCTCAACACATATTTCGCATCATCATTTTCAACCCCAGTTAACTATGTAAACTAATAGATGAAATATAAAAATGTGGATCTAATAGTTAGGGTTTTAGTCTTTCCACAGTCAAGAGTATCAAAGCAAGTGAAACAAAAAAATACAAACTTTTCCATTTATGGAAAACATTTCACACAAACTAAATATTGCAAAATTCTTAGAAGTAGAAGCTACAATAAGTGACAAATTATTATGGAATCTGCATGCTAATGAAGTAACAGAAAAATCAAACAAAACCTTTCGGCTTCAGAAAAAGGAACTTTAACGAATGTAACAATAACTTACATTTGAAGAGAAAATGATACATGTACCGAACATTAGATAGACATATATGCTAGAATATGCATCTGCTTAAAAACATTTAAAAACAAGAACAAAAAAATGGTTGCAAGAGTCTTTACTATATTACTAGTGATTTTTCACAACTGACCAGTGTAGCACAAGTTAAATCACTGAACATGGAAACACTAGAGGAAAGAAGGGAAAATAGCAAAGGAGTAGTATTCCATAAAGCATGGTATGCTAGCTAGGTAGCTTACTGACTTACTGTCCCATAGAAAACAAATATTAGTAGATGAATATTTTTTTAATCTTACAAACATCAAGACTAATTATCATTCCAGAGTGAAAAAAAAAAATTTAAGAAAAAGCAACATTGAATAAAAAGATAAAACAATATATTAATCTTCATGTGATTTTGAAAAGTAAATCCACAAAACAAAAAGTGTATGCACAAAACAAAAAGTGAATGCACAAAACAAAAAGTGAATGCACAAAACAAAAAGTGAATGCACAAAACAAAAAGTGAATGCACAAAACAAATAGTGAATGCACAAAACAAAAAGTGAATGCACTAAACAACAATTGAATGCACAAAACAAAAAGTGAATGCACAAAACAAAAAGTGAATGCACAAAACAAAAAGTGAATGCACAAAACAAATAGTGAATGCACAAAACAAAAAGTGAATGCACTAAACAACAATTGAATGCACAAAACAAAAAGTGAATGCACAAAACAAAAAGTGAATGCATAAAACAAAAAGTGAATGCACAAAACAAAAAGTGAATGCACAAAACAAAAAGTATATGCATAAAATAAAAAGTGAATGGACAAAACAAAAAGTGAATGCACAAAACAAAAAGTGAATGCACAAAACAAAAAGTGAATGCACAAAACAAAAAGTGAATGCACAAAACAAAAAGTGAATGCACAAAACAAAAAGTGTATGCACAAAACAAAAAGTGAATGAACAAAACAAAAAAGTGAATGCACAAAACAAAAAGTGAATGCACAAAACAAAAAGTATATGCATAAAATAAAAAGTGAATGGACAAAACAAAAAGTGAATGCACAAAACAAAAAGTGAATGCACAAAACAAAAAGTGAATGCACAAAACAAAAAGTGAATGCACAAAACAAAAAGTGAATGCACAAAACAAAAAGTGTATGCACAAAACAAAAAGTGAATGAACAAAACAAAAAAGTGAATGCACAAAACAAAAAGTGAATGCACAAAATAAAAAGTGAATACACAAAACAAAAAATGAATGCACAAAACAAAAAGTGAATGCATAAAACAAAAAGTGAATGCACAAAACAAAAAGTGAATGCACAAAACAAAAAGTATATGCACAAAATAAAAAGTGAATGCACAAAACAAAAAGTGAATGCACATAACAAAAAGTGAATGCACAAAACAAAAAGTGAATGCACATAACAAAAAGTAAATGCACAAAACAAAAAGTGAATGCACAAAACAAAAAGTGAATGCACTAAACAACAATTGAATGCACAAAACAAAAAGTGAATGCACAAAACAAAAAGTGAATGCACAAAACAAAAAGTGAATGCACAAAACAAAAAGTGAATGCACAAAACAAAAAGGGAATGCACAAAACAAAAAGTGAATGCACAAAACAAAAAGTGAATGCACAAAACAAAAAGTGAATGCACAAAACAAAAAGTGAATGCACAAAACAAAAAGGGAATGCATAAAAGCATTAGCAAACACATAAACAGTAATTAGTGTTACTTTGTTTACATATATCAAATATATCTGGTATGGCCTATATTTACCAGATTTCAAAGTAATTTAGAGTTTATGCATTTGTTAAAGTATAATTACTAATTAAATTTACGGTATATGTCTTCAGGAGATTTATTTGGTGTTTTTGTCAACTACTTTGGGGAAAAGAAATCAACAGTTATATTTCTTAAAAATGGTTTTCCTGTTGCTACAAGGTAATGTAAATAAACATTTTAATGGTTCCCTTTTTTGTTGTTTGTTTAAATATTTTAACATGATTAATATCAGATTTTCAAACAATTTGACCAAAAAATTTATACAAAGCATGTAGAAAGTTTAATTAAAATTAACTTTATAGCTTATTTAATGACCTAAAACTTTGAAGAAAACAATTTTTTTGTCTCTAACCAGATATCTCTTTGAGCCACAACACAGTCATTTCTCACCCACTATTTCATTAGAGAATGGTCCGATAGATTTAATATTAATGTTGCCAGATTCAGCAATGAGCATACCCAGTTTCAGTGTGGTAAAGTATAATATAATTAATTTTGTGATTTCATTTCATTAAATAATGTAGGCCTATTATAATGAATATTTTAAAAAGTATAAAAGACCTTTTATTATTTCTTGATGATCTTGATAAATGAAATTTTACAGGGGAATATGCAACACTGGATCCATCCTATGTCTATAAAATATGATCCACACAAAAACATATTTATGTATTCAGGAGCTTCTGGAATACACGGAGAGCTCACAATTCAGAGCCCTCAGCCATTGTCCATAGGTTTGTTTTATGATATCATTTTTTGACTCCAATTTTGTTGAAGCTTTCCTCTAATTTTATATATGGGACATAATGATTAAGCGCTCCCCCCTCTCTCTGAGTCTTGTCAGCTCTGAAAGACATTCGTTATTGTTGGGCATTGTGTTGGCCAAACAATCCCCATGGAAACTAGTGAACACTTCACTAGCTCTATGGACATACATAGCCTGCAAAGGAAACGTTACTAATTTAATGTGTTAATAATGGTTCACCTACACAAAAGAACACATTGACAATAAAATATGCCTTTTAAATAGATGAGCACAAGACCATTTAAAGATTATTGCTTTTAAATTTTTATTGTGCTGTCAGTGTTGATATAATTATTTTCTTACTTAGTTATTGTTTTTGATTATTACACACAAAAAAATATTATTAAGAAACATGATTTGATCAAACCATTTCATAAAAACATTGTAATATAGTTCCCAACATGGCTGCTTTGTTTTTTACTTTTTTTTAATATTAATTAATCGTATATAGGGGCCTATATATAATATTTTAAAATTAACTTGTGTACATAGAATTGCCCAATAAAAATAAAACATTATGAAAAAGATTTTTAAATTTAAGAATTTATTTATTTATTCAATGATTAAAGTTTTTCGCAACATAACAAAAAGTATATTCCTGCCCTTAACTTGTTAGGCTATGACTTAAAGCTGTACTGGTAAATATTTGTAAATACATACATAATGACATACATTTTTAGACGCCAAGCATTATGAAGTGATTATCCAAGAACTAGACTCTTCATCATGTAGCCCATCAATATCATTAGCATCTTGCAGTCCAATGGTTCCTTCCTCTGCATTATCACTTTTACAAGATTATATTCGATTTGATATCAGTCCGGAAAGTAAGTTTTTTGTTGATGTAAAAAAGTTTGCAAATATTAAGAATCCATCTAAATATGTAGGGACGTCCAGATTCTTTGTGTATATGATATGTTGATTAGAATAGCTGATGTAGTGTTGACTGAGTTGACTGTAATGTTGGAAGGATACAATCACAATAGTTATGAAGTCTTTAATTAACATTTTTTTTATGCACTCAAATATTTAGTTCAACAGTCTCTTGTTGGCCAGAGAGTAGGTTGGGGCATTCACTATGATCCTGATGCCTCCTGTCTGAAAAAATTCAATCCAAAATCAGAACAGTTAGTCTACTGTTATGTTACAGCAAATATGGAAATTATTTCTGGCAAAATGATGATACAGCCAGAAGGAGGTTTTTATCCAGTTGTTCTACTAAATGAAGGAGGCAAGTTTGTTATAGATCTAAGTTTTGTTCTAAAAGTATCTTTACATTAATCTTTTATGTCTAATTGATTGTAAATTTCATTTTTATTACAAAAAGTGCTGAGCAAAGATAAAATCTTAGCCTAAATGTTACAGATGTTATACAGAAGATAAGTGCATCATTTGCTTATCTGTGGTTTGAGTCTAGTCTTGCAGTTTAGAATATTTGATTGTGGCCTAAAAAAAAGATAAAATAATAAAAGTTTAATTTAAAATGCTTAATTTATCCGGATCTTTAAAATGAACATTGTTTTTTATTTGGATAACAATGCAAATGTGAGCACGTATTATCACTGTACTTTATGAACAATTGTTTGAAGTTACATGAAGTTAATATTTTTAGCAGCTCTTCATGTATATTTTTTTTTTAGAATTTAGGTATTGAAATACAAAACATTGACATTATTTCTTTTCCTTGTAGAAAAAAATGAAATAACATGCACTAAGTCTTTTAATATTTTTTTTAGCATCAAAGGTTACTATTAATGTAGCTAGCAGCACTGCAAAAACTGCAGCTCTCACTAAACAGCTGGATGAGAAATTTAGAGAGGAGCTTATTGAAACCCAAAAATTGTTGAATATTGAAAACACTAAAAAAGGTATGGGGAAGTGTTGCTGTTTCTTTCCTATGAATTCTGTAAGAAGAAAGAGAAATTGTAAATAAATTTGTTAAATGATTACTTTAATTTTCAATACTGTTTATCCCGACAGAAATTAAGATGTCAATGTTTAGAATGTCTCCTGCCATAGAAGTCACAATTACAGAACAGTTTTGCAAGCTGCATGTACCAAAGGATAAACCTGGCATACATGCAGTTCAATTTTTGAAAAATCTGAATGACGAAAACAATTTTTACCTTGTGCGTGTTCGAGAATTGAGTAAGTAATAAAGTAATAAGAACAACAGAAATATAATATTGCTACTTAAAAAAGACAAAATAAAATAAAGAATAAGTGGTTATACAACATTCATAATTGAATTTAATAAAATGAATAACTTAACCTTTTAAAAAGATATTAAATGATACTATAATGGCTTTGTTTTACCATTTCTGAGGCTATGACAAATTCTTGTTATAAAAGCTGACTGAATTGTCTGCTAAAATTGGGCCTTTTCACTAAAACTGCTAACTACAAGTATGGCTATATATATATTTTTTTATATATATATATAGTAACTGTATGTAAAGTACACAGCATTGACTTTGTACACATTATTTACCAGATGCTACTTACAAAATGCAGATGGTAAATCTATATATATAAAAAGACAGTGTTAAGCCCCGCGAGGATCCCCATTGGTCAATTTGAAAACATGTGTGTCACTGACCTATCTAGGCCTAACCCAATATACCGTCTAATAATTTTTCACATCGGACATGTGTCTTCGATAGCTCAGTGGTAAACGTAGTGGACTGCTAAACGGGCGACCAGGGTTCGATTCTCCAGTTAGACTATTCTTTTTTTTTTCGACAATTAATTTTTCAAACTTTTAAAAACAAAAGACATTGTAAATCTATAGGCAATATAGATTTTGTTAAATAAAAATATTTGACTATTTTTTTTACCCTATTACAATATTTATTTACTTTCCTAAAAGTATTCAGTAAGTGTAGTTTATAAATTTGTTATCGGCACCCCAGACAGTCCTTTTTTTTTTCACCCGGGCATTGCCGGGCAATGTAGCTTGTCATTTATAAAAACAACAACCTGTGAATTGTGTTAATTTTTTTTAGATGAGGATTCAAGCATAAGTGTGGGAGTGGCAGGCAAAGACTTTCCTTTGAATAAATTTCCTGGCAAAATAAACTCATCTATTGGATGGGTTTCTAAGGATGGGAAGTTTTACAGAAATGCCAGAAGTGAAGGGAATTTGTATGGGGAAATATACCAAAAAGGTAATTTATGTCTTTTATTTTTTTACTATTGATTAAATTTAATTGTAGAAAAAATTTCTTTTTTTTTTAAAAACATTATGCTGAAGTTAAAATTAAATTAAATTAATCCCTGATTTTCATAAATCTTAGGTGACCTAATAGGTTTAGAGATTGAAGCATTTGCTAAAGAAATGTCAGTGGGGCTGTTTACTAAGAACTTGCACCCAATCGGAACAGTTTATTATACTGAAGCTGACAGGAGTTCATTTTTACCTACCATTGCTTTGTGTGGGAATGGCCATGATGTAACATTGGAAGTGTATTGGCAGAATATGATGAAAGGTCCACCAATTTTCAGTGTGGTAAAAACCAACTTTTTCTTTCTTTTTTTTAAAGGCATATTTTGCAAAATCTGTTTAGATTACTGTAAATGGAGAATACTAATTAGTAAAGAAAATAAATATTTAATTTCAAAAGTTTTAGTTGTGATAAAATCTTTTCCTTTTTTTGAAAAAGAAAATGGCAATGACTTTTATTTTTGCAGGTGAACTTAGAACACTGGTGTCTTCCACCTGGCTCAAAAGTAGATTCAAACAGCAATACAGTATTTGTTAAAGATCATGTTGTTCCAGTATGTATACAAGCACCTTATAGTTTACACAAAGGTCAGTACACCTTATAGTTTTTACAAGGTCAGTTTAAATGGAAAATACAGTGATTTTTGCTTGAATTAGTTGGATCAATAAGCATTGTTTTTACAACTCTCTACAGGAGTCTGATGTATGCAATAACCTTTAAAATGCCTTTGCCTCCAGTAAATGTTGTCCTTTTCTTTAATAAACACCTCTCATCTTTTATCTTATTTAAAAATGACTAGTTTTAGACTTGTGTACACTTTTCTAAAATAAAATTGTTCAGCTTATATTATATTGATATATTGTCTAAAAAATGTACCGGGTATTTATTTTCATGTTGTTGTTTTTTAATCTCTTAACTCATAATAAAGAATATCAACATTATATAAGCAGGCCTAATAAATTTTTAAACTCTGTTAATTTTCTTAAATTGATTTTTTATATCTGAATATGTAATTAAAATTGAAGGTAAATAAAAATGCTTATCTAATTGACTTTTTTTCACACTTCCAGGTTACAATCATTTTGAGGTGGAAATAACCCAAAAGTTTGGACCTGGTTATGCCCCTCCACCTGCAATAGTTCTTTCCACTGCTACTCCTTTAGAGCCACCGCCATCATCATGCCTAAAGTTAGACTATCTCAGATTTTGGCCTGTAAATGATGGTAAGATGAAGCAACTTTTTACCATTGAGTCATAGGGATATGAGAATTAATATGACAACCAGTGCCGTGGCAAGGGATTTGGGGGCCTGGGGGGGCTTGGCCTCTTTAGGAACCCCTGCATTTTGACATGAGAAAAACCCATTCGGACACTCCTTTGGGAGCCCCCCCTCAAGTAGGGGTTCGGGGGGACTTTCGAATTTGGACCCCCTCCCCTAGCTACGCCACTGATAACAACAATCATTAGAAAGAAATGCTTAGCTTTGTAAAATAAAAAAATTTCAACCTCCTTTGACACATTTATTCAAATATCATTTAATTGACTTCCCTGAGCACAAATTACACTATATTTGCTTTCTCTTAGAGTGTACTATTTTTTCATATTGACTTACAAACAAGAATAGAGAAACTATTTTTATCATATATATTTATAAATGCCTTCCTAAAATATATGTATTAAATTTAAATCATTTGTTATTTTGACCAGCAAGCACCTTGGTTCAAGTTGGAGACAAAGTTGGCTGGGGTTTACTCTATTTAAATGATGATGTACATCACGATGAAGAGCAACTAGTCATTTGTTACCTGACAATCAATAGAAAAATTCTGCTAGTCCGCGTTGTCTATCAACCACCTGGAGGCTTCTACCCACTTGTAGTCTTACCACCTCAGTGTATGTCTATTGCTTATACTGTTATACCATTACCATGCAACAATTTTGTGTCGCCTGGGTTCCTATGCTAAAACTTGTGTTGGGTATTAGATCATTTAGTTAGTGTACACAAGTCAACTAGATCATTACTGGTACATGCATTGCTATATACAGTCATACATTATTTATGTTTTTAAACAACCTCCATACTTATTAAGAAAAACAGGTTTTCAAAAAAATGGCCTCACTCTATTACAAGAACTGAAAATAACTTTTTTTTAAATACCAATTAATGTATGAAATAAATGGTGAATGTGGTTATTCTAGAATTCTGCTCAAATGATGACAGAAGTCATCAAAAGTTGGGGAAGTAAAACCTGTGCAACATACTGAACAAACAAATCTTTTGTACAGGCATTAAAATTGTTTCCATTTTGTAACAAGAAAGGAAAATAGAGCATTACTTACCGTATTTAATGACCCTTAACATCACTGAGTTATTCCATTCACTATAATTCAAATACTGGTATTGTGAAATATACTGCAATTTTGGGATTTGGTGACATATCACAATTACATGTAATATTAATATGTAATAAAGTGTTGGTATAATAACATAACTCAATATTGTTCGTCTTCCTATTGCAGTGAATCAAGTGACTCTTGTATTCTCAGCCACAAAGATTAAACAACACCCTATAACTAATGAAGATGTTAATATTCTTGTGCAAGAAGCCATGAGTCTGATGGAAGCAGAGAAAAAAATTCTAGAAAGTGGTGGAGACCCAGCATTAGAGCTAGCTGGTCAAAACCTGTTCCGGTCACTACCCAGTGCGGAGTCAATGGAAAAGAATGGTTCTGTTGAAAAATCTGAATGGGAAAAAGAAAAAGTCACAGATACCAGAGTGGACAAAAATGTAAAAAAGAATAAAATGTCAACAATTGTAACTGCACCCAAAAGCAAACAGTCTAAAAAGAATTCCAGTAACATAGACCATAAAAGCTCACGCAGTTGTGCGGTTGTTTAAATACTAAAATAAAACTGCTTAAATGGTTCCAGTACCCGGTAATGCTTGTAAATGCTATGCATTTTTAGAAGCATTGGAATACACAAAACTTATTAACTATGCAGTGTTGTTACAGGACAATACAACCATAATGTATTACATTATAATTATACTATACCGGTATTTATGTTGTGTACTAGTGTCTGCTGTTCTAAACTGCACTCTTGTGCTCCTATTGTAACCATTCATTTGCACTCTCTAGAATATATTTTCTCAACATAAAAAATGTATTTAGTGTAATCATGTGCTAGTTATAGTGTTATAGAATGTATGTTTAATATACCACCCTCTCCAACATATATTTATTTAATCTGCATATCTATACATATTTTATGTAAATAGTAATATTATAGTTTTAGTACGTCTATAAAAGACATGACAACTATTGTGCAGGGTACTTACTCTAAGATATAAATATTTAATTATCCCGATTTCACACATTCCCAAACCAGTCTTTGACAATACCATATAATAATAATAATAATAAAGACAGACCCAATACTTAAAATAAGTTTAAACTTTTTAAAGTACCCAAAGAATAATTGGAGCTTACTTTAAACACATATAGTTGTGAGCTGGTAAATTTCTCAATACTTTGTATCCCTTTTACTTACAGTGACTTACACTGTTACAGTATCAAAATGTCAAGTTTTCACAAGACACATGAAACCTGTTCTTTTATCTTTGGATAAAGTAAAGATGCCTTCTCAGTGAAAATAAAATTGTAGGGCCATTACAGGATTACACTAATAATTAATATTATTTATGAAATGAATGTGAACTCTATAGCTTGGCAACAAAAAGTGCCTTTTTATTATTTAATATAAAAAAATTCAATTGTTCATAGGTATTTAAAAAAAATATATATTGTTTATATTTATTTTTTTTTATTGTATACTGTTTTTTTTAAAAATACATTGGTTGTGCTTTGTATATTTTGAGTTGCAGCATAAAAAAAAATTTGTTCATATAATTATAATTGTATATTTTGTTACTTGCATGTTAAGTTTTATGGATTTCCTTTGTGCCATTTATTAATTCTCAGATATATCTTTATACTGTACAGCACATTTAATAAACATTTATACAAATCACCATGTTCAGCTTATTTCTTGTTTCACACACAGAAAAACAAAAAACAACAGGTACAATAGACCATATTTTATTACACTAGAGTTTATCTCTTTCCACCAACACGTGGGGCTTTAGTCATAGGCTGCTTAGCTGCTTTAGTCTGTTTAGGCTGCTTGGTTGGGACAGGCTGAAAACAAAAGTAAAAGATTCATATTTAATCTAACTATAAATATTTTAAAAGCAATTAAAGCACTGCCCCAACATGCCTACCCTCACTGATCAAAATTAGGAACACCCAAGGTAAAAATGAGGAACATTGGACCTAAATGAGGAACATAAGTGCAGATGAAGCTTTTCCGAAACAAATTTTTTTCTAAATTAAAATACACAAAAATGTTTTTTTTACAGAAGATAGAATACAACCAAAGTCAATACAGAGTTAAAATATATACAAGAAAAAAATGGACTTCTTGGGTTTTTGGTAAAACTAACAAAATCCTAAAAGCCTGGGAATAAATCTTTATCAAGGTCAATGAAAACAACAATTTTATTTCAATAACCATATACACCAGCTCACTTTTACAAACACACTGTTCTTATAACCATCAATATCAGTATTACAAGTTGATTTAAAGCAGTGGGGGAAAATCTCTTTAAGCTACTTTAGAAAATAGAAGGTAAGATTACTTTATCTAATATAATTTGTCTTGGGTTAGTCTTTAGTGCCTGCGTACCACGCCTGCGTACTCAGCACTCTCCTGTATGGCTGTGAGTCATGGACCACCTACACGAGGCACGAGAAGAAACTCAACAGCTTCCATATGAGGTGCCTACGGAGAATACTGCAGATCAAGTGGCAGGATAGGGTCTCCAACACAGAGGTGCTGGGGAGAGCCAACATGAGCAGCCTTCACGCTGTGCTCAGTGAGAAACGCCTCAGGTGGCTCGGCCATGTGAAAAGGATGAATGCAGGTCGCATTCCTAAAGACCTCCTCTATGGAGAACTGGTCGAAGGCCACCGGAAGATAGGGCGCCCAAAACTGCGATTCAAGGACCTTTGCAAAAGAGACCTGAACGAGAGCTCAATTGACCTTGACACATGGGAATGCCAAGCTTCTGACCGACCAACCTGGAGGCTCGCAGTCAGGCTTGGCACATCCCGCGCAGAAACTGGGCGCATGGAAGCTGCCATCCAGAAAAGAGCGAGGCGGAAGGTTCCTTTACAACAGCCATCCACCTTCAAATGCCTGAAGTGCGGCAGGGATTGCCACTCCCGAGTTGGCCTCCACAGCCATTCTCGGCGGTGCAGCTGGTCACCTTTGCCGTGAAGCTACACCATCGTCTCTTGGAGACGGACGGATGCCGATAAATAATTTAATGTCTCCATGATCTATGGAAATGTTCCCTATTACAAATCCAACAATAAATAGAACATGTTAGTCTTTGCATAATACACTTTTATGGCATAGGCCCCATAGGAACTGAAGTGACTAGAACAAAACAAAAGTAGGCTAATGCTTTTATTTTTTCTAATTACTTTAAAATGCCTCATTTTCGGACAAGCCGATTTCGCAGAACAAAGTAAGCATGTCTGTTTAACCCACTTATCTATAAAAGGAATGAATTAGGCACGGAAGTAACATTCTTGAAGACAAAATTAATATGCTTTCACATGACGGTTTCTACATGACATGCACTTAACTATAAATTTATATTTCCTTAACACTGACCTGTAAATACATTTCAAGTGACTTACAATTCCTTTTTATTGTATGGATTTGTTCTAATCATAAGTGGTTTATTCATGTGACTCGCTTATGTAGATAAGTGAATAGTGGGGAACGGGGAATTCATTTTGGCTTCAATCTGCGCATACACATTTATCCATTCTATTGTATAGATCAGTGGTTCCACCCACCAAATGTTTTTATTTGTAATATTATACATTTTTTAAATGCTTTCCACTGGGTAAAATGAATGAATGCAGCCTAATCTCACATTTTAGAACACAATATATAGTATGTGCATGGCAGCAAAATGTAACTTCCCAATAAATGCCCAGTTTGTACTAATGTGTTTTAAAACAATTTATGTTTTTGTAGATTTAAATAATTACTCATTTCAAATAATACCAATGTAACAAGTTTCATACCTTAACATTTTTCTTCTGTGCTTCCTTTACCTTGACTTTCTCTTTGTATGCCCTGTTAATGAAAGGAATAAAAAGTTGAAAACTTGTAGGCCTACATAACCAACTAACAGCAATGAATTACCATTTAGAATAAATAATGGTAGGCCTACCTAATAGCCTGTTCACGCTGAGCTTTACGAACTTCAGGCTTCTGATTTCTCTTAGCAATGATATCATTAAGAGTTGCACCAGTAATTGCTCTTTGGAACTTTTGGGTGCGACGTGACCTCCTCTTGGCAATTTCATCAACCTGGCCTTTCTTGTGCTTCCTGCGATACAATACCGTCCAGTTGATGTTACGAGGATTACGCTTCATTGTGTGTGAGCGTTCACATTTATGGCTCAAAAAGTAAAATGTCTGAAAGAGATATTGAGGATAGTATTAAATTGTGACTATTTAAAGTTTGCTAAATTATTATGAATTACTATCTACAGAACCAGCAGACTCTGTACCCATGGGCCTAAGTAAATGGGTGGGCTTATGTACTGGCGAACATCACTGCTGCTACGTTGCTTAAGCATGAGCTCAACAATCAAAAATCAATAAGGAGGAAGAAATGGATGCAAAGCACCTGTCGGGAGTCAGGGCAATTAAGCATTTGGAACAACATCAAATGTATCAGCCGCCAAGGCTCAATACAAAATTGATTACACTCACACTGGATCTAAACCTAGATATAGATCTAGACTAGGCCTACTTGATTTTTAGATATTCTGTATCTTCAATGATTGTAGGCCTACATTACAGACGCTTTTTCTACTAAGAAGATTATTGCAGTCCTGCATTTCTATTATTGTTTTAAAGGATGTTACATTACTGGTTTTCCTGGTTTGTTTAGGCAACCAATTCCATGCCTGGGCACCCCGGATGCCACTCGATAAGAGTAGGCCCCCCTACTATAAAAAAAGTATATGCATTTGTCAAATGATTTGTTCTCGCATACCTAATAAGGGAGAAGGTAAGAAGCTTTATGTTGTATTTTAAAAGATCACGGCAGCATTTTGAGTTAATGTGATTAGGGCCTACTAGATCTAGTGACTAGTAACACTAGTTCAATCAGTCATTATGATTATCATTGAATCTCATTGATATAAATCATAAAAATAAAAGTACTGAGTCAAAGAAATCCACCTAGTAATTGGGAAAGGGTCATTTTGTAGAACATTCTCATAATGTAAATAATAACATATCAAGTGCAAACTTACCCTTCCATCAGCTTTGACCAAGCGCTTGCCATGGCCAGGGTAAATTTTGTACCCACTGTATGAGCAAAGTTCTAGCCTGGTAAAATGTAAACAAGACTCAAGTAGTTTTAAGTGTTAAACAATAGAAATATGTATAACTTTAAATTGATTACAGATAGAATCAGCATTTCAAATTGTGTTTAAAATATAAAAATCAAATGACAATTCTAAAATAATAAAGATTGAGATGGATAGATTTCATTCTCTAAAAAAATAATAAATATTCCATTACTTCATCTTGACGACCGGATATAGAAAGAAAGCTATCTAGAACGGAGATAATAAAGAGGAAGTACTCCTCTGAATAAAATTGAATTAGAAATATTAAAATTATTATTTATAAGATATGGGTTTTTAAAACCCACAACAGTTAAAAAAAAATAGAAAAACAATATTATTTAGATTTGGAATATTTCTATTCAAAATATATTTTGTCCGTGGCGGAAGTAACCGCGAAAACAAAAATATTACAATATGGCTGATCTCGAAGGTAAACAACATCTAAGTCTTAAATTTTACGAGAGTTATATTTTTAATTCGCTATTTTTAAAACCAGAATAAGGTACTGTAAGTGAACAGTAACTACTGCAAAACATGCTCTTATAGTTTTAGAATTGTATTTTGACATAGTGTGCGTATACATTGAAAAATTATAACAAATAGGCCTACAGAAAAGACTGAAAATAAAGTCACTTTAATTTTAATTAAGAGCTGCAAGTGCAGTGCAAGTTTCAAGTTACAACTATTACTATTATTAACTATAGTAAAGTAGTAGCCTAATAAGTAGCCTTTAAAAAAGTATAAGTCATAAGCTTAAGTCGTGATAAGTTTGTAACATAAGTTTTTACATAAGGCATGAAATTCTAACTTATAAATGAAAAATGCAACACAATGTTATATTTAGGCCTAGATCTATATAAGTTTCAATAACTTTCAATAGCAATCTACTAAATCTAGGCCTATTACATTCTCAGATAAACATAAATCATGAGGATAAAACTCACATAACCAGGGCTGTGGAGTCAGTATATAAGTGTTCAGACGCCTCAGTTTTTTGTACTTCCTACTCCGCCTTCTCTGTATTAATATGCGAATGTATTGCCGCCATATATATAGTGAATATAGTATAGTGAAGAACATGAAAAGCATGCTTCTTCATGGTCACTTATTTAATGTGTTCGTTTTTCAGTTACGCGAGGCACTGCATGCATTGGTCTTTATTCTTACAGTAGAGAAGTCATTAATTAAAACTTTTTGTGAATTGGGACATTTAAACTTGCTTTAAAAAAAAAATTAAATTCCAATCTAAATTTAGTCGGAGTCGGTGCATTGTTTGCCGACTCCGATGCCAGGTACCCAAAATGTCATCGACTCCAACTCCGACTCCACAGCCCTGCACATAACTTGTGTGACATAAGGCATAAAGGACAAAAACACTTTCCTTATCCCAAATGTTCATGATATAATATATACGATAGAACAAATGCATAAATAAACTAACCCATAAAAACTAAGTTTCTATTATACTCCCTTTCTTTGTAAATTAAGTTTAGATTTGATTTATGTTTTGATAGATTAAAATAAATATAAGTGATATCATACCTTATGAATTTCCACACTAAAATTTTGCGCATCCTTTTTTTTTCTAGCTTTGGCGAGCAAAAACCATAAAAAGATAACTCGCTTTGTTTCGGCTACATTGTGTCGTTTTCATTCTATTTATTTCGTAAAAACGAACATATCCTAAAAGTTTATTTACTGACGTCTCTTGCAGTAGAGGCAGCCATGTTTGACGTAAAATATTTTCCTCAATTCGCAAATTGATCGAATGGATTTGTGACTATTCCAAATGCTATGATGCTGAAAATTTCATAGAACGTATTGTTAGTCGGGACAAGTCTGCTGGCTAAGTTTCGGCTCGATTGGACGACGGGAAGTGGTAAAAAAATAAATGCAAAGTTTTGCAAGCAACCAGACAAGCAGACAGCGCAGGTTAATAGAAAGGGAGTAAAAAGTAGGCTATCTTTTCTTCCTGAGCAAAATTCAGGAATGGAATGAGCTAACTAAAAAAAACAACAACAGGAAAACCAGAAACTTAACATCAATTAAAACACTAATTACAATGCAAGACTTAGACTCAAAACACGGATAAGTTTAGGACACAATAATCTTCTTTATAGAAGGATCACCTTTAACATGTAAGATAAGATACTGAAATCCGTTATACATTTAATTTTATTGATAATTAAATCCATCATTCATTAAATGATTCATCATCATTTATCATGATCGTATTCAGAGCAAGAAAAATTACACCAAAATATACAATATCATAATCATCATTCACAAAATTACTTCTAATATCAAATATTATATATGACAATTCAATAAGATTACAATCTTAAATTTAAATCTTAACCCACAACTTGGCACAACTTCTTGACTTCTAATTAATAGAATTGGGATTCAGAGTCATTGGCATTGGTCTTTTTGGTTCTGAAGGAGGTTGATTATTATGCTCATGGTGACTGATTAGGAAAAAAGGCTAAAAGCACAATTGTAGTTATATCATAGACTATAATACACATGGACCGCTTGCTTTAGTTTTTTCTACTCTTATCTTCTTGTTTTGTAATTCCCGATTCTAAATAAAATAGTTGCTATACAATTTCCATTTTATTAAATCACATTTTTTCGACTTTAAATGAATACATGTAGGCCTATTATTCCTATATCATTGACTATAGTAAGATGGACCGCTTGCTCTATTTTTAGAGCTTATATTCTTTTTCCATGCGCATACAACACTGATCTATAAATGTTTCCGCTGTATAAAACTTTCGATTTTACTTTTACTTGAGAAATCATAGCGATTAAATAAAACGGAACTAGTATAGCAACTACTTTATTTAGAATCGGGAATTCAGAAAATTAGTGTTTCGAGTCATCATCAACATATATAATTAGAAAATTAGTGTTTCGAGTCATCATCAACATATATAATTACCGTGAGTTTGTTTATATGTTTGTTTATATATATATATATATATTTATATATATGTTTGTTCGCTATAGGCTCCTAAGCCGTTTGACTATTCGGGCCAAAAATTAAATGTATAAATTGGAAACGTCCTCCAAAAGATAATTTTATTTTATCACTTATAATCATAAATGTGTTGATTTAAAAAATCCAAAATGTCATATCCATCTATGCAAATAAATATAACGGTACATAGCAAATGGCCATTTCCGTTCATTTACTATATTGAACGCGACATTCACTATGTTGAACGCGAGGGTCTTTCCGGGTTTTCCCAATTCTACTGTTGTTTTTTTAATGTGGCGAGACCTTTTTTAAAAGCTACGCACTGCAATTTGGCTTAGAGAGTTTCAATGGTTTACTTTAAACAAAATACTAGCGTATGACGTAATGTCTATGAAATTATTTTTTCATTATTGATGTTTGCATTATCCTTTTAAGTAAAAGTAACCAAATGTTTTAATTATTTAATGGATTTACGTTGTTATTGGAGAATATCTTTTAAAAGGCGACTTTATACACCCTATAAATTAAATGATACGAATTATAAAAAAACAAGTTAGGCTTATAAATGATTACTTTCAAATACCGGGTACCATAAGATTGACAGCAACAATATAAAATAAAAACTAAATACCGAAAGAAACATTATCAATACTGTTTTATTGATACAATAAGCAAGAACAAAAATTAAATACCGAAAAAATCTTTCTCACTTTAGTTTTTATTTCATTGAAATATTATTTTCTATTTTTTAAAAATATTTTTTACCTTTTTTATTGTTTTGTATTTATGTTTTTTTTCTTTCAGATTGTATATTATTTTTAATTTAATATAATTAATAACAAGTCAAGTCAACACAACTGTTCGCTACATTTTAATATCGAATTTAAAAGTCTCTTAAAAAAAAAAACCCGGACTAGCCTTTCGGCTCTTGTGTCCGGGGCGTAACGCTTAGGATTGAGCAATCTCTGTCCAGGCTCCAGCCACCCAACGACACGCCCAAGGCGTGGCGTGCCGTGTAACGGGGAAGGTTTCCGCAGCCCAGCGATCGTTCACTGCGGTTCCCCTAAGGATCATTATCGTAGTGGCTCGCCCGTATACCTGCACTGTCACCCGGTAGCACAAATCCTATACTATAGGTACATGCATCCTGGCACCGGGTGGTTCTCAAGACGGGATTGCAGCGTCCATTGCTTACTCCCCCTGTGCCCCATGCGTTCGCCCGCCAGTGTATTCTTAATGGGAATGTATCGGCGGTTTACACACTACGCCAGTCCTTGAGGCCACAATTCTTATGCATATGTCAGGTTCAGGTCGACCAGAAACAAACAAAAAAATAACAAAAACTAAATACCGAAAGAAACATTCTCAACACTGTTTTATTAATACAATAAGCAAGAACAAAAATTAAATACCGAAAAAATCGTTATCACTTTAGTTTGTATTGTATTGAAATATTATTTTCTACGCTTTTTTTATTATTTACCTTTTATTGTTTGGTATTGTGGTTTTTTTTTCTTTTAGATAGTATATTATTGTTAATTTAATAGGCTATTTTTAATAACAAGTCAAGTCAACACAACTGTTTGCTACGTTATAATATCAGACGCTTGACAGTAACAATTATTATGCATATGCCAGGGTCAGAAACAATTAAAAAGAACAAAAACTAAATGCCGAAAAGAAACGTTCATTTTAATAGTCTCTTTTCTTTCTCTCTTAACATTAATATTAACTTAACTTAACTAATATTGTAATATTGTAGTCATTCGTTTCTCCGTCATTTTGACGGGCATAACCACTAGTATAGCAGAAATACTAAAGCAAGCGGTCCATGTGTATTATAGTCTATGGTTATATATAGGAATATAGGATAAGCCAATAGAAATGCATCTAAAGGTTAACTGAAAAAAATATAATAAAATATACAGAAAGATGTAGGGATATGATAAAATACTTTTCTTTTTCCATAAACGATAATAAACACAAGAACAAATATATAGAAATTCGCTTTTTTTCTGCCATGGAATTGGCTGCCTAAACTAGTCAGAAAAACAAACATATCAATACTCTTTATCAAAATGTAATAATAAACTCAAACCACTGATATGCATGGAGCATAAAAATCTTCTGTATAAGTGTGATCACGCATTGAAAATAGACATAAGCCTAATTAATAATTATCATTACATATTACATTCTTTGAAAGTTTCAGCCACACACCCCAACCCACAAAAAAACAGTTTTAAACTTTTTTTTCTTTTTACACTTTATGGTGTCTATTGGTGAATTCCTATTGAATGTACATGATTTAACATGGTTTTGTGCTTTCTTTTTTTCTTTGTGGGAGGTAGCAAAGGGCAAAATCTTTGGAATGCATAGAAACAATATATTATTTGACTTTGTGCATTTCTCTTTTTATAGAACATAGTCTGTTTGTTTTGTTTAAAACTGTTGACAGCATCAAATCACTATGGCATTAAGGTTTTCCGTGATATTTTTATTTATATGCCTAATTACATGCCTTTATATAAACTTCTTACAATGTGGGTGGCTGTTAGTGCCCATATTTTAATTATGATTATGGTAGCTTGGTATGGGCAGCTAAACATTTATTTCATTAGGCTATCATTCCTAGCCGACAGTAACGGACTGCCATCATATATTATTATTATTACTTCTTGAAAATGATTAAGAAAACGAAGTTCTTTCAGTTACTTCAATATTTATTGAACAATATAAACACAGATATGAACAGACATATTGTTTGATGATTCAGGATTGCACATCCAAATTTATAATAAAATAACTTCTTAGTCTTTTTATTTTATTTAACTTAACTCAATATTTTACGCCGTAGTCATCGGCAGAAGCTACTAACTTAACTTGCAGACGATAATTTGCATGCCGGAATATCATAAGATATACTGGTCACTGATATGTATAATATTCTAAGTGGTAAGAAGTCACACTGAATATTAAATGATACAATTGCAACTAAATGCAAATATTTAAATATAAATGCCAAATCAATTAAATACTGATCCTATAATTATTTCAGTGAAAGGCAATATCCACAGCGGCTAAGTCTTGAGATGGCTAATCCATAACAAAAATGAATATAAACACCTTAATAATGTTAACTTTGAATTAATCATGTCCTTCTCTTTTTAAAATATATTCAATGTGTTTTGATTTCCAGTTAAAAAATATGAGTTTTGTTGCATAGTGTTACGTATTTCCTTCACGGGTTCTCTGTTGTCTGTCAGGTTCTTGTTCACAATAAGAGGCCTAATTACTCAAGCCACCTGATGTTTGTTTGAAAGAAGAAAGAGAAGAATTTAATTCTTGATCTTATGTACAATGTTAACATTTAACTTCAATGATAGTTAAGCAGAAATAAAACAAAACAGAAATCAACAACAACATAATACGCTTACAGTATATAGATTTTGGTGCAGAAAGTACTAGAAATGGATTTTCCCAAAGCTTTCCTAATGCAATAGAAAAAATGCATACTAGAAAGTTAAAGAAACTACAAGAAAGAAGCATAGTTATAGTTGTATTACTAGTAATAAATATGGTAACTCAATTATACTTCACATACTCTCTACACGAAAATCAAATGTAAATAAACAGCTCTACAAGACAATCTCAAATACAATATAGAAACTATTATAACATGCTCTACACATATAACAAAAGGTAAATGTAATTTTATTCCCACTATTCTTTCTTATAAAAAAAATTGTTATCTTTTATACAAGTTTCCAAAGTAATGGCCAGTCAGGAAGAAAGTGATATTGAGGACAAAAAACAGCTGCTGGATCTGAGAGATCAGGGACTAAGTAGCATTCAGCTGAGAGAAGAAGATGAGCCTACAATATTGATTCTGGACAACAATAATTTATCCAAACTGGATGGATTGGAAAAATGCACATTTTTAACACAGGTGAGCTCTTTTTGTATATTAAAAAACATTTCTGCATTGTTCAAGTTACATTGAATTGACATCTTCTAAAAATTGGGAGCAGGGTGGCAAAGTTGGCAGCGCGTTTGGCTGGTATGCTGATGATCCAGGGTGGAGATACAAATCAAATCCACTTTTAGAAGTTTGGGTTCGATTTGTTTTGGTAACACATTGGGTTCGGTTCTGTTCGGTAGGACCTTAAGTTTTGGTTTGGTAAGAACCAAAGTTCGGTTGCTAGAAATTTAAAATATGTTCTGTTCAGTTTGACAAAACTTTAGGTCAGATTTAGTTGGGCAACAACATATATTCGATGCGCCCATTTATCCATCGCTATTTGGTTTTGGTTCAATTTAATCTTTCAAACAAATAAGTAAAAACACGCTTTCTATAGAAGTGCACTAAAATAAAGAAAATACATTTTTATTTAGCTTTACAATAGCCTTCACTGATGTTTATATTTCAGTTTATATACCTACTATAAGTGAAATGGTAAAACACAAAAATTATATTAGTATTAGTTAAAAAAGTGAAGCATTTTTTTAAATATTCAGTTGTGTACAATTACTGAACTGATTCTTTGAAAAAAACATTGCTCCAACTTGACTAATATTTTGTGAGCATACTTTGATTTAGATTAGTTATACAAACTCCGTTGTACTATTATAATTAAGGATTTTATAACCGGTTTGTTTTCAAAACCGGTTTTTGGTTCTATAAAACCGGTTTAAAACCAGATTTTGCCGCACCCCCCTTCTCCGCAATGTCACAGGCTGGAAAAGACAAAATATATTTGTGCATGGTTTTGTAGTTGTATTTGAAAAATAGTTCAAACTTAATTAGTGTTTGCAGAGCATTCAAAAGGTTGATTTGTGTGAATACCTTATGATTTTGTATACTTTACCATAACATTCTTTAGAACTAAAAAAAAAATTGGGCTCATTGATTAAAACCGATAATAGCTTTCAATGGTGATAATTTGTGCACTTTGGACTTAAGACTTGTAAAATAATGTATTGAAAAGGATCACATAGCACCAATCAAACGAATGTGTATTTAATACTGCCGAATTGTTCAAGGTCACAGGACAAAACTAGTTTGCGTCTCTCCACTGCGTACATCAAAGAGTTGTCGTCGGCATCCGTCCGTCTCCAGAGACGATGGTGTAGCTTCATGGGTGAGGTATCCAACTGCACCGCCGAGAATGGCTGTGTAGGCCAACCCGAGAGTGGCAATCCCTGTCGCACTTGAGGCACATCTAAGATGAGCCGACATTTGGTTTGATGTTGTTTTTATCACAAGCCATAGTATTTGGAAAAAAAAAAGAAACACAATGTCTAAGACTAAATAGTGTTAGCAAGGCATTTCAAGAATTGTTTTGTGTGAATCCAACATTTTTTTTTATATTTCCATCAGAACCAAAAAAAAAAGGTGTGCTACTTGAAGTAATGATTACCTTCCAACCAACAAACCAAAATCCGGTTTTAAAAATCAAAACCGGTTTTCAGATTCAAAACTGGAATCCGGTATTTTGTTTTTTGTTTAACATCCCTAATTATAATGATAACAGAAGATATTTTTATTTTGTTTATATTAGTGCATTGTTGCATATCTAGTGCTTATTGCACATGTACTAGGCTAAGCTTGCATTTTCAAAATAATGGTTAGTTATATTGCTGCTTTTTTTTGTAAAAAAAATGGAAGTAGGCTACATTTCCCTGATTTTGATATTGTTCTTTCATCTCCCCTTGCTCATTTTCCCCATGCTCATAAGTTACAGAAGAAAAACAACAATGACTAATGACAATATCACTGTGCAACATGTTAGACTGCTTTTGTAATTTTGCTGCATACTCTGCAATGAAAGCAAATAAGGCAGCAAGCATATGTTATTCTAACTCTCAAAAAATGCTTTGCTAATGATCCTATTAATGTCTTTTTTTTTTAAAGAAAAAATATGTATCATATGAATCAAATGTTGGTGGTAAAAATTGGACAGTTCAGCAGAATACATTTGGTAGAAAGGGGGGTGGGAAGGAGTTAATGAAAACAATCAGGTGGTAGGGGATAGATAAGAGATAAGGAAAACAATCTGACACCTCACAATGATGAGGTAAGGAGGGCAAGCTTTTGTGGCACAATTATATTTAGGACACTTGCTTTGATGTGTTGACTTAAGATTTAAAAAAAAGATCACATGTTGTTGTTGTTTTAGTTGCTATGTGTAAAACAGTGGCAGTGGGAAAGTTGGAACAAAAAGTTCCTCTTTCCATTGTGTTTTCTATTATTTTTTTCTTTTTTTTCTTTTTAATCAACCACGCATTTCTAGTATAAGGTTTGCTAGTGATTGGCTACATACCGTAACACTTTAGGTTTTTACAAGTTTGCGATAGGGTTTGTTCGGTTTGTACTCGATGACTTAGTAGATATTCGGGTTCAGTCACCATCAGAGTTCGTGCTCGGTTTGGCTACAACTGGCATTTAAGTTCGGTGTGTTTGGTTTGGGTTTGATTCAATTCCCATCTCGAGTCAGTCCAGATTTGTTCCTGGATTTGGAGGGTGTCCCTGAGTCTACCAAGCTCTAATAAATCTGTGACATTAGTTAGGGAAAAGTAATCCGCTAGTATGCCTTCGCCAAAGAAACTGGTGAACACTGATTCTCCGGCTCTATGGATCAATTTGGTCCAACAGATTTCTTTACTTCTTTTTTTTACATTGCTTACTAAAAGTAACATTAAGATGGATATTTTAAAACCAAGCACATTACAATCACTAAGGTAATAACAAATCTAAAATCTGTGTATTTCTTCCCTGAATCTGACTTTTAAACATTCATTATTATATCATACAATATTTCTGTAGAGGGCTATTTATTCCTTTAGACAAAAATCAAACTTTCATTTACGGTAATGAACAAAATGCCCAACCTTTAATATTCTGTCAAAATGTTATTTGTTTTATTTCTATATGCTCAGTTCTCAGCATGTAATAACCACATAGTGCGAATATCTGGTCTCCACACACTGAACTCCCTTACAGTGTTGAGTCTTTCAAACAACAGCATTGTGGCCATTGAGGGCTTAGAGGTGCTTTCCCAACTCAAATGGCTTGATCTGTCTTCAAATTCTATCAAAGTAACTACACTATATTTAGAAAAGTAATATTGTATGGCTATTACATTTTTAGCAAAAACTATAAAGTTTTTTTAAAAATTAATTTACATTTAATTTTAAGCAAAAGTTTTCAAATGTTTTATTTTTATACATATTTTTTATAGGTTATTGAACATTTACCAAAAGGTGAAAAACTACATTATATTGACCTGTCTGACAATGCTATAACACATTTGTCAGATATCTCACATTTGGAAAATTTAAAGGTACATTTTCAAAGAAATTTACTGACTACAGAATATGTATTTTTCATTTTTAAAATGTCTTGTTTACAATATTTTTAGTATTTCAATGAAAATAATATTGTGGACCTGATATGGCTAATCAGATTGACAATGTGTGGCTCTGTATTTGTTAAAGCTAATCAAAATTAGATAGCTTCTACTAGTTAGTCAACTACGGAAACTTGCTCACAGTAATGAAAAATATAGATGTTTCTGCCTCGAAAAGTATTTTCTTTAATAGTCAATCGCTTTTTAATATTTCTCCTTTATCTGACCATATAGTCATATTGATCTTTTTGTTGAGTTTTTGTTGATGCAATCAATATTCTTTGAGGACCCATATTCTAAATTTGTCTAAGAAATATAGCTTTTAATTATTCCTAAGCATATTCTAATAATTTGTTATTAGGAACAGGTAACTTCAGTAATTTGTAGTTTAACCATTTTATTATTTCATATGATAATTTAGGGTAAATAACAGTTTATATACCAGTATATATTTTGACAATGTGTAATTATTAATCTTACATAACAAAACATGCCTTGCCTAGATTTTAATGTTGTTTATTTTTTCTTAAATAACAGACTCTTCTATTGCACAGCAATAACATTTCCTCTTTGAAGCCAGCAGGCACATATTTGCCTAAAAACTTGGAAATTTTATCTTTAGCTGATAACAGTGTTTATAACTTAAATGAGGTAACATTTCAGTTTTTGCATATTTTAAACAATTTTTTAACATTAACAAATGCCTTTTTATTTGCTTTAAAGCCCTAATTAAAGATCAAGCTTACGGTAGTTATCACAAACCCTGATAGGCATGGTGGCACAGCGGCACCCCGTTTGGCTGGTGAACCTAAGGTCCTGGGTTTGAATCCTGTTGGATCTCTGAGTCTACCTTATAGGTACCTGACATTTGTTGGGACAAAGTAAAGGTGGCTTGGCATTGTGCTGGTCACACAATCCCCTAGTGTACAGTGATGAAACTTGTGAACGATTCTTCACCGGCCCTTTAGATGAATTTGGTCAGACTGGAATACTTTTTATAGCAAACCAGGAGTACATAACTCATGTTTGTTCAATCTATATATTTTCTCTGTAAAATTACACCAGATTGTATACCGTGGCAGTCAAATATAATGCTGTACACCACCATAGAACAGGCTATGACTGTATGCCGCTTTTCAAATGAGTAATATTTAATAGTAAAATATATGCTTTATTTATATAGCCAACTATCAGGATCATGCTATGTTTTTGTCTTTTACAGATTTCTTACCTCACCAAGCTGACTAATCTGAAGCAAATGTCTATTGCTAACAATCCCTGTGTGCTTACCCCTGAAGAACAACAATATCCTTGCAGTTAACAATTTTAAATATTTTTTTTTAAAATCAACAAATAAAAAATTATTATTTGAACCCATCACAAAAAAATTTGGCTAATATTTATCTTGGGAAAAATCATTAAACTACATTATGTTTGCATGCTTAATTGACTAGAACAATACACTGAAAATATATTAGGGGACTATCAATGTGGATTTAGAAGAAATAAATCAACCACTGACCACACCTTCACTCTCCGATGCCTCTTAGAGAAATGCCATGAACATAATATCCCAATACACCAACTTTATGTGGACTACAAAATGGCCTACGACAGCATTAAAAGAAAATACCTCTATGAAACACTTCAGGAATTTGGTATACCCAACAAACTAACAAGATTAATACACATGATGCTTGTATACCCAACAAACTAACAAAATTAATACACATGACGCTCAACAGCTCTAAAAGTAAAATCAAGATCCAGGGTGAATATTCAAGGGAATTCAAAATTAGGCGCGGACTCAGAGAAGGATACTCGCTCAGCTGTCCTGCATACTCTTCAACATCACCTTAGAGAGGGTAATAAGAAATATCCATATTGACACAAGGAAAACAATAACAAGATATTTCCTTAGATAGAATGAACGCCCACAAGCAACAGGCACCATAAACAACCAACCCATCCAGTACCTTGCCTATGCAGATGACATTGCACTACTAGGAAAAAGCATGAACGATATTGCACAATCATTCATAGAATTAGAAGATACATCACTAAAAGCAGGACTAGAAATTAACTCCCAAAAATAAATACATGTACAGGTCAAGAGAAGACGAACAAACAGAAAAGATTGTCAAAATAAGAAACCATAATTTTGAAAAAGTAAATAACTTTAAGTATTTAGGATCTATAATCACTGAAAGAAATGAAATTTTAGCAGAAATAAAGGAAAGAATAGCAGCAGGCAATAAAACCTACTACAGTAGCTACAACATGCTCAAAAATAAAAATATCTCAAGAAAAAAAAAACCATCTACAAAACAATAATAAGGCCAGTGGTGACTTATGGCAGTAAGATCTGGACACTCACAAAAAGTACAGAAAACATACTAAACACCTGGGAAAGAAAAGTCCTCCGAAAATTTTTTGGACCAACCAAAGATAAAGATGGATGGAGGATGCGCACCAACAGAGAGATCTACGAGCTATATGAAGACCCTACTATTGTGGCCGAAATAAAAAAAGGGCAGACTACGCTGGACTGGCCACCTGGAACAAATGCCTAACAGCAGAGGAGCGAAAGTGATATATGCTCAGAACACAAGAGGAAAACGACCTAAAGGCAGACCCAGACTGAGCTGGTTGGACGATGTCGAGATGGATCTGCGACAGATCAGGGTACGGGCCAGGAAAAAGAAGGCAATGGATAGGTCCGAGTGGAAGGAGGTAGTGAGGCAGGCCAGAGCCCTCCATGGGCTGTAGCGCCAGAGTTGATGATGATGATGTTTGCATGCTTAGATAAGAAATTAATTGAAAAGTCATGCATGTTGTTTTTTTTCTCTTTTTTTTTTAACACACCACATATCACCTTTATTATTTAATGAATTCTAGCAGCATCATCTGTTGTACATCATTTACGATTCAATGGTGATACATAATTTTAATTTTACTTGTGTTGAGTCCCTTAACCTTATGTTTACAGTATTCGACTACCGTCCATTCATATTGCTCTGGTGCACTTCTCTTGAAATTATAGATGGCACAAAAGTCTCTGATAAAGAAAGGTAACACCTTAATGCAGCATGCCTATATAATGTTTGGCTCATCTCTGTTATATTTGTGTGTCTAAGGTTAGTTTTGTTTTCTGTTGAATAAAATATTGGCAATCTTGATTCTTTCATAGGTTGCAGGCAGAATGGTTGTACACGCAAGGGAAAGTTTGTCAATTCCACCAAGATGGTCATCAGGAGTTAGTGGATTATTTGACAGAGGTTTTTCCAACTGCAATGTTACAAGTAAGTCTCTTAATACGGCTTCTCTTTCTGTATATTTCCATTGACCTACTTTTTCCCCTCCGTCCCAAGTGCATACATTTTTCATGGGCCGAATCAATTTCCTGAGGCCCAGGCGCCTACATTTCCTTCAATAAAGTATGTCTATTTAAAGAACAAAATCAGGATTTGACCTTTTACAATAGTCTTTGGCCAAATGTTTATTCAATAGCTGAAATTCGTTAAATTGAATATTTCGCTTTTTTAATTATGAAAATTTACCAATTACAGAGTATTTTTTTAAATTGAAAGTGCAGTTCTGGTGATTGATAGAAATTTACCTTCTGCTATTATAGACTTGGGTGTTAATGAAGCTTTTTCTTATAAATTAATATTGCTAATAAATCCAATTATTTTGTTAATTAGATGATTATAATAAAATAAGTTATTAAGTTTAAAACAATTTACTTTCTACATGTAATTATCACTTTTTACAAACAAAGAAATAAAAATTTAATTTCTGAACCCTATCGATGTTTCAGCTCATTTTAAAATAAAGTCTGGGCCGTGGGGAGTAATTAGTGAAATAATAGCAGGTAATGGAGGTATGCATAACAAGAAAATAGGTCAGTGCGAGAAAGGTTAAAATGTAATTTTTAACCTTGATTGTATAACAGTTCACAAATGCTTTTATCTTGTTTTGGCTCTAGAGACTTAACTACCATTTTGTCACAAGTACCATTTCTTCAGACTATGTCATATTGAGTGTCTATAAAGTGTTTTCTAAACTAAACAGTCTTTATCCATAAGATGCATTATCCTCTTACCACCCCTTCCCCCCCCCCTTCCTTCTTTTTTCTTCTATTTGACATATGTCAGTTTTTAAATTATACATTTGGATTATAAAACCAAAATTTAATATGAAAAAAAAAATCTCTGAATTGAAGATGATATGAGCCTAATGAGCCTAAGTAATCTAAAGATAAACCCCACCTTGAATTTTACTTTTAATAATATTAATAACAGGGGATACATTTGTATTAACTTTTAAAGTCGTTTGTTTTCTGTGTTTTCATTTGTTACTTCTGCACTTAATATTTTGGATGAAACACCTTTCACTACATCTCCCCCCCCCCCCTTTCCCATCCTCCAATCAGTTTGTGCAATTTGTATATTATATGTATAATTTTATCAGACTTCACAAACAGTAAAGTATAAGATTCGCTGAAAAGAAACAAGCTTACATTCACTGTAAGTAATGTAAGTTCTGTGTGTGTGTGTGGATTGGTAGGAACAAGGGGGGGGGGGGGAGAGAAAACACAAGCACAAGCCCTGTTGTGGCCCGCTGGCCGCCTGTTGCACACCGCTATACTTATCTCCTATCCCTCATTCCATGCTCTTTTATTTTTCAGCAGACGTCTATTAGTGGGTGGGGCACCACAAAGAAAAACTTTAAACGGTTATTATGATTTTTTAAAACTTGTTTAAAATTCTTTTTCTGTCTTTTCATTTTGAATGTCCGTGCTTCAAAAGTGTGTACAAATAATTCATGGTGATCTCCCTTATTCACCCCGGATCCGTTTGCAACATGGCAGCTTTTACCCCCATTGTTTACCGGTTGCTATGGAAGCACTCACAGAGCATTGCGTGCTATGCGGGACTCGGTGTGTTAATATTCATAAGATAGAGGTCAGGACTTCCGATTCCTGGCATTAACTGCGACGATGTAAACATTACCGTATCGCAAGCAGTATGAACAAAAAGGGATAATAATAAATTTGAGAAGAAAAAAAAAATCAACAACAAAGACTGTTTATTATACACGAACAAGTTGACAAGTTGAACCTGTGTATGCGTCTCTCGAGATGAAACCGTTTTTTTTTCCCGCCACAACTGCCCCGAGGTAGTGTTTCCCAGAGGCGTGACAACGAAATGAGTGAGTCTTGTTCTTGTTGATAATAGTACATATAACAACCAAAAAAAAAAGGGGGTGGGAGATGATTGTATTATTCATGGTGACCGTGAAGCAGAATGTCGTTTGGTCACGTGATTCTTTTAGCATGGTGCTGGTGGATAATATAGGCTCCACTTCAGCCCTGTGACGTCACCCCCCCCCCCCTTCATCGCCTTTAACTTTACCATCCACTCCCTCCACCCTCGCCTTTTAGCTCACTCCTCACCAGCTTGACATGTTCCCTTCTCGTTAGTCTTTGTCTCTGGTGTGTGCGTGCCTGTGTGTTGATTGTTTTATTGTGTAAATACTAAAAGTTTAAAAAGGAAAACATGATCACTTTACTAAACAGTGATATTGTAACAAACGCGCCAATTACATTTACGGGGGCTACTGCATATTAGGAGTAATATAAAGTATATTGTAAATTAACAAGTTTGTATTTTGCGATGAAATGGCCAGTAAACTTCTTATGAACCTTTTGCACGTAAGTATTGTCTCTTTTACAATAATTGACTATAATGTAATAGTAACTGGGGTCTGTGTATTTGTTAACTTATGTTTTTTTTTATAGATTGAGTGTAAATTACTTTTCACCCGCACAGTTCTATTTCCCCCACTATTAAACATTGTTTACTGCTATCTAATACTGAGTTCTTTCGGTTTGGGAAAGTTTGGAGGAATACATTGATTTTTCAGGGTTGGGACATTTTGGGAAAACTTACCAGTTTTGGAAAAGTTTCTAAATTTGACTAAATAATTGTCAAAACAGTATGAAAAATAATTTGTTAAATTGGTACAACTCAACACATTTTTTTTTCTATTAAATACTTAAAAATATCGTATAAACATTTACACGGTCCTGGGTTCGAATCCTGGTTAAGGCTAGGATTTTATTTCCCTGTATTCGAGGGTGTCCCTGAGTCTACCCAGCTCTGATGGGTACCTGACATTAGTTAGCGTAAAGTAAAGTCGGCTGTGCATTGTCCTGGCCACACATCCCCTAGTATGCCGGGGCCACTGAAACTGTTGAACACTGCTTCACCGACCCTATGATCAATTTAGTTCGACCGGTACTGTACTTTTTTTTTTATTTAACATATGTACGCTGCCAATTAACATTAAACAACATTCACACATGCCGCTGAAAATTATAAGCTAGTTTGGACATTTTGTGTAAAGTTTGGCAAAAGATTGTGAAAAAAACAAAACAACTATTAATAACAACTCTCACATTTTGTGTTTGCCCTGATAACGTCTCATTGAAAAAAACCACGTGATATATCAGCACGTTAAAGCTGAAACTCCTATAGCAAAATACATTACAGGGATCCCCTCACAATTGCCCCCCCCCCTTTTCTCACGATCTCTTTAGACGTTCAATGTACAAATAAATTTAGACTAAGCTTACTAAAACATTTGGTACATTTTTCTTTCCATCAATCACACTTGGTCCCTTTTTTCTATACTTTTACCCGGTTATTACATCAATAAATTCTAACATCCCAAAATCTACAAACTTTAAACCAAAAAAAAAAGAATAATTTTGATGCTGGTTTTAAACGCTAATGTCTGGACTTTGCATTTTATATTGAATATAATATTCGAGATTCCTATAATTAAGCGATTTCTCAAAACAATTGAATGACAATTGTATTTTTCAATTTCGCTGGCTACAAGCTGGGGCGATGCCAGAATTTTTTTCCAGTGGATGGGGGTCTGAACTTTTGCATGACAAAAATATTTACCAAATTCCAGGAAGGAAGGTGGGCTGAATTTTCGCGTGTCAAACATTTACCTAACTTTTTAACTAATTAAGTACATATTAAAAAAAACTGTTCTAAAAACATTTTTTTTTAAATTCCAGGGGGGGGGGGGCGGCTAAGCCCCCCAAAGCACACCCCCTGTGGCTTCGCCCCTGGCTACAAAACATTGTCACCATAAGCATAAAAGCCTATGTAAAGCCCTATAATGTATTATATAGAATATAGACTATATCCCTATCTAGTTATTAATATATTTTCCGTTTGTCATGTTGCAGCTTTATAATTTATAGTAGTTTCCAGTTTCCAGTCTGTGCAAATGTCATCTTCCTCGATCTTTTTTCTTTTGTTTCGTCTGCTTTGGCATAAGAGCTTAAGCAGGGTTCATACGGATGGTGTAAGTTTGGGAAAATAGACTTCATTTTTAAAGTTTGACAAAATAGACTTCATATTCCAAGTTAGGAAAAATATACTTCCTTTTTCAAGTTTGGGAAAATAGACTCCCTTTTTCAAGTTTGGGAAATATGCTTCCTTTTTCAAATTTGGGATAATAGACTTCATTCGTCAAGTCTGCGAAAATAGACTTCATTCGTCAAGTTTGGGAAAATAGACTTCCTTTTTTTCAAGTTTGGGAAAATAGATTTCCTTTTTCAAGTTTGGGAAAATAGATTTCCTTTTTTTAAGTTTGGGAAAATAGACTTCCTTTTTTTCAAGTTTGGGAAAAAGACAACGGCTTGTGAATTTTGCAAAAAATGGGCAAAGTAGTGTGAAAGATGATTTTTTGTTTTGTTTTGAAATTTCATTAAGTTTCTTTTTTGTTTTTAAAGTTATTCAATTTTTACTTACAAAACATGCAAAAAACATTTTTTTTAATCCTGACCATCTATATACACTACCAGACATATATATATTTCACACATACCAGTATGCATTTGTTTGGAAAGTCCGAAACAAGTTTTGGACATTTAAAATGATTTCATAGTAAGAAGCCTCTTTTGTCTATCGCATAGTGATATGGAGCCTGATGGCATCACGAAAGCTGGGTCTCGATCCGATACCAGGCCAAGGAAAGCACAAATTAGTCAGTCACATGTATACTTTTATTTTAGTTGGCCAAAAAAATAACAACCAGCCAGCTTCAGTTGTCTAATTAATAAACCACCGATCAACTGAGTTCAATGCTTTATGTTTTAATGTATGGTCATTGTGTGGCTATTCATATATGTTGTATTTCACTTGTAGGTCAGTGCAAGTGATAACATGGTTGTCAAGAACCTCCTCTAATTAATTACAATAACATTTAAATGACTACTTTACTTCTATAGTCATGGGCTCGCTTAATTAGGAAGGTCCCAGATTTTAATAATTACATAGAAAAACAATGTAATTAAAACATTTACACATACGTAAATGAAACAACAAACACATGATGTTTGATTATGAGAACTATAAACTATTCTAATTTTATTAATAGTGATTTTAAGGATAGAAATAATATAACAGTAAATAATATCAAACTGATATACCGTATAGTAAACACAAAGGAAAATATTCTATCTATACAAAATGGTTATTACAAGCATATGAAACGTAATATGTAAAAAATGTTATCAAAACACAACCGTTACATTATCATAGCCTACGCCACACGTCTCCACTGGCTTGGTCCTCAACGGCATCATACTGCCTCTCCTCTGACGCACCACCGGACGCACTACTGAAGTACTGATGCACCAAACTGCCATCAGCAATTAGTCTACACCGCGGCCGTCTACACGTCACTATTAAGCCACTGCCACGTCAACCACCGCCAGCCACCGGCCTTTTGCCACCAGTAGTCAGCCACTTTGCCACCAGCTGGCCACCGCTCTCGGCCATGTTGCTACGGTCACCACTGCTATCGAACTATGGTTCCCCAGCCTCAGCACGGGCCTGGGTACGGGCCGTCACCTACATAATTTTCAATAAAAAAAACCTTAATGTTGTCCTAAACTATATCTATATATTATATATTGTCTATTGGAAGGTATCGATGCAAAACTCAACTCACCCGTGTCAGAAAACACTCATATGTCTGTGGACAGTTGACTTGGCTTGGGTGTGATCCAAACATCAGACCACAAGTCCAAGTTCTGTACCCAAACCCTCAGTGTCTCTGCGTTAAATAGTTTTGCATCGAACCCACCAAGTCCCACACCTGTCAGTGTCTAACTAGATTTATTAGCGTGCTGGATTCTGTCTCTCTTTGTCCATGCAGAGTCCCCCTCACTGTCGCACCAGTATCAAGTATCACTAGCTCCAGTCTCGGTGTTTACAGTCCATACTAGCCTACACCTACACACTAAACTTGTCTCTAAACCTATAGATCGTCCTTGCCAAACATTCCTAAGTCGATCTATGTTTCTGTTATGATATTGTGATGCCGTGAGACCAAGCCTCGAATAAAACAACTCCTTGACAATGGTAGTGGATCACGGAGAAGAAGTAAATAAACGCTGGTATACAGCATCCTTGCCTCGGCCATCATCTCTAAGGATGAGCTTGATTGTTGCTAGGCAACCTGGCTACCCCTTGATATATTATTCTTTCTGATAGCTTCAGTGTAGGGCGGCGTATGACTAAACGATCCGTTGCTAATCTTTTGAAGATGTACTCTTTAATTATACTCTTAGGACATATCAGTTTATATCCCCCCCCCCCCTAAATTGTTTGATATTGGCAATATATTTTTACGGTAAATAATTGTTACAGACCTGCAAGGGGTGGGGGCGTGTTTTAAGTATGAATGTGTCAGATTGACTGATTGAAATATGAATGTGTCAGTCTAAATAGACTCTAAGAGTCTAAATTATGAATGTGTCAGTTTAAATTACGAGTGCTTCAGTTTTGAAATATGAACGTGTCAGATTTAAATTTTGATCTGTAAGTTTAAATTACGAATGTTTCAGTTAAAATTTGAATGTGTCAGATTGAAATATGAATGTGTCAAATTGAAATATGAATGTGCCAGTTTGAAATATGAATGTGTCAGAATTGAAATATGTATGTCAGAATGTGTCAGTTTGAAATATGTATGTCAGAATGTGTCAGTTTGAAATATGAATGTGCCAGTTTGAAATATGAATGTGTCAGTTTGAAATATGAATGCCAGAATGTGTCAGTTTGAAATATGTATGTCAGAATGTGTCAGTTTGAAATATGAATGTCAGAATGTGTCAGTTTGAAATATGAATGTGTCAGTTTGAAATATGAATGTGTCAGATTGAAATATGAATGTGTCAGTTTGAAATATGTATGTCAGAATGTGTCAGTTTGAAATATGAATGTCAGAATATGTCAGTTTGAAATATGAATGTATCAGATTGAAATATGAATGTGTCAGTTTGAAATATGAATGTATCAGATTGAAATATGATTGTGTCAGTTTGAAGTATGAATGTGTCAGTTTGAAATATGAATGTGTCAAATTGAAATATGAATGTGTCAGATTGAAATATGAATGTGTCAGTTTGAAATATGAATGTGTCAGTTTGAAATATGAATGTGTCAGTTTGAAATATGAATGTGTCAGACTAAAATATGAATTTGTCAGTTTGAAATATGAATGTGTCAGATTGTAATATGAATGTGTCAGTATAAATTATGAGTGTTTAACTGTTCCTGGAGATCATTGTGATAAAAATATGTCTAGATGAGGTCGCGAGTGCAGATGTTTATTCCACGGATTACCTTCTCTTTTTTTGGTTGTTCTTGTTGTAAAACAAAACTAGATACAAAACCCCTTTATCTTTCCCTTAATTAGAAATCTAGGTGAGCTAACAGATTCTCCCAGAGAGAATCTGCAATTTTTCATTGACACAACCTAGCTATGTTTTAAAATATGAATTGGTATAACAAACATATCCAAATACTTTAATAGAGCTGAGTATGATCTGTGACTGCGAGCTGATAAGGTCAGAGTAACTTCATCCAATGATGGAACTCGAAAAAGCCCAGCTATTGATTTGTATTGAACCGGTGATTGCTGTAAAGATATCTTGTTGTTTCAACCATAATATTTAATCTCTCGATTTTTAATTTCACGGACTCCATCTGTATAACTTGTACTTTTTTAATCAGTTGTATTCCATCTTACAACGTCAGTTTATACATTTTTTATTCCCCCCCCCCCCCCCTTGTTCCAAATTCCAAACACTGTGGATTAAATTGTGTTATGAAATTCTATTGTTAGGTTTAGCTTTTGTTTGTTTAATAGGATTATATAGTGTGGCTTATCTGGGTTTTTATAAAATATAAGCTGCATTAAAAAGAATATCATAGTTGTGTGTATAGACTTAAAAGAAATTGTTATTTTCATGGAACATAATTATTTCCCTTTGTTCATAATATATCGGTCCCCAATCACTGGTCTGTTGATTGGAGCGATTGACCCCCCCCCCCCCCCCACGTGGTATTTGAAAGGTGTAGAGCTGTGTCAGAATTACACATTATTCATATTTTATGAAGGATTATTCGTAATTAGAATTAGAAGCTTGGTAGAAGTTTGCTAGAATGTATTATATTTTAATGTGCGTGTTTTTTATTTGGAAGATAATACCAGCGTTTTAGTTGGCAAGTAGTAGAAGGCATGCAATGGTTTGGTACCCACATTCTTTATGGTAGCGCATGCTGTGACAGTGCCTCGGCACAATCCGTGAGTTGCAATTCTTTGAACAGGTTGCTGGCAACGAGCAGCGCTAAATCCCTTGGTTGTTACTTGGCAGTTTTTTTTTTATGGTTTTCCTTCTCTCTGATTTTAAACCTGGCATTTATTTTAACTATTGAAATTGAAAGCATAATACCACTCCAGCATTGAGGTTTTCACTGATATTTTCATTCAAAACCCTAATCGTGTGTCTTCATAATATCTTCGCAATTGTAATTTTTCTTTCTCGGTGGGAGGCAAAGGGTGAAATGTTCGGAAAGCTAAATAAAAATGCATTTAAAGAATTTATATTTAAAAAAAAGTTTTTATGTGTTCATTTCGATGTGTAATGATAGTTCAATTTGTGTTTCGCCTTCGATCCAGTGTCGTCGTTTGAAAGTTTGTTTCACTTGGCTAATGCTCAATTTGAATTTCTTCTTGTTTTATTATGATGAAAGGCCTATTGAAGAATTCTATTTTTTTGGAACTTTTCAATTTGTAATTATTACATCAAATACATATCCTTACCAAACGTCTTTTTAGAATGGGTGAATAGAGATTTGAGTATGTACCGGTATAATTGTTTTAATTATTTAATGTTAATTTATGAACGTCTTGGTTGAGTTTGTGTGTGTTGTGTGTTTGGTTGAGTTTGTGTGTGTTGTGTGTTTGGTTGAGTTTGTGTGTGTTGTGTGTTTGGTTGAGTTTGTGTGTGTTTGGTTGAGTTTGTGTGTGTTGTGTGTTTGGTTGAGTTTGTGTGTGTTGTGTGTTTGGTTGAGTTTGTGTGTGTTGTATGTTTGGTTGAGTTTGTGTGTGTTGTGTGTTTGGTTGAGTTTGTGTGTGTTGTGTGTTTGGTTGAGTTTGTGTGTGTTGTGTGTTTGGTTGAGTTTGTGTGTGTTGTGTGTTTGGTTATTTTTTTGTGATTGTTTGGTAGATTTGTTCAGTCTCTTGCTTGCAGCAAACTGCTAGGTGTCCACTTCATTACAGGCTTTTTATTGATTTGTTTGTTTTGTTTCGCTTGATAACATTATAATGTTTTCGATTTTTTTATACATTGTGTGTGTGTGAGTTGTTGCCTATTTTTTTCTGGCTGACTTCCCTTGTATTCCACTAATAACTCCTCTAATAACTGTGCGACGGAGTGTGTCTAAGCTTCTATTCTAGAATGGGTCTTTGGGTCTTTCACAATAGCTCTAATGGAACAAAGTCTCTTCGTCAGGCTTGGTTGAATCCCATTGGTTCTTTTTGTTGTTTTTTTATTTATGGGCTTAGTTTAAGTTATTTAGGTTTTAATGTTCACTGGCAGTATGTGTGCAACTACTATGTGATATGCTTTTGTTGTCGTTATGAGCAAAGACTAAACCTGGGGAGTGCAACATTGTTCGTCTTGGAGCCGTATAAGGAATTGGATACAACATGATGGGCAAAACATTATGAACATATTTTTACATTATTAATACAATGTACAACGATTTTGAATGATCGCCGTCAGTAACTCCTTGGCAAGAGGGAGTGGCGCGCCTAAAGGTCTGGCGGGCAGTATTGTGGTCCATGTGTCGCCTGTTGGACACCCCTGACGTAAACCATGATTGTTTTTTCCCTCTAAATTGCCACACTTTCCCTCTTCCTTGTTACTTGTTAGAAAATTACACACACACCAGAGATATCTACACACACACCAGAGATATCTACACACACACACCAGAGATATCTACACACACACCAGAGATATCTACACACACACCAGAGATATCTACACACACACCAGAGATATCTACACACACACCATAGATATCTACACACACACCAGAGATATCTACACACACACCAGAGATATCTACACACACACCAGAGATATCTACACACACACCAGAGATATCTACACACACCAGAGATATCTACACACACACCAGAGATATCTACACACACACCAGAGATATCTACACACACACCAGAGATATCTACACACACACCAGAGATATCTACACACACACACCAGAGATATCTACACACACACACCAGAGATATCTACACACACACCAGAGATATCTACACACACACCAGAGATATCTACACACACACCAGAGATATCTACACACACACCAGAGATATCTACACACACACCAGAGATATCTACACACACACACCAGAGATATCTACACACACACACCAGAGATATCTACACACACACCAGAGATATCTACACACACACCAGAGATATCTACACACACACCAGAGATATCTACACACACCAGAGATATCTACACACACACCAGAGATATCTACACACACACCAGAGATATCTACACACACACACCAGAGATATCTACACACACCAGAGATATCTACACACACACCAGAGATATCTACACACACACCAGAGATATCTACACACACCAGAGATATCTACACACACACCAGAGATATCTACACACACACCAGAGATATCTACACACACACCAGAGATATCTACACACACACACCAGAGATATCTACACACACACACCAGAGATATCTACACACACACCAGAGATATCTACACACACACCAGAGATATCTACACACACACCAGAGATATCTACACACACACACACATAACATGGAGCCATTACTTATGAAATAGAAGTACCTAACGGTACACAATGTTTTTTTCCTTATTTCCCTATTAGAAATACGTTAAAAAAAGAAAAACAGTGATTGATCTGTTCCTAATAAATCCTATAGAAAATCCTGTGGGTTAAAAAACAAATAATCAATATGTATATGTATAAATATATATATTATACATATACTAAAATAAATAAATGCGTAAAAAATCTATAAATAAAAAAAGACAGTTTACTTTTCAATTAATATCTCTTGTTTAGAAGAGTCGAGTGTCAGCTACGATTGTACTGAGAAGGGAGCAGATCTAGTATGAGCAGAGCCTTTACAAGCTTATGTAGCGCCCCAGGGCAAAAGTTTCAGCGCCGCCCCCTTGCATACTGTAACTGGGCTATATTTTCTATATTTAGACTGCATTTGCCACACCCCTGGAAGTGCCGCTTTCGGGCAAAAGACCCCTCTGCCCTCCCCTATGTGAGGGCACTGAATATGAGATGTTATATTTTTGTTTTGGGACTCTGGGAATGCCAGCAGTCCTTTTAGTTTTTGATACCGTCGTTCTCGGCATACGAATTCTGCCTTCATACTTTTCTTGAACAATCTTTTGTTTTTCCCACAGCTGTACTGATCCTAACAGTTTTCCTCATTACTTCACTCTTCTCGTTAACTGTCTTAGTACTTACGGGAAATGAATTTACTAAAGGGACGTCCATAAATGACGTCACGCGATTTTGATCATTTATTAAACCCATGCTCCCCGTATTATCACAAATCATTACAAATATGACGTCATAAAGCTCTTACCCGCCCCCCCCCCCCCATTTTTTTAAAAATTTCAAATTCAGATTGTTGTTAAATCACTATCATTGTATTTTTTATGTGACGTCACACCTAACTATGTTTAAACCACTCCCACTCCGGCCTCACCGTCACCATCACATAATGATAATGTAGCCAGAAACCCCTAGGTGTGTCACGTCATTTATGGACGGTCCCTAAAATCTATTTAAACAAATGTAAAACAAAGCACGTGAAATATACCATTAGCACGTGTTGTTCACTGAATTGTAGCAACTGACGTCCTGACCCCTCTGGGACAGGGGTTCACGTGGAGGACGCACTGTGTCGCGAGTCGCGACCTCCTTTTCTCTCGTACACTTGCTAATAATTTATGAGTCGTATATCAAACAAAGGCCGTGTACCAATCACATTTTAACGCCTAAAAACATGACGTATACCGAGATATCACTGTAAAAGCAGACGTACACCGAGGTATCACTGTAAAATTATATTTAATGACACACTATGATTACATTATCATTGGTTTCAAATTTCAAAGTATTTTATGTATTGAACTATTGTTAGTTCGACTATAAGGCACTGATATTGATTTTTGTGTGTGGTGCTTTCCCTTTGATCGTACGAAAGAACACTAACTCTATTTCATGTAACGTACACTATTGTTTTAAGTTACATTAAATGCTTTGAATGTTTTAGTGGAAGAAGACATTTTTAATTATCATTTTATATTCACCTTTTTTCTAAAATTCTTTTATTTTCGTTGTAAAATAATTGGACAGTGTTCATGTTTGAAAATTTACTTTGATTTTTTTTTCTGTCTTATTAGTTGGCTTATTCCTTATCGATCTATCAGATTGAAACCATTTCTTTTCGTGGAAACTCAATATGACCTTGACATTTTACTTGGTTTCTTTTCTTCTTGTCTTCTCTTTTTCTTCTTTTCATTCTCCCGCCCTCCTGCTTGTCAGATCGAACCACACAAAGGCACTAATCTGTAATTATTATTTATAATAAAAGAAAAATGGCATTTGTGAAAAAAAAAAGCCAGTGGGTGGAAAAGGGGGGTGGTGGTGGTGGAATAGATCTGTTGGTGGTCATTGGTACCTTGCGATCGATCACTACCTGGTCGGCCCCCGCCCAACCCCCCACAGTGTTTTATGGCCAGCCTTTTTGACCTGCTTTCGCACTCCAGGGGGTGTGGTCGATCTCTCCGGCCTCGCCCTCCCCCCTCTCTGGCCTTGCCCTCCCCCTACCACCCGTGTCTGCATCATTTACATCGAACGTTTCTTCCTCCCTTATGAAAGATTGAATGCTTTAGTCGTCCCCCAGCGCACGAGGCTTACGGCAGGCGGAGAGTTGAGTGTGATTTTGTATTTGTGTGTGTGTCTAGCTGCGTGCCACTGTGTGCGTGTTTGTGGAGGTGTGTGTGTGTTTGGAAGGGGGACTCAGGGGGGGGGGGAGGCGGTGATTCGTCTAGGGGTTATTCATTCACTTCATGTTACAGGTGTGGACACGTTTTAAAAAGAAAACAAGTCATTTAAAGCAAACAAAAAATAAAATGAGAAGAAAAGAAAAAGGTGGTTGGCTTCAAGTCAAGGCACATGCCATCATTGAGACAAATTATTGACTGGATTTATTTTTACATTTTGACTCACAAATGTGGTTCTTGTGTAGGCGATATAGTTAAATATAGAGAATATTGATTAAAATATAGGAGGAATATTGACATCTTAATGAAATCTTGAAAAGAAAATCGATTTCTTCAGGTGTATAGACTTAGTTTAACTAAGATATCACAGAGATGTTGATTTTTTTATCAGAAGACCTATCATTAGCTTAAGTACATTGTCATTTAACTATAGCATACGATATTTTTATGTTGAATTTTATATCAGAAGACCTTGACTCAGCTTTAGCACATTGTCATATAACTATAACAGATAGGTTTGAAGCTGCACATATGTATTTATCAAATTTAAAATTAAGCCAATAACTGTTTAACATATATTTAGATAATCATACATTAAAATTAGTAGATAGGCAAATGAATCAATTAAAACAAATAAAAAGTGTACATGGAATTTGTATTTTAATGGCTTGTTTTCATCTTTCATGTACACAAGTATATGTTAGATTATATTAATTATATATAGATGTTTTTATAGACCACATTGTTTATAGTAGACATCTCCAAGTTTTCGTGTATTAGAAAGAAAACGTCATACCCAATAATACAACAAAATGCACATAAAAATGTCACCGTCTATGAAATGTTTAAAAATAAAATTATTATTTTATGACCAGAGATAAAAGCATTAAATATTTTGTTTATAGATTAACAGTGTGACTGACTCTGTCGTCTGATTCTCTTATTTTATTGCCGTCAAGAAAAAACAAACTCATAATAGTTCGTTGGTTCTTCGAAAAGGGGAGACAAGACACACCTTTTTATGGAAATTTGAGGCCTCCCGGAAGACTGATAGTTTCGGTTTATTTTACAAAATAATAAAACAAATATGTTCACATCAAGATAAAAAGTCAAAATCCAGCGTAAAAGTTTATAATCTCGCTCTACATCTGAGATTAAGTACTGATCATTGTGTCGTTCCTCGGGAATCTCGGTTTTAAAGTACAAATTGCGCGCCACATGTCTAAACTCAAAGTGTTTGAAATGTCAGTAAATGGTGCCTACATAATTTCTCAGCTCGTTGGGAAAAAAGCCCCCCCCCCCCCCCTAATAACAACTAAAAACTCACACTCGCTACACTACGTGAATAAATAAAAAGTTGTACTTTAATTGGCTGGTGGATATATAAAAACGAAATCGACCATTCCTTGTTTTATAACATTTTAAAAGAAAAACAAAAACAAAATACACAAGAAAAAGCAAAAATGTGAATGGCGACAACAGCCACATTAAGGCTTCATGACTCACCACAGCTTAAGGGCAATAGACCGTGTATGTACGGCTGCATTCTCTGAATCCCCCGAGTTCAATACGTTGTGTCTGACTCTTGTTTCTGTATTGGCGGTCGGTTCGATAACCCGCTTAGTGAGTAAACATAACGCGATTACTCCCCATGACCTCATAAACACACAGAGATCACACATAATTGACAAGACAGGCAAACATTCATGAACAGACAGGTAGACGTTCTTGAACATCTCACACGAGACTGATAACGTTCTTGAACATCTCACACGAGACAGGTAGACGTTCTTGCACATCTCACACGAGACTGGTAGACGTTATTGCACATCTCACACGAGACAGGTAGACGTTCTTGCACATCTCACACGAGACAGGTAGACGTTCTTGCACATCTCACACGAGACTGGTAGACGTTCTTGAACATCTCACACAAGACTGGTAGACGTTCTTGAACATCTCACTCGAGACTGGTAGACGTTCTTGAACATCTCACACGAGACTGGTAGACGTTCTTGAACATCTCACACGAGACTGGTAGACGTTCTTGAACACCTCACACGAGACTGGTAGACGTTCTTGAACATCTCACACGAGACTGGTAGACGTTCTTGAACATCTCACACGAGACAGGTAGACGTTCTTGAACATCTCACGCGAGACTGATAGACGTTCTTGAACATCTCACACGAGACAGGTAGACGTTCTTGAACATCTCACATGAGACAGGTAGACGTTATTGAACATCTCACACGAGACAGGTAGACGTTCTTGATCATCTCACACGAGACAGGTAGACGTTCTTGAACATCTCACATGAGACAGGTAGACGTTATTGAACATCTCACATGAGACAGGTAGACGTTCTTGATCATCTCACACGAGACAGGTAGACGTTCTTGAACATCTAACATGAGACTGGCAGCCATTCATAAACATCTCACATGAGACTGGCAGCCATTCATGAACATCTCACATGAGACTGGCAGCCATTCATGAACATCTCACATGAGACTGGCAGCCATTCATGAACATCTCACATGAGACTGGCAGCCATTCATGAACATCTCACATGAGACTGGCAGCCATTCACGAACATCTCACATGAGACTGGCAGCCATTCATGAACATCTCACATGAGACTGGCAGCCATTCATGAACATCTCACATGAGACTGGCAGCCATTCACGAACATCTCACATGAGACTGGCAGCCATTCATGAACATCTCACATGAGACTGGCAGCCATTCATGAACATCTCACATGAGACTGGCAGCCATTCATGAACATCTCACATGAGACTGGCAGCCATTCACGAACATCTCACATGAGACTGGCAGCCATTCATGAACATCTCACATGAGACTGGCAGCCATTCATGAACATTTCACATGAGACTGGCAGCCATTCATGAACATCTCACATGAGACTGGCAGCCATTCATGAACATTTCACATGAGACTGGCAGCCATTCATGAAGTCTCATTTATGAGACAGACAGACTTTAGTGAACATCACACAGGAAATAAGCAGACTTGTTTTTAGGGGTTTTGGTTTCACGGTACTTCAAAAAATAAATAATTGGGGAAGTGTTTTCAAATTGAGTAGGTTTGAAGGCAATATTATCCCGACAGTTCCCGCTTTTAGGTTCTGTTTATATGTCATACTTTATGTGTGAAACTATAACTGTCGTTTAGGTTCAGCTTCTGTATTTGAATACTGACTTAAATAATTATAACAAGATAATTAATACTTTTTGGTGGCACTGAGTCGACACAAATGGAACAGCTAGTTATCAACATATAACAATAAAATGACTAAAAACAGTCGTTAATTATTGATCTCCGTTGCTTGGCTATTTGTGCTGTTTGTTTTGTTCTTTCTTTGTTAAGACGTTGGCTATTTGTGGACTGTTTCAATCATCGTTGGTCGATGGCATCTTCTGTTTCTAAAGTTTTTATTTCGGCTTATATGACTTTAGTATCAAGGTGAGCTAAGGAATTGTGTGGCCAGCACATAGCCCAAATGCTTTTTCTTTTTCACACACAAAAAAAAAAAATACTTTGGATATACTCATGAATATCGGTAGAACTAGATAAAAGATGAGACTGATTTGTTATAAGGAATTGAGTCCGACGCCTTTGGGATTAAATTGGGATTGTCTTTTACCTCCCAGGTACTATTTCCCATAATTTATAACTTGCAGGCAATGTGGGCCATTTTCTTTGAACGATTAATTCACTGTAGTAACGGCATAACAGTACATTAGATCTCAAGGGTAGGCTACATGTTACAAGGGGAATTACTGTAGCTAACAAAATACAAAGTAAATAAAAAGGTGTTTTGGGGGCTTGGGGGCTTGGGGTGGGTGGTGGGGGACGAGAGATCTGGGAATGACATAAACATTCTGTCCCCCGTCACATAAACATTCTGTCCCCCGTCATTGCCACTTACGGTACATACGGTGATTATTGTAAAGTACATAATTAGACGGTGTAAATATACACAGACACAATAACTTCGTACATTATTTACGGGTCTTTACAATCAATACCAACTAAAGACTGGAATAGTTGTAAACAATACGTTTACCTGAATATGTTTAAAGTACATACAACTCTTAAACCAAATAATGAAATGTGTTATAGGGGACAATAAATAGACTGATTATGATTGGGCTTCGTTAAGTAATAGGAGGTAAGTGGCACTGTGGTGTATCGAAGGTGCCGGGTTCGAATCCTGGAGACGGCTTGGATTCGTTAACAGTTCTGGAGGGTGTCCCTGAGTTTACCCAGACTTTTTAGGTATCTCAAAGTAGTTGGGGGGGGGGGGATAAGTAAGGCTGTTGGGCATTGTCCTGGCCACACAATCCCCCTTTGTATATTGCGGCCACAGAAACTTGTGAATCCTGCTTCACTTGCCCTCCAGATCAAGTTGGGCTGAAAGGGATACTTACTTACTTTGGAACTGCACACGCATCTACGTCTTATGGGGCTTTGTGGCCGAGGTAGCGCGTTCGGCTGGCGTACTGAAGGTTCTGGGTTGAATCCTTGGCTAGGGTTCGTCTCCGGCTCTGGAAGGTGTCCCTGAGTCTACCCAACTCTGATATGTATCGGATTTTAGTAGCATCTTGGAATTGTGCTGGCCACTTAATCCCCTGGTATGCCTTGGCCCCAGAATCTGGTGAACGCTGCATCACCGGCCCTGTGTTTTAATTTGGTCCGACTGGATACCTTTACGGCTCACGTTGTCTTAATAGTCTGAAAAAAAATTTCGATAGAAAAATACAAGCCATTGATTGAACTTGATTTCATCTATATCTTATGTAAATAAAGTATTGATGTAAATAAAGTATTGATGTAAATAAAATACTGATGTAAATAAAGTATTGATGTAAATAAAGTATTGATGTAAATAAAGTATTGATGTAAATAAAGTATTGATGTAAATAAAGTATTGATGTAAATAAAGTATTGATGTAAATAAAGTATTGATGTAAATAAAGTATTGATGTAAATAAAGTATTGATGTAAATAAAGTATTGATGTAAATAAAGTATTGATGTAAATAAAGTATTGATGTAAATAAAGTATTGATGTAAATAAAGTATTGATGTAAATAAAGTATTGATGTAAATAAAGTATTGATGTAAATAAAGTATTGATGTAAATAAAGTATTGATGTTAATAAAGTATTGATGATTATATTAGTCGGTGAAGTCGGAGTATTGTCGATGCATTTTTTGAATGTCATTCCGTGTTTTTGGTATTGCTAGATAGATCTAGACCCAAATATAAAATGCGTCACGGTTCACTAGAGGGGGGGGGGTCATGTATTCTGCGCAGATCCCCTTGTTTGTTGATCCTTCACTATGGAATTGTTTTATTTTTAGTGGCGTGACACAAGCCCCCCCCCCCCCCTCTCTCCCCCTGATTTGATACACATAACTTTAACAGTTTCTATGTCTGTGAGGTTGTTTGTTAGTCTCTTGGTTCAATGTACCACTTTTTGATGACACGCATTGATAGTTATGTACACAAAGTACAACGAATGTCCTAATGGACCAAACACAACTTTAATGCAGAATTGAAACAAATTATCAGTTTATTTATTAAAATAAAAACACCCAGTCAAAAAATAACATAATACTAACATTAACAAGAGATAGATCTAAGAGCTCCAAACTTTATTCTTAAATATACTCCTCATATTCCTTTCTAGATCACGATTTGGCCCATTTTTTTTTTCTTCCATTCTCTCCCCTCCCCCCCTTTGCAACTGCCGTTGCCCAAAAATTATACTATACATCATTTAGGGCATGATTTATGGTTCGGGTGCATTTCATTTGCGCGCAGTCTAAATTCAACTAGCGCTACCCCCCCCCCTTTCCATATCCCCAAACCCCAATATAAAAAAGCGAACCTTTTTCAGTCTTAGAGCGACGCTAGTACTTTGGGGTTTGAACTGTGGAATACCGAGGCATTAAAAACAGTACTGCTCCGAGCTCCTTATATTTAATTGGAACATGTAACAATTAGGCTATACATTTTAAACATATTATTTTATCTCTATACCTTTGTCCACTTGATGTGAAATACGTTATCTATGATGTTACTATGTTAGCCCTGAAAGTTACTGGTCACCACTTCTGCTGGTAAACAGTAGGATTTCAGTCTTACATTTCTGCTGATTTATATTATTTCGTCCATTGCCAAATTTTGTGCTTAAAGAAAAACTTTTGGTAGTAATAAGAGCGTAGCTTGAGCTGAAATTGACCAAGTTGCAGCCTGCCTGGAGTCTAAATCATCCCTGTCAAGATCACTTGCAAGGGGAATCACTCTGTCCTCTCATTAGTACAGTACAAGTACTTGCATTTTAAACAAGATGGCTGAACCTTTTTGTTTTCTGGTGGTAACAAGTATGACTCTCAAAACTACCACCGTCAACCATACCCCCCCTGATCAATAACAGTGATGAGTAATGGTAGCTAAATTAATTGAGTAGAGATATATTTCGACCTGCAGTGACCATTTTGTGGAGTGTATGTAAAAGAGTGCTGGGCTAACCGACATGATAATCTTTGGTTCACAATCAGACCATACCAGACAAGAGAAGAATATACATGGAAGAACTCTAGCACAATGCTATCTTTCCGTCCATGTGGAAAAAAAAAATCAACAACTCAAAAGTTGGTGGAACTTTGTGTTGGTCACGCAATCCCATGGTAAACAGTCCGGTTTAATATTCTACGTTTAAACAACAAGCTTGATAAACGCTATTAGAGTCAGTACGGATATTATAGCAAACGCTATATACACCATTACTAACATTTTCACAGAAATTAATTTTAACTAAGCTTATGTATCGGGTTTGGTGAAAGAGTGACAGAAAGATGGTTTGTCATTTAGAAAGTCTTTTATGTCATTTAAATTATTGAAAAAGTTCGTCTTCTTTGATCTAAAGTTTTTTTTTTCGCATACGTTAAGGAAAAGGTAAAAGGCGTATTTGATACCTTGTGCTGGCCACACAGTCTCATTGTATGCTCTGCATACTGAAACTGGTGACTTATGCTTCACTAGCCACTACCCCACCCTCTAAAGAAAGGCCTTCAAAGAAAAGAAAGTTTGAAAAAAATCGTATGTTAAACCTTGACAGTATGTGTGGCGTGTCTTTCTTCTAGTTCTTGGGACATGGACCAGCTTTGCTAAAGGCTGATTCTATTCAAAAAATCAAATGTCTTTGTACTGTTTTCTTCTGTTTCTGGTTCGCCTTCGATCCAGTTTCGTCGTGTATGTGGATGTATGTGTCTGTGTCTGTGTGTGTGTGCCAAGGATGTCGACAAGTCATGGCATTCCCCTAACACGTTGACTTATATTTATTAAAAAAAAATAAAACGCGTGCACCAAGGGATATTGTTGTCGATAAACCATGCGCGAAACTGTAACTTCGATCAGTGCGTAGTTTATTTGCCAATCTGCCCCTCCCTCTCTCCCTCCATTTTGTTTCCACCAACCGCCATTCCCCCACCGCCTTTTTTTAAAATATAGGCCTTAGTAGAAAACTGTCCAAATGAGTCGAAATTTATTTCTGTGTTCAGTTAATAAATCGTGACGATAGGGCTTCGACATTGCATCATCATTCAGCGTCTCATCTGATCTTCTTAGAAGTGAGTGACGTCTCTTCGGCAACAGTTGGAGTAGGGGCTCACTGTTTCCATGGCCTGCAATAGTAGAAGATCAGATTTAGTGGCTGGACCACAATGCAGTGCTTTGTTTCAAACCCGATGTCAAATGAGCACGAGAGTTGTGCGAACTTAGGGTGATGTGCGGACAGTTAGGCTTGTTAACCTTGTTTCACAAAATCGTTCTGGTTTCAACAAAATCTCCCAGTAATCCTCCGGCTGCCATACCAGTAATATATCCACCAAATACTGCCAAATCTGTATGTTGTCGTTGCTGTGCTATTACTATTATGCAATTAAGGTTGAAGAAAACATTAAAAAATTAGAACAAATTCAAAAAAGAGCTGCACGGTTTATGACTAGTGAATATTCCCAATTGACAAGAATAACACCATTAGTCAAATCACTAAACCTAGAAACACTAGAGGACAGAAGGGCAAAGAGTAAAGTAGTAATAATACATTAGGCATTAAACTCTAATTTAGAAATACAACCCAATAACAACCTGTTGCAAAGCTCAGATAAACATAAAGACAAAAACACTTTCCTTATTCCCTATGCGAGAACAAATGCATATAAGTACTCTTTCTTCCCGAGTGGCATTCGGGCTTGGAATGGGTTGCCTGAACAAACCAGGAAAACCAGTAACTTAACATCATTTAAAACATCAATAAAAATGCAAGACTAGACTCGGACCACGGATGAGCGTAGGACGCAATAATCTTCTTTATAGAAGGAGCGTCTGTAATGTATAAGATAAGGTTATAAATACAGCATCAATTTTCTTTTCAATACTGGAGGCAAGGATATGAAATTAGAGCGCGTATACTCTTGATGTCCCTGGAATCAACAATGTCAAGGTTTTAGTTTTTAAACGATGAAAGAAGTGGTCATCTTGGTAAAAAAAAAAAATAACACTTTACAATACGCTATTAATTATTAGGGAAAAAATAATGTGATGATTTGTTTGACGTCATAACCTAGAGAATATAAGGGAAACCAATGTAATATGTTTCAGACGCCGGCATGATGTCATTAGCATCTGACCATGACGAACCTTTTTTTTCCAAACACTTATCTTGCGCTCTATAAACGAAGGCATCTTGAATCTATATTCAATATCTATATTCAATGTACGTATTTTGAAAATGTATTGCACAGACTTAGATAAATAACTAGATCGCGTAGTCTCCAAATTGTCCATTGTGGATAATACTAAAAAAAAACTCAGTGACTCAGTGGAGGCAGTTTTTCATCACTGGACGTCATTTTATAAATACAATTTTACGGAGTTGTGCTTGTATGAGTTCGTAGGGGAGGAAGTCGAAATCCTTTTCTCCGCAACCTTTGGAGAGTAAAGCGATTTAGTTATCTGTCGAAATCTATGATGTAATCTATTGCTTATATACAAGAAGCCAATACCGACACATGGAATCAATCATTTTACAGCACAGACACATGAAATCAATCTTTTGCAGTCCAGACACATGGAATCAATCGTTTACAGCCCAGACACATGGAATCAATCGTTTACAGCTCAGACACATGGAATCAATCATTTTTACAGCACAGACACATGGAATCAATCGTTTACAGCCCAGACACATGGAATCAATCGTTTGCAGCCCAGACACATGGAATCAATCATTTTACAGCACAGACACATAGAATCAATCGTTTACAGCCCAGACACATGGAATCAATCGTTTACAGCCCAGACACATGGAATCAATCGTTTACAGCCCAGACACATGGAATCAATCGTTTACAGCCCAGACACATGGAATCAATCGTTTACAGCCCAGACACATGGAATCAATCGTTTACAGTCCAGACACATGGAATCAATCGTTTACAGCCCAGACACATGGAATCAATCGTTTACAGCCCAGACACATGGAATCAATCGTTTACAGCCCAGACACATGGAATCAATCGTTTACAGCCCAGACACATGGAATCAATCGTTTACAGCCCAGACACATGGAATCAATCGTTTACAGCCCAGACATATGGAATCAATCTTTTACAGCCCAGACACATGGAATCAATCGTTTACAGCCCAGACACATGGAATCAATCGTTTACAGCCCAGACACATGGATAAATCTTTTACAGCCCAGACACATGGAATAAATCGTTTACAGCCCAGACACATAGAATCAATCTTTTACATCACAGACACATAGAATCAATCTTTTACAGCACAGACATTAGATGCTTTACATTTTACGCTATTATCTTTTTTTGTATTCGTGAAATTTAAAGTACAATTTTTAACCTGTTCGAAAGAAACGGGTACAAAGTTAGTACAAACCACTAGTCTAGTAATACAATAAAACAACAACAGGCATTAAAATAAACATTGTGAAATGTAAAAGCTAGCGTTCATTATGAAAAGGATCGCGTCATATTGCTAGGCAGCACGACTCCATCTTACCCATCGTGTCATAGTTGTTTTGTTTTTTTAAGTTAGTCTCCTCTTTATAGTTTAATTAACAAGATATCAGTGAATTATATTACGGTGGTAGCTCAAACAACAGTTGCCACAGGCGCCTCGATGGACCTTGCTGGCTTGCTGGTATACAGTTTTCACTGTAAATCACCACCACCCTCAAACCTACAGTAACAACAGGGACGTAGAAGGGATATTTTGTTTCCACGTTGGGGTGCGGGCGGGGGGGGGGGGCGGCGGCGGTAAACTTACGCGTCTCAAACATTGCGAGTTTAGTTCAGATTTAAAAAAAAATGTTAAATTAGTTTTATATCAAATGTAAGGTCTTCTTGTCCCAACTGATTTGTCACTAAATTATTGCATGTTTAAATACCCATTTCATGACAACTTGAAGGATTCCTTCCCCCCTCCCCTCCCATGATGTACTACTGGTCAATAAAAGCTACCAATTTGTATTTCATTGACCTTTTTTTTTACACAATCCAGGGAGGTCTGGCATTTCTTCATTTTTATAATAGCCATGTTGAATAGGGCGCTCGAGCTAAAGTAGCGGCGCTGTTTGGGGGAAGAGTGTGGTGGAGATTGGGGAGTCATGCGTTACGAGTGGGGGGGGGGGAGGGGGGTTAATGTGACGTGCCACTGCAACTCGGTCCCAACGGCTTTTCAGTGCCAATGTTTACTCTTTATTTGTGGCAGTAGTTACCAAGAAAATGACCTACTTTGTGTCGGCAGTCTGGACGGGTTGATCTTTTTACACAGAACATTTCCGGAACCTTGGTTCTTTACGATCGCAAGCAGGGGCAGGGGGAAGGGGGGGGGGGCTGGGTTGGTGATAATTATAGCGTCGGGATATCGTGTTTGGTTTTCAGTGCTGATCCCATTCGATACTGGGACCCAACTGTTTTATTGGACAATGTGGCAAGCATTGGGGGGTTTGACCTAGTACATGGATAAGCAAAACCAAAAATTGTAAGAACAAAAATTATTGTGGAGCAGCATATGTAGGAAACAAAATATTTTGTTTGATCAAAATCTCATGTTTACATTCCATTCGATGTTAGCTGGACAACAAGTGATTGTGTTTTCCTTCATTCTGTTTTATCGTGTGCTTACGATCGCTCTGCGACTTGTAAACATTAACCGTTGAATAGTCGGGTTTCTTTTTTCATTGTTGTGTCTGCGGGTGTGTGTTTTTCAATCGTTGATCTATTAGTGCTGTGGGTGATATCGATCAAGCGTCAAGACTGTTTGTAGACATGTGGATTTATCTTTGTCGTTTCTGTTGTTAGTGACACGATACAAACGGTTGGATGCATCCAATGTCAACAGGTTTAAGATTTCTCATTATTGGTGTAGAATTACAAATGAGGCTCGTTCACGAGAAATGTAAAAAAAAAAAACTTGATTAAAAGAAACTAAAAACAAAAAAAAACAACAATAGAATACATATTAAAATTTATTGAGATCGAGATTTTGTTGTTAAAGTTTATGTATTGAAGTATCGTAATCAATTAGAAAAACACGAAAAATATAAGTGCATGACATTGACATTGTATCGATTAAAAAAAAAATTCTCAATTGTCATCGTGTGCAAGGCTTTGTGCAAGGGAACTAATTGTGGATTTTGGGGTTTTCGATTCTCGTCCTGTCTGTGATTAAAATTAAAAACATTGTTTGTGTTAGTCAAACGACTATATTTAGTTATGTTGGTGTAATTTCTCAACACCGCCCCTTATTTTTTGTCTCTCTCTTTCGTCATGTGTAGAAATAGTATATTTATGATGTAAACAAACATCACGTGACACGTGACCCACTGGTACATAACTCAATCCCCCGTATCGAACTATACTTGGGCTATATTTAGAACGCACTAAGCCGTGGTGATTATGAAAGATGACACAGAGTATTTATTTATTCTGCTTTGTTTATTTCTAATCGATGACAGAATTCTGACGACGTTCTTAGAAATGGCAACACTACCTGGCAGTTAAACCCATGTCCTTCATATTGTTGTGTTGTGAAGCTTGAGTGCTATTGGTCAAACGATTTCTCTGGCCAGTTCCAGACTTCTTAGTCTTCCGACTTCCGACGTTTGTTTTTCTTATTTCTTCAGTTATATTGGAGTGTTTAATCTAATAAAGAAGTTTGGTCGGCTTTGTCAGTTTCATTGTACCGCTGTTGCAATAATATGACGGATTAAGATATTGCGAATTTCATATTTGTTGAATAACGTCTGCTTCAATTTTCACACATTTCATTATTGGTAGTTTTTGTCTTGTATTTTTCTACCATAATATACTTATGACTTGTTTCTTTTTTTAATGTATAAAGGCATATTATTATTCAGAATAACTAACTAGAAGATTTTACGGAAGACAAACACTTTTCCTTTGATGTGAGAACATTTATCGTGTATGTAATAAATTATGTGCCTTATTTCGTCATAATCGGAGTTTCTCCATCGACGGATACTACTTTGGATATTGAACATTTCATGTTATTTTTATGTATGTTGAGTTGATGACATCACAATGATGGTCGTTAAACCACACCCACCCTCTTCCACGGTAAGTTTTCTTCTTTTCATTCACTCATTGAGAAAGTGTGTTTCTGTCTGTCCATTGACAAGTCTTAACGATTATGCAAAGGTAAAAAAGAAGAACATTTCCGGTCTTATTCGATTATTTGCTTCGAAACATGTCTGTGTGCTACGTTACTGGTTGTACGAAAATATGTAGAGAATTAAATTTTATTTCATTTCCAAAAGATGGCGCCAAAAGAAAACGATGGATTGTGAATGTCAGATTTGAAGAATCACCTATTTATTATACCAAACTAATTGCTTGATGCAAAAGAATTTTCGTGTTGTTCATTTATGAATCTCCGCATTGTGTTTTTTTAATTACCATGGACGCAACTCTTGACTAACTTATTTTATAAACAAAAGCTACATTTAGCCTAACGGCCTAACGCGACTAACACTTTGAGTGTTAATTATCGCATACTCACTTTTGATGTTAAAAACGGATTCCTCATAACTAATCTTGTAGCCGTTGTATATTTCTAAAAGACAAGAACTGGCTGTCGATGTTGAAATCAATTGTCAAATAGCACCAAAAGCATGGTTTTTCTTTACGAAAATGGCGGTAAATTTCACCGGAAGTTCACGATCATACAGTTCAAAAGGTCACACCTAAGTAAGACTTGTCAATGTATGTTTATTACGTGAATGCTGATATTGCCTTGATATAATTTGTTGGTTTGTCTGGAGTTGGTGGTGTTTTTATTGTGTATCTGTGTTGTGCCGATGTGACGTGTTTTTTTTTTATAGTTTGTGTTGTTAGAATAGAGGTGTGTGTTGAATGGTGCCGTCTGGTGGGCTCTGTTCGTATTGTTTATGTGTATGTGAAAATTGGGTTTGTATGTTTGTGTAAAGGTTGAATTTTTATGTTTGTGTGAAATGTTTATTTGTATGGGGTCTGTGTGTTTTTGTGTGTGTAGGTTTTGTTTATATGCAGAGTTACTTTATATATAAATGCGTGGCTGTTGTTTGCTATTGCGATCTAGTGTCTATGAAGTGTGTTGTGTATGGTGGTTGCGTTAATGGGGTGTTTGTGATGAAGTAAATGATTAATTTGCAGGAAAGTAATTCGTCCGTTAATTATTCACTCTGCGTTTTCAATTCAATCAATTCAAGCATTCCATTCCTAATTACAATGTGTAAACCCGGCCGAACGATTACGGGCTAGACATGGTCCGAGAAATCAACCGCGTGTGACGAACTATCACTGCGCCGTCCGTGCCCTTGTTTATTTGAAATAATCACGCGGACTTCAGTGATCACGGGCGATAATCACTCGGCGCCCTTGTATTAGTAAAACGCCATTTGGGGAGAATGTGCGCGAAGTGCTTAGAAGACAGAGGGGGAAGTAGATTTAGGTCAATTTATCCTTTGTAAGTCAATGACGTCGCCAGGGTGTGCACTCCTTTCATCTGACCACTCATTGAGACGTAGATTCCTTTTGTCGTATAGTCTTATCTTAGGGTGACCACCGGGTAGATCTATTTGGTAATCGGACCATGACCACATGGGCGAAAGGACCCACAGCTTGCCCCTCTTCCTGTTGCCCACGCAACCTTGTTTCAAGAAGGTGCGATTGGCTATCTTAAGCTGAATAACCTGACAATAATAGATTATCCAAGTGTATATAAAAAATATTTAACTTTTACATATTAAAAGAAGACGTCTTCCTATTATACACGCTAGACTAAGCGACTAAGGCTATTCGTAATTTTGGATTTACGGGACTCAGTTCGGGATTAGGACTTTAACGATTTCCCATTGTTTATATATTGTGCGTTGATGGATGTTTCTTATGAGAATTTGGCTTGATTCCTTTTAAAGTACATGTTATTGATAAACATGACGTGTTATATTTACACGTACAAGGAAGTCCGAGATGAGAAAATTTTATTTCATAGTTATAATTTTTGCTACTAGGACTTGCGCAAATGTGACACGGCAGCGAATCCACATGGTGATTTGTAGGCCAATAAACTTATTTATATATTTCATGTACAAGAGATGGTTACTTATTTCATTCATGCATGTGTGCATACTATGAAAGTTTAGAGATGCGGGCGTCTCTTATTAAATATTGTGCCAAGCAATGCACCAAGGGACGGCAACCTACGGACGCGTGCCAGTCTTGGCACGCAGAGCGATTTTAATTCGCACGCGGAAGACTACCAAAAAAGCCAATTCAAGTACTTCTACAAAAAGTTAACTGCTAAAGCAGGATGACCTTTAGGCTTTTGGCACACGTATTGAATTAGAAATCCTACTTTGGCACACTGTTATCAAAAGGTTGCCGACCCCTGCCATAAACTATAGTCAAGGTAAAAGGTAATAGCCATCTTTTTCCTAGGTTATAAAACAGGTGATTGGTGGACATAGATGTCAACTGGAACAGATCTACTTTCTGGAGCACGAATACTCAGGGTGGGCGCGCAGAAAATGGTGCACCCTACTGGCCACACTGTGCCCTCATCACAGTGTGTGTGTGGAGGTTGTGCGTGTAATGTGTGTGTGGAGGTTGTGCTTGTATGGTGTATGTGGTGGTTGTAGAGGTTATGTTTTGTGTGTTGTGGTTGTGCATGGACATAATGTTGTTTCTTTGGTGTGTGTGAAAGTTGTGTTTGTATGGTGTGTGTGGAAGTTGTGTTTGTTGGGTGTATTTGGAGGTTGTGTTTGCATGGTGTTTTGGGAGGTTGAGTATCATTACTTCTTGGGGAGTTAGTGTTTTAATGTTGTTTAGAGATCGTAATGTATGGTGTTTACGGAGGCTGTGTTTTCATGGTGTGTTTGTATTTGTTGTGGCTGTATTTGTATTGCCTGTGTGGATGTCATGTTTGTTAGATGCGCTGATGGGCAAGGGTTGTATCTGTGTGATTTATGTAAAATGCGTCACATTATTTCATTATTTGCTTGTGAATTAAACTTCGATTACGTTATTGTTTACACATTTCGTACACCGGCATGTTTAGACACATTTTCCAACTGCGGATGTTCGTCAGCTAATTCTCCATGACCCAGCGTGCATTAGTCATGGCGTATTTCCCCTCCACACGTTGTTGTTCGATTATATAATTATAGCAGTGAATGCTGGGCACTGTTACAACGCCTGTAAATACACAAGTTACATAGAATACCTTATCATACAGACTGTTTAACAATGTCTCTGATATGATACCAGGAAAGACGGTCGCTTTCATAAAATACAAAATATGTGTTGACGCTTTATAAATATTTACTATGGGTTATAAAAGTTTGACATGACATAACATGTGCGCCGCGTGGTGCGGTTTTACCCTTGAGGCTTTTCAATCAAATAAAGTGAGTTATTGCCCATTACGTTTTTTATTTTGTATAATATTGTTTACATATTTACTGTTCTATATCTCTCCTGTAACGGAATTATGAATGTGGATAAAAACAACAATATTGATGAATCTTGCATTATTTGCATATTGTTTTTTTTTTAATATTCTAAAAGTAGTCTGGGCGGAAATTCAAGTCAATCCAGAAAGCTTTTAAATTAAATGTAAAGATTTCAAAAAGTTTACGAATTAATATAGGATTGGATGCATTTGGTTCTAGCCAGAAAGTTTTCTGTCTATTACTTGTGAAGTTTTTACATTATTATTTTTATATTGAAGACTTTTTATGAAGGTTTTTGCTTTCAATAATACTTTGTTGTTTTTGTTTTGCTGCTATCACGAATCATGAGCTTTAATTAAATTTTATATCGCTGATATGTTGGCAATAATGTTACATAAGTTCATTTTTACTCCCTTTATATTAACTCGTACTGTCTGTCTAGTTGATTGCTTGCTTAACTTTGCATCGATTTTTTTGAACACTTCCCGTCGTCCAATCGAGCTGAAACTTGGGCAGCAGACTTGTGGCGACTAACAATACATTCTATCAACTTTTCAGTTAAAAAAAACTTAATTATACTATAATTATGATTTTTTTAAAATTTAACAAACACTTCATAGATAAATGGTCTATGGTTTGGTTTCACGTTGAAAATGCCGGTCCAACTTTTTATGGTTTTTGCGGGCCACAGCTAGGAAAAAAAGGATGCGCTGAGATTCGACGTCATCAAACTTGCCGCTCTAGCTTTGTAAACAATGTTCCTTACAAATTATGATAGGAAAATAATACTTAGTACCAAAGAAGACTAAAACAAAAGATATTTCTTATAAATTATTTAATTACATGATGGTAAACTTAGTTTACAAATAAAGGGAGTATGGGTTAGTTAGGGTTATGGGTTAATGGGTTAGTTTTTTAATAAACTAGTTGTGTTTTAAGAACTAGATCTATAACGTATGCTATGACACTATTTTTTTTTTGCGTTTGTTAATAGTGCCCTTGTTTAAAGAGCCTTACGAAATTTTCCTTGACTTAAAATTGATATGGTCGTGCTCTTGTATTGTGAATTCTGACGACTTATTGTAGTAGCAGTCCCCATTAACATTGGCTGGTGCATTTAGTGCATTATACTTTGTCTTTTAAAAGTGAGAGAAAGGGAAACAAAAGATTTTTCCTTTAGCTCAGTCAGACAGTCGTACTGAGTCGTACTTGCCACACTCGTTTTACTTCCGATCTCTAAGGGCGTGACCTCTGACACAATGCAAAGTCGTTTCGTCAATACAGTCTCCAAGGGAATAGACAATACCATCTATTTTTGTTTTGAACGAAAAGGCTAAGGGACATGTTTCCTAGTGTTAACAGGCTACTACACCTAGCTAGTAGTCCAGAAGTAAAACATTTTAAACATGCAGTTGTACACTGCATTAAATCGTATTTAAGGAGATCTAATCTTTGATTTGCCCCCATAGTTCTAATAATTGTTTAAATATTTAATCATATCCTTTTGTTTCATGTTCAATGTTTTGTTCTAGTTTCTCACAGACACTAAGTCCTAACAGAGTCACACTATATTAAGTTTATCTGGGTACAAGTCGAATCTAGTAATCTAGCTTGGCTTCTCTAGTAGCCTTGAAGTCTGTAGAATAAAAGAAGAAATGCAAACTAAAATTCCTGGCTTAAACACAAACAAGGAAGTAATAAAGACAAGTCCAGTCCTTGGTATCTGTTGGCAAATAGATTTATTTATCTCTGAAGTCGACTCGAGTAATTGTGAATCTTGGTTAACTGCATTTCTCTCTCTCTCTCTCTCTCTCTCTCTTTCACTCTCTCTATCTCTCTCTTGTTCATTCCCTCAATCTCTCTACAGCTGTTATTAATTTATTCTCCAGATCCATCTCTGTCATTCCCTCTCTGTCTCTCAGTTTTTCTTTCATTCTCTCTCTCCCTCATCCCGTTTTCTTGTGTTGCTTGTGTATATTTGTGAGTATATATATGGGGGGAAGGTATTTAAACCTGGAAAGGGGTACTTATCTATTACTAAATTTTGGAGATTGTTAACCCCACTGTGAGGAAGTAAGGGGTGATGTGGGTAAGAAACATTCGAAAAATATTTTTTTCATATAAATCCTTTAAGTGTATTTTTTAATGCAAAGATTTTGCCATTGGCCGTCAAAGCTAGATATAATAGATCTAGACATAGTTATACAATAGGGGGGGGGGGGGATTGTGTGAATCAGGTGCACTCAATGTGGACTAAAAATGCGCATCATAAAGTGGAATAAAAAAAACAATAAAAAAAGAAAAAGAGCAACAACAGATTTTTTTGGTGTTGGAGTGGGGGTGAGGCTGAAAATGTAACAGAATGTATTGTCATTGGCTTAACGTCTATGTGCCAAGTTTCAGTTCGATGGGATGACGGAAAGTGGGTCGGTTAGCCTTCCGAAGTTCGGGTCACAGAATAGGTATACTTATTCGGGTCGCCCACCAGACTTGAACTCCGTTTGGACTGAGAGCGGATATGATTAATCCTTTAAATCCCTGGATATGTACTCTGCCGTGCAACGGAGCACGTTTAAATCTCCGTAGAGAACAGTGGAACGATAGCTGACGAGACGGGGGGCATTGCCGCAGGATATGCTCCACTGTCTCCTCCTCCTCCTTACAGGGACGACTCCGCAGGTTGGAACCTGGCAAAGTATGCCTCAAAAGGGCAGTGGCCAATACTGCATTGTGATGTAATGGATTGTTCCGACCTATTTAGCCGCCAGTATGGGTCGGCGTGGTTACGGTTCGTCTACAAGAAACATACATACATACGCTTTGCGAAGTTGATATAAAATACGGTAGATAAAAGTGATAAAACGATTTTTAAAAGAGGGATAACAATCGCCAACTTTCCCACGTCAATATGAAATGTAAAGCAATCGGCAACCATGTTATCCGTCAATGTTGTAAAGAATTTTGTTTTAAATATCACAAACCTTTGACGTAATTGTGACATACCCGTTATCTCACCGTTTTTACTGTGGAGGAAATCGTTGATTAAACATTGGAAAGGTTGGGTTGAGGCAGACGTCAAGTGCCGTCGCGCACTATTTCAATAAAGCAATGAATATCATATACATTTTGGTATTCAATGAAAACTGTTGGCTGTTTTTAGTTTTCCAGACCTTAGATCAGGAGTGTCAAACACGCGGCCCGCGGGCGCATGCGGGCCACCAAGTGGATTTTCTTGTGGCCCGCCAGCAAGCTTACGAAATATGAACAATTCGTGAAATTCAGACAGATAGTACTGATACACATCAAATTCTATTCTTAATTTTATATTATACATAATATACTTAAATATAATAATGATAGTTCACTTTGGTTTAATTCTTTGTGTCTAAATTGTAAATTGGCATATTATTAGGGTAAGTAGTTAAATGAGTTAAGATGTACGAAGTGTTTTTTGTTTACTAGGCTCGGGGTGTTTGAGGGTGGGGGGAGGAGTGCGGCCTTGACACATCTCTCAAGTGATAAAATGGTCACATGTCTTCATTCGAGTTGGAGGCCCCTGCCCTAGACGATGGAACAGATGTGTTTATTTCACTGAAAATAGTTGTTATTGCGTAATTATTTTGTTGTTGTTGATCAGCTTTCATTGCTCTCTATAACATAGGTTCTCAACCTTTTTCGGCTCACCGCCCCTTTTACAATTTTTTACCGTTCACCGCCCCCCCCCCCAACTTTTTTTAGCGTTCTCTCCCCCCCCCCCCCCCTCTGGAAGTTAAATGGTCAATATAGTTTCCGCAATTTTTGTTAGTCCGACCAGATTTCTGTGCTTTTTTATTGTAAAAAAAACAACTGAAAAGGAAACATATTGTAGGAATTAATAGATACAAAAATACCTAAACAAGAGGCTTTAAAAAAATCTATATTAATGTGAAGCGTTTGCCTGGTGTGTTGCTAGTAGTTTGTCTATATTTATTTCAATTTTGGTTGCAAAATACTTAGGTCTCCACGCTTCACTATTTGCAGTTTGTCTTATTTTTCTTTTTTTTTGACAACAATTAGCATAAAATCCACTTTCCACTAAAGAGGGTGATAAGAATGCAATAAAAAATGTTTCCAAAACTCACAGACCTAGAGAAACTGTTTGATTTTCTCCCAAAGAATCGCATTAGCTTTTCAAAAGCTCGAGCACCGAATCCAAGTCTCATACATTATATTTAAACAGTCATCTTTTACTAACCAACGCACCTCTGTGTGCAGTAGCCATCGCTTGTAGTCCTCGTCAATGAACAAATATTTATTTTGCCACATAGTACAAACAATAAGTACAATAAAGGCAATAAAGGCATAGTCAAAGACGTAACTAGAAAATTCTGAAATTGAAAATTGACAGACAATAACAAAAAAATATGTCGAAACAATAATAGTAATACATATATTAATAATAATAATAATTAATTAATTTAAGATATCAATACAAAACTGTCTAAAAAATCATGGAATGCATTAGGCCTACTTATTTGTGAACTGCTGTAATATTGTAGTGAGCGATACAGAAAACCACCAAGACTTTAGTACAGTAACTAAATGTTGTCACACAATAGACAGCCAAAAAATCTGGAACAGACTACTTAAAAAAATAAATACAACATCAGTATACGATACGCCATACCATCGCCACTGGAGCAATTTCTTTTACACTAAAAAGTCTTCTAGTATACGTATTAATAACCATAATGTTGAATTCATATAAAGAAATAATAATTAGTCAGTAATATTTGTTATATTACAAAACAGAAATTGTTTGGCATCACTATTGAATCAAATTATAATGAATGTGGAAACATTTTAATTAAAGGGAGATAATTGACCCGTTTCATTTGAGCTAAGATTTTTTAATGTTTTTTTTTTCTTTTATATACAAAAATGGTTTTTAATTTATAACTTAGAAAAGATCGAACTGTAAAAAGTATTTTTAAAATATATAAATATTCTATGACTAAAAATGTATATGTATATTTTCAGACATTACATTATATACCCAGTTTGTATGACTACTACATAACCATTCCACTCAACGCATATCGCATACGTTTTATGCAACTAATTAAATCTTAGATTACCTCAGTTAAACTGGTCCAAATATCATTAATATTAGAAGATGTTAGGGCGACATGGATCGGTCGGCGGCAGGGACAGAACTTGAAACGTGTCCGACGTGTCGGTTGGCAGTCCGGCAAACTAACCACAGGATTAGGTTTCCGCACACGATACTTGTCTAATACTGACCCCTACTTCTTCGAAAAGTCCAAGCGATTCCTATTTTCTTTTTAGGATAATAATGTGTAGGCCTACTGTTAGGGGATATCGTAGGCCTACAGTTAGGGGATATCAGATATTTAGCAGCACTTGCGTTTACATCACATTTCATCCTAAAACGAATTGATTACAAATAGGAGCGGTGTTCAAATTATATCAGGTACGTTTGTACCGCCCACTTGCCCTTCACCGCCCCACAATCGCCCCCGGATACATCAGCGCCCCCCTCCCCTAAAGCCTCTCGCCGCCCCCGGGGGGGGGGCGATAACGCCCCCGTTGAGAACCTATGCTCTATTACATTGTGTGTGCGTGTTTGTTATTATATTGTTCTGAGATCAATGATCTGGGACTTGTCTGTAAAACAGGCAACATGCGTCAATCTATCTGTTCAATAATTATTGGATCATCCAAGTTCCGCTTATTATCTTGTTTACGTCAAGAACGGGTTTCGCTTTGCAACTATGAGGTAAAGTACAGGCTCGCTTGGCTATTGTAAGCTTAAGAACGGTCTCTTTTGGCGTCTGTGTGTAAGAACCGTCTCTTTTGGCGTCTGTGTGTAAGAACCGTCTCTTTTGGCGTCTGTGTGTAAGAACCGTTTCTTTTGGCGTCTGTGTGTAAGAACCGTCTCTTTTGGCGTCTGTGTGTAAAAACCGTCTCTTTTGGCGTCTGTGTGTAAGAACCGCCTCTTTTGGCGTCTGTGTGTAAGAACCGTCTCTTTTGGCGTCTGTGTGTAAGAACCGTCTCTTTTGGCGTCTGTGTGTAAGAACCGTCTCTTTTGGCGTCTGTGTGTAAGAACAGTCTCTTTTGGCGTCTGTGTGTAAGAACAGTCTCTTTTGGCGTCTGTGTGTAAGAACCGTCTCTTTTGGCGTCTGTGTGTAAGAACCGTCTCTTTTGGCGTCTGTGTGTAAGAACCGTCTCTTTTGGCGTCTGTGTGTATTAAGAACCTGCTCACCTAGCTTGTGTTACGTTTTAGAACCTGCTCGGTTAACCTTTTATATATAGGTTCAGGAATCGGTTCGGGTCGAAAAGATCGGATATCTCCGCTGCAGTGTTGCACACATAGATCTGTCACATGTGCATTTAATCTGTTGTGTTGTCCACAGCTGAGGTCAGAGGACAGCTCCAAGTTTAGCCACCTTCTGAAACAGCAGCGCAAGTTCCGCCAGCACCACCGTGTGAGCAGTCCTGCCTCCAGCCCACGCTCCCAGGCATCCTGGTATACCCACGAGTCCAGCACAGCAGGTTGGTTATATTTATTGATATTTGTAGGTAGACATATTACAATAGATGCTGTCTTTTCGTGGAGAGAGTGTTGGGAAAGGCTAGTCTATGTACACCATTGCCGTGGCTAATGTTTTCTTCCCGGGAGAGATTTAGTAAGGGTGGTTCCTTGTTCTAGACGTTCTAGTAGCCTACTCTTTCGAAGCGCTCATTTTACATGATATGAAAGAGCATACTTAATTTTTTAATGCAGAGATCAGATCTGTACAGCGGTTTTTAAAGATTAAACTTTGTTATTTTTAATACAAGTGGCTAAATTTTAATTTTAACGCTAACCAGTGCATAGGGCATAGACCAAGGAAGATATAACAACATGCTTGGTCCAGACAGTAACCGTCCAGATGTGTCCGCTAGATCAGGGTTTAGCAACCTTTTGATTATAGTGTGCCAAATGAGGATTTCTAATGCATTCAGTGTGCCAATAGCCTTAGTCAATCTTGCCCTAGCACTTATTTCTTGTAGAAATGCTTTTTTTAGTCTTCCACGTCACGTATCATTGAAAAAAGCACTGCGTGCCAAGTCTGACACGCATACCATAGGTTGCCGATCCCTGCTCTAGATGGACGTTAAACAAGAGTTTACAAACTTCAAATAATTGGCTGCTTTTTAGCATACGTTTGAATAAAAAATGTTGTAATTGTAGGTGCATTGTAAGCACTGTTATCACCTTAGCAATAGGTAGTATAGTGTAATGGTCGGCAACCTATGGCAAGTGTGCCAAACTTAGCATGCAAAGCGATTTTAAATGGCACACGGAAGCTTCCCCCTCCCCCAGAGCATTTCAAGTCTCTGCTACAATACAATGAGTGCTAGAGCAGCAGGCACACTATTATTAAAGGTTGCCGACCCTTGGTTGAGTTCATTCCTCTCTATACACATTTCTATACATTTTGTGTTTGTTGTTGTTGCTCATAACAATGTCAGCAGATTGTTCCTGCCCAGACACGTGGTCTCACTCCAGCCTACTCTACCGGCTTTTCAAACTTGAAGTTAGGCAGGTTACGCCGAACCAATTCATAGCTTTCTGTAAATATGTCAGGCTAAAAAAATAAACATTTACTGGGTTTAAAATTTGAAATTCAAATATATTTTGTACAAACAGAAGACAACGCAGACGTGAATTCCTCACACCTGTCTTTAGAATCAGACTTACCTGCAGGAAAACATGTATGGGCAGGTACGTTGCTCCCCCTCTCCCCTTTCACATTGTATTTTATTAGCTCAGTTTATGCATATTTATCTTGAATTGTGAAACTATTCTATAAGCTTTACGTTTTATGACCCGATCTGCTTGTGCCAGTAGAAGTAGATTTTTTTGCCAGCTTACATGTATAACAATGGGATTGCATATCCAATGCAGTGCCATTTCAAGGTTCATGACCCATGCAGGTTATAGGCTACTTGAAGGGATATAAGGATTTGTTATGGGGTTAAGACTTAAGTCTTGGCCTGACTAGATAATACCTTAGGTCAAGTTGAACCTTATGCCCACAAACAAAATCAGAGTCAGTGGATTATTGACACAGCTGGGGGGGGGGGGGGACAAATAATTGAAATAGTTTGATGCATCTGGCTATTAGTTGTCTAACTTTAAGAGAAGACTGTGAACTTATGTGTGTGTGCATAGAATGTAGTCTTCATACCACTAAATCTCCTCAACTTTGTCTAAGTCATCTTGAGTCATCTCTTTTTTTCAAGACTGGGCAAAGCTTTTTAAGTTTTTTACACTGTGTGTAGACTGTACATTAAATTGTTGCACATTGTCTTCACAGAACCTGCAGATGTAAGAAAACATCTGGACGAACCAGCAGCTCATGCCAATGATATCAGATTACAGGATGTCACCAGTGGTAGGTCTATTGAATGGCGAAGTAGAACTTTCCAAATAATTGTGCCATACACGTACAATACTCCTAGACCACACTGTGCCATACACGTACAATACTCCTAGACCACACTGTGTGCCATACATGTACAATACTCCTAGACCACACTGTGTGCCATACACGTACAATACTCCTAGACCACACTGTGTGCCATACATGTACAATACTCCTAGACCACTGTGTGACATACAGGTACAATACTCCTGGACCACACTGGGCCATACATGTACAATACTCCTAGACCACTGTGTGACATACAGGTACAATACTCCTGGACCACACTGTGCCATTCACGTACAATACTCCTAGACCACACTGTGCCATACACGTACAATACTCCTAGACCACACTGTGTGCCATACATGTACAATACTCCTAGATCACTGTGTGACATACAGGTACAATACTCCTGGACCACACTGTGCCATACATGTACAATACTCCTAGACCACACTGTGCCATACACGTACAATACTCCTAGACCACACTGTGCCATACACGTACAATACTCCTAGACCACACTGTGTGCCATACATGTACAATACTCCTAGACCACACTGTGCCATACACGTACAATACTCCTAGACCACACTGTGTGCCATACATGTACAATACTCCTAGACCACTGTGTGACATACAGGTACAATACTCCTAGACCACTGTGTGCCATACACGTACAATACTCCTAGACCACACTGTGTGCCATACATGTACAATACTCCTAGACCACTGTGTGACATACAGGTACAATACTCCTGGACCACACTGTGCCATACATGTACAATACTCCTAGACCACACTGTGCCATACACGTACAATACTCCTAGACCACACTGTGCCATACACGTACAATACTCCTAGACCACACTGTGTGCCATACATGTACAATACTCCTAGACCACACTGTACCATACACGTACAATACTCCTAGACCACACTGTGTGCCATACATGTACAATACTCCTAGACCACTGTGTGACATACAGGTACAATACTCCTAGACCACTGTGTGCCATACACGTACAATACTCCTAGACCACACTGTGTGCCATACACGTACAATACTCCTGGACCACACTGTGCCATACATGTACAATACTCCTAGACCACACTGTGCCATACATGTACAATACTCCTAGACCACTGTGTGACATACAGGTACAATACTCCTGGACCACACTGTGCCATACATGTACAATACTCCTAGACCACACTGTGCCATACATGTACAATACTCTTAGACCACACTGTGCCATACATGTACAATACTCCTAGACGCCACTACCCCATAAATATACACTATTCCTATATCACCATGTCCCATACACTTACAATACTCATCTCAAATTACCAACTGTAAAGCTGCAAGTTTCATTATTTTGTTAAGGTCGGAATTATATTTTTTAAATAAAATGAAATATTAGAGGGTAAGAAAAAATCTGCCACACATTCACAGTAAAAGTTCTAGCATTAGTGTCAATTCTTAAAAAAAAAAAAGTTCTAGCAATTATTGGATTTATTTAATTACTATGCCAGGATCCATTATTACATTGGCCGAACTGAAGTCACATGACTTTTAGTTTAAATTAACAATTGCCAGTTTTCTTTTTTTGTCTTCAGTTCAACAATAATATTTGTTTAGTGAGAGCAATATATTTTTTTTCTAATTTAAATTTTGCTTTTGGGATTATATTCTGTTAAAGTTTATGTTTATTATGTTAGTAAAGTTAGACTATGCTGTTTAAAGCACACTGTTTGTGAAACTATTTCATGCCCATCTGAGACACAATTTTATCTTTGTACTCGGTTACTATTCATTTTCCATAAGCCTACTCCTGTATATTCTTTCTTTCTGCTTGAGACAGATCAGCCCTCTACTTTCATTCTTTAGTTGATGAAGATATAGATTACTGGAGAAATATGAGTGAATTTCAGAAGAAATACACATTTTTACTGAGGAAAAAAAGATTTTAATCCAAATTCAAAATAATATTTATGATGCGCTTTTTTTAAATTATATATTAATTTTTTGAGGTTTAATGTGTTGAGAAATTTTATGAAATGAGTATTATCAAAGCTAATAAAGAATTTTTCTTGATCTTGTGATTATTTCAACAGATTGTGAAACAAGGAGCAGTGTTAGCTTATTAGAATCAGACTCTGTTTATCTCCCATTTGATGTGCCTTCTAGCCCTATTGAAATACGAAGACCTTTCACTGCGTCAGACTTGCCAAGAAAAGAAGAGTTCGCCCATCCTGAGGTCAGCAGGGCTCACCTGACCAGGCCACACACTGCCACAGAATCAAGGTTCCCAACTTTCACCAAATATGACAGCCTCGAGCAAAGACCAGTCCGTCCGTTAAACCAGCATGTCATGAAAGGCTACGTTAAGCCCAGCTTTGACGTGGCCAGGCCCCCCACCTCATCCTCAGAGCCTTCTGTCAGCACCCACAAGGACAGCTCATTGCCCACCGCGAGGAGCCAGGACTATGAGTCTGGAAGCGAGCAGACCGCCAGCGAGTCAGATGCTCCAAGCCTGAAGCAGCCGCCACCAGACAGTGGCCACCTGACACAACCCGCCGCTCAAGTAACGGAACACAGCAGGCCCGCACACGCCCCTCAGGATAAGCTCAACCATATTAAGACAATTGCAGGAAGCAAAAAGGCCGTTTACCACAGTGGCTACAGGCAGAGAGAGAAAGTCTCCCCATTTCTTCACGCAGTCACCAAAATAAAGTCCCCGGGGAGTCACTCTCCGCAGCATGGCAGTCTAGAGGAAAATATAGTTGCAAGGTCAGGGTCACCCGACAAATTAGTCAAGGACACTAAAGAAATTAAGGGGAAGCTGAACATAGAGAGGCTGGAAAAGCGAAAAGCCATGTCCAAAACAGAAGCTAACAATTCTGTGGCAACAGATCCTCACTTAGGTAAATAATTAAATGTATGGATTAAATGCAATTCACAGCTATATTTTATGTGCCTCAATTTCAAAAGAGTAAGAAATTTTAACTCTTATAAAAAATTGTTATACTTTTTAAACTCCTAAGACTGTCTTTTATTGTATTCTGTAAAACTGAGAGTTACAAACAGTTTATGCTTTTAAAAGCAGATATGTGCAAAACACTTTTTTATGATAAACTTTGCTGACCCTTTTGATCAGGTCACAAAGCTGCAACACTCATTCAGGCATTCTGGAGAGGCTATTGGGCCAGGGAGCACAACACTAAGGTAGTCTCAGTACGTAAAGAGATCAGAGCAAGAAGAGCTGAAGATCACATCATCTTATTGAGGAAAGATTTAGAGAGGTAAAACTAAACAATGCTCATTTAACCCTTCCCATAGCGACCTACTTTCCTGCTATGCATACCTTTTTTTTACTAATTACTCCCTACAGCCCAGTCTTTATTTCAGAATGGCTGAGACATCGATAGGGTTCCAAAATTATTTTTGTACTTTTTTTTATAGAAATCAGCAACTGTATGAAAAAGAGAAACGCATGCGAGTTTTACAGATGGAGGCAATTAGACTTCTGTATCATGAGGTAAAGATACTAATAATTTTTGGTCATTTATTCAACTTGAAATTTGTAAGTAAGTTTTTTTTATAGTCATGGAAAATATTTACAATTCAAAAGTTTGGTCATTTTTATTTACCGTATATACTCGCATATAAATGGCACTTTTTTTACAGAAAATTTTGACAAAAAGTAGGGGTGCGACTTATACACCCGACTCTGTTTTTGAAAAGTTCGAAAAACATTACTACTCTGTCATAAAGTTTCCTACATAAGCCCTATAGTTGATTGGAGTTATGCATAATTATTACGATATGCCTTTATTTGATTATGTTTGCCTTATGCACGATTAAAACAATTTTTTTAGAAAAGTTTCCGAATTAGGGTGAATATTTAGTAACTTTTATATTTAAAATGTATGCATTTTTGAGATATTGAAACGCAGTGTAACCCGGGAAGTCGGGGTGCGACTTATGCGCGGGTCAATGACAACGTATAAGGAAAAAAATCTTAAACTAGGGTTGCGACTTATACACCGGTGCGACTTATACGCGAGTATATATGGTACATTAAAAAAAATCTTTTATTTTTGAAAGTTGTTTTTCTTTTTTTTTTTTGCTTTAAAAAAAAGTATCTAGATCTATGTGATGTGTAATTTAAACATTTTATGCATTACGGTTATGTTTGAGTGTTATTATGTAATTGGAAAATTATATAAAATTATATATGTAATTAGCAAGTCATATTTTATAAATTAAAAAAAAATGCATGCAGTTTTGTAATTGTTTCAAACACAAGGAATTAAAAAATCATCAAATGTCGGTTGTTGTTTATCTCACTATTCCAGGTCCAGGTACTGAAATCTCAGAGTTTATCCTCCAGTAAAGACCTAAACAATTCATCTACCAACTACAGCCCACTGACCACTGCAATACCAAGCTCAGCTATACTGGGAAGCACTGAAGGAAACCGTACCCAGGAGCTGGAGAGAACTTGTCAAAGTCTTCAGAATCAGGTAGACGCTGGCAATAAAATTCTTTTTTCATAACTTTCTGAACTTTCAGCAGTCTCTAGGAAAAATGAGGTTTGACTCACAAAAGTATCTCTGGCCCAAGCATACAAGGGGACTGTGTGATCTACATAGTGTTGTGCTAAACATAATGTTTAAGATATCAATAAATTAATAAATTACTAGAAAAGTTAAGTACACATTTCAGACAATGGGGGTTAATGCAGTAGCCTAAGTAGAAGGGGGCTGTCACCCCAGGCGTTTAAGTTTGGATAGCCACTAAAATGACACTTAATAAAGTAGTACAGTGTAGTTAAAAAAACTATAATTATAGCCGACTAAAATTAGTTAATTTGTTATTAACTACATGAAAAAGTAAAACTGATTTCACTACACACTATGCTGTCTTAACCTCTGTGTACATTAGTTTACTAATAAATAAAGATTAACAGTTTAGAAAACTAACCTCCCAGCCTATTGCCCTGGGCACTATTTTTCCTAGTCATGCAACTAAATCCTTAAGTCAAAATCCATCAGTTTCTTTGGTCATGGCATACAAGAATTGAATTGTTTAGTCAAAATATCCCCCAGCATGATCAAATCTTGGGTATGGACTAGCAATGTGAATCCAGTTGAACTCCATTGTGTTATTTAAACATTGTAAGCTGAAATTATTTCATTGTTTGTAACCTTTGTTACCAATCATTCATCATCATCCCAAATCATCCTTAGGTATCCCAGCTGCAAGAAACTCTGGCCTCAGTTTCATCAGCAGTGTTCAAGACAAACAGTTTAGAGACTTCAGGCTTTGATCTCACAGGTTCATTTCATATTTAATATAAAATATGTTATTTTTGCTAAGTTACTTCTAACAACTACAATGATCTGAACTATTGAGTGCTGTTTTTCTAGTCTATATATATTCTTTACGTTTGCTTTATTTCTTCCACGCTATATAATAGGGATAAAAAATAAAATCGATGCATATTTTCGGCTCCGTCAATAGTCTTAACCAATCCAAATACTTTTGATTTTTACCCGCACTGCACTGAATTCAATCCATTTCCTGTTAGACAATCATTGTAGTTAAAACCTGAAACAAAACACTTTAAAACCAGCCACCAGTCATTTTTAATTGAGGATGTCTCACAAGATTCATACGATTCAATGTTGATAACCGCTGCCATTATTTTCTGTAGACAATTCAGACAATATACAAATAACGCCCTTCAATGAAGATGCCAGTGTCTGTGGGAAGCCTTCATATGATGAAACAAAATATTGGAGTAAGTGAAACATGAATTGAAGTTTCTTTCACCATTGCATGTCCTTAGACAATTGTAGCATTAGCCCCAACAATTTCTTCTTACGTGTAATGAGATAATGAGGCTAGATAATTATCAATCACATTTCTATTTTAAATTTTAACTATCTAACAGTGTTAAAATCACTAATACATGAGCTCTGGGTGCTGAGGGTCATGTGTTTGAAGTTCCTTAAGATACTCGAAGTTGAATGCACACTAACTTTTATCATACAATAGTACTTGTGGGGTGCTAAAAATAAATGGCATATTTTAAAAAAATAATTCTTTTTTGCACCCAGGAATGACTATCATAACATTGAATCCAACTTATAAGCTAGTGTAATGCAATTTAAAAAATGAAAAAAATATAAATCATAATTTGGTGTTTATTTTGTAATATATTTTTACCAAATCATTTTACATATACATTGCCTTTATGTTCTTTAAATTATGGATACCCATAGTTTTCACTCTGTCCATTGGCCAAAGTGCTCTTAACAAATTAATGGTACAAAATGCTCTTTGAAACATTTTTATTAACATTCTTATTCATGTCAATGGCAAGGTAGTGTGAAACAAAAGTTTGGATAAATTATATCTATTAGATTTACTTCCCCATGCCCATTAAATAGAAATGTTGTTTGATTATATAGGTCTGATACCAAACTCTTTGTCACCCTATCCATCTGAAGAGGAAGAGTCCTACTTCCAGATGGTTTCAGTGCCTGGTGCGCCCACCCCGCCACGCTGCCTTAAACTTCAGCATCACAGCCCTAATGCGCTTGTGTTGTCATGGAAACCTTCAACTTGTGGTAATGCCTCAGAACAGGAGGGGAATAAGCATATTCTAGGTAAACTTTAAATTTTTCCCTGAAGTATTTTAATTATTTAGTGTTTATTAAAAAGTTAAGTAAACTAGTTTAGAAGCAGTTAAGTGAGACAACAACTCTAAAAAGACGTGCGGAGAGAAAAGGCAGCAGACACCTCAATTACACCACACATTCTTCTTCAATGCTGTGACCATAACCCAAAACCAACAAATTAAAAGTTAACATTTACTTCATCTTCTTGAATTAGGACTAGACGTAACCCACTTTTCTTATATTTGTCCAGAAAAGGCACTAGGGGTCTTTTAGGGGAAGGGGAGGAATAACATTTTGTGATGTGTGACAATGAATGAGAGTTGTTTAGGATATGATGTCCCATAAAAGTAACAAATTTAGAATAACTATAAGCCTGTTGTACTTATTGAAAATAAATTATTAGTACCTTTTTTTTTTTGCTCACAGTTTTCCAATCAATTTAGCTAGTTAGGCCTATACTTATATATTCAATTTAAAAGTCACCTTTTAAAAAATAATAATTTATCTCTTTTTTTCCTCAAGCAAAAGTTTTATAGGATAGGGGATCTGACCTTTGTAACATCAAATCAGAATGATGGATGGGCATTTTGTGGCTCCGTTTGAAGATTGGTCTAACTGTGGGTGAAAAAGTTAAAATATTGTGTACCCCACTCTTTGAGAGAAAACACTTTGCGACTATATAAAAAATATTTGATGAAGCCTGTGTATTTTCTTTCATGTAATTGCCTTTTACACTGGAAAATACTAAAATTATACAGTATATTTAAAAAAAAATATTTTTGTCAACTATTCAACAGGTTATAAAGTTTTTGTCAATGATAAACTCAAGGCTTTTATACATCAAAGTACTTCAGTACTTGTGGAAGGCTTAAAATCAGCTTTGACTTACAAGTAAGCATTAATTTTACATTTAATAACAAAGATAGTATTTCAGTCAAAGAAATGAAAGATAGTATTTCAGTCAAAGAAATGAAAGATAGTATTTCAGTCAAAGAAATGAAAGATAGTATTTCAGTCAAAGAAATGAAAGATAGTATTTCAGTCAAAGAAATGAAAGATAGTATTTCAGTCAAAGAAATGAACTAACAAAAATGAATTTCACCAGCTTTTTAATTAAAAAAACATTGAAAAAAATGATGGGAAATTTTAAAACATACAATAGTATTAAAATGTAGAGAATTTTTTAAAAAATACTATTCTCTAAATGAAGCTTGTTATTGAATAAATCTACAAAATCTACAACCAATGTTCATATAGAAAATAAAGACAAGCACAATAGATAATTGTATGTTATCTTTCCAGTTGATAAGATGAATTACAGACATTTTATATTGCATATTTAGTGGTAAGAAGGTCATTTAAAGAATAGTTGAAGGATATTATAATTATTGGGCTAGAAATGTGAAATATTAAATGCTTCTAATTATTGTTATTTTTCTGATCACTAGATTTTATGTCAAAGCATTATCAGGATTTGCAGACTCATTGGAATCTAACATTCTCACTAGTAAATTGGCCAGGGGCTCAGAGAGACTCAAGTACACACCAACCACTGAAAGCTCAATGGACAGTGACACAGAGGAGGCTGATAAATCAAAGCAAAGACCAAGGCGGAGCAGAAAGTACCAGCGACCAGACATCAAGAAGTCCAGCCAGTGGGAAGAGATTTCAAAAAATCCTATTTTGCACAGCAGTGTGAAATATAACAATTTACCCTCTGATATTTTTACGCAGCCGAAAATTCATAAACATAGACATAGTGGAAAAGGTCAGCCCGCTCATGAAGCTCAAAATGACTTGTCACAGAGCTCCGTGTCTGATGTGGATAAACAAAGAGATAAGAAGTTAACTCAATCACCGACTTACAGAGGTGGAGCCACAGCTGAGGTCAAACCTCAAGCCAGCGAGTCAGGAGAAAGCCTGGCATCGCCAACTTTAAGACTGTCCCAACGTAGGAAGGAATCGCCTCCGAGCGGCTCTGACCGACCCGCTCAGCAAGCTGGAAAGAAAGATCCTGAAGGATTAAAAGTATCACCTGTTTGCGGCACCGCTGGAGCTACAGCTGAAGAACCTTCGGCAAAAGAGCAATCTCCCAGCATGTCTGAAACTTTTACCATTGAGAGAGCCACCTCTTTTATTGAAAGCATCCAGGCCATAGCTGAGCAAAACCTAGGTGGGTTGACATTCGGTAGCCCAAGCAGTGGACATAAAGGTCACAGGAGGACAAGAAGTAGGGATCTGGATAAAGTTTCCCCAGAGAGTGGTGGAAATGCAGAGGGTAATAGAGAATCCTCAAATGTTGGTGAAAACTCAAAAGGATTATTAAAGCAGAAAAAAAGCAAAAGCTCTGAAGGAGATGTTGTCTCTGATTCTTCAAGTAAAAGTCATGGTCATAGAAGGCAGAGAAGTAAGGACTTAAATATTGCAGCTGACATTCAAGAGGAAAAAGACCAATGCAAAAAAGAGGAAACTAAACTGGAAGGCAGACTAGAAAACCCTGATGATGATGCTGTTTCCAACATCCACGGTGAAGGCATGTCTTCACTTAACAAGCCAGTTATTGATGGTAGACATCGCCACTCCTCAGGCAGCCGCCCAAGTAGTCCTGTGATCAGCATAGCTTCTAGTGAAGAAAGGCCCAGAATGTCCATAGCTGAGCAGCTGATAGAAAGAAACAAGATCAATAAGTTAAAAGAAAACAGTCGCTCTGTAGATTCTAAGTTTGAGACAAATCGAAGATCTTCTAGCAATGAGTCCATTTCTAGTGCACCTGGTGATTCCTCCAAAAGGTCACCAAGCGCTGACTCATTGCCTGAGAATAGCAGAGAAGAAACAGAGCACAATATTGAAAGCAGACATGCTGGGCATGCAGTGCAGGGCCGTAAGTCTCAACCTGTGAACCAAAATGTCATGTCTCGAGATGCATTTCTTTTACCCAGCATGGAGGGCATCAAAAAAGACCTGCACGGCCACAGGAGATCCACCATGGATGATAAGGATGGTGAGGTCAGCTCCAAGCCTCCGTCTGACGATGAGAAGAGGTTGAGTCGGTCTCGCAACTTAAGTGAAAGTGATGCAGAGAGCCTCTCCCAGTTGCCCCCAAAAGCAGCAAGTGAAAGCTCCAGTGGTAGTCATTCTGATGACAGCAGACAAATTACAAGACCAAGTAAACACCAAAGGTACAGTGTTACTTGTCTACTTTGAAAAAATATTTCTATCAAATTTTTCTTTTGATGTCTTGCAATGTTTTCACAACTCATATCTGTCATAATGCTTAATACTTAACAAGGCCAATTCACGTAATAATTGCAACAATATCATTTCACCATTAACACTCTAAGTCTTAGGCATTATTTCCATCTAGGCTAAGCCATAATCATATATGTGACAGTAATTACAGTTCCACATAAAAAACTCAGTAATTGGTTGATTTAAAAAGGCTAACAAAGACTCAGCTTATTCTCTATTGAATAAGCATTCTCCTCGACTGCAGTGAAAAGTTACAGCCTTATTTTTGCATTGAATTGAACTTAGATACATTTGTAGCTTTGTTAGAGGGAAATTATATGCACCTGGCTGGTGAAAATATATGTATTGGAAGGCTTCACAAAATGATCAATGTGTATGAAGAGAACAGCATACATGTTTAAATTTGTGAAACATAATACCAGTAGTAATTATCTTATATAAATTTTTGTTTGCAAAAATATATGTTTTTTTATTTATATAAAAAATTAAAAAGTGACTACTGGTATATTATTATAATAGTAATAGCTTTTTTTTTGGTATTCTTTTTCATGTAGGAGTCCTTCAGATCACTGGCATCCTCAGACAGACTCTAGCCAACTCACCCACAGCCCCATTATTATGGAAGGAGGAGTAAAAAAATCTGGCACAAGTGTGAGAAGAAATCAATCATTTCATGGCCTCCTGCCATCTAAACACCAAGATGCCAAATCTTCAGCCTCAAATGAGGTAAGCCATTTTAAATGCTTTGGTTGGCATATAATTTTTCTTATTATTTTAGTTTAAAAAGAAAAAAAATTTTATTTGGGGGCAAGAAATATTTTTTTCAAGGTCATCAGAAAGGACATTTCTTTTTAACTTTCATAAATAACAAATTATTAATAATGTTCAATCTCTTCTCTGTTGACTCAGTTGTTTTTTTGTTTTTTTCAACTTAGACTTTGTTTACCAAAACTATAATTTAGTAAATCTGTTTTCTTTCCTTTAGGAGAACTCTTCAAAATGTGAAGATCCAACTAATGTAAATGTAAGTATAGTTCTAAGTAATAATTTTGGGTTCTTTGTATTTGATCTGTCACTTTCATGAAATTGTGTTTTTCATTCACACAGTTTCATAAACCATCAATGTTTATATTGAAAAGGTTAAAAAAAAATTTATACCATAATTAAAGAATAACAAGAAAACCTGAATATATAAAAATTATAATTTCATCCATTGTTGTTCTTTCCTCTGGAAGCGTAGAGATTTCTAGAAAAAAATGTTTGTTATAAAAACAACAATAACTAAAAACAAAACTATAATGCAACATTTGTTGTTATTGAGCCTTTAGACTATGCTAATGTGTAAATGCTCAGGGTGTAGGCCTAGTTATCTGTTCACCAATGCCATTACACAGCCGCTTATTTCTGTAAATTGCATGCAACTTAATTCCCTAATCTTTCCTCATCCCCTAGGCAGTTTGTGACACAAAATAGACCACTTGGTATGGTGTGCTGTCTTATTCATCACTTTTTTTTTTACTATTTAAAAAATATTTTTTTAATAATAGTAGGAATAGTTGTTGTTTTTTTCCCTGTATCTTTCTTTAAAAAAATGCACTTAACATTTTTGGGCAGAACTTTGAAAAGTTATGATTTCTTAATCTTTTTTTTAATATTAATCATGTTTGCATTGCAGTTTTAAATTAATCTTTTTAAATTAATCTTTTTTTTTTGTAATATAATTTCTATCATATTTAAAATATAAGTTGTTTTTTTCTTCAATTTTATAAGTAGGCCTATCAGTTTGTTTTTCTCCTAATTAATTAATCATTTATGATATGAATGAATGCACTGTTTTGTGTAACATATGCAGTCAATTGCTTGTTGTTCTAGTTGAAAAAACACATGCATCCCTGATCACAGAAACTTAGATCTATGTTTTATTTTTATTTATTAGAAAAGCTTAATTATATACTTATTTTTAAGCACATATTTTAACATTGGACCTTCGCACTAGTGGGTGTAATTGGGACAAGTAGTTACATTTCTAACATTATAAAACGTAAATGCTTCTAATGTGACTAATGGGTTAATATTTTGCATGGTTTTTTTTTAGTAATGACTCAAGAACTAGCTATCCAAATATCATAACCTGAAGTACAACTTTATATTTTTTAAATTTCTTTTTACTGACTTGGAAATATGATAAAATAATTAATATAATAACCATGTTTACAAAACACACAAAAATGCATTAAACCTTGCTTTCTTCAAATATCTAGTCACTTCAATTTAAGTACATAGTATACTGTTAAGTTTGGTACCAAATTAACATCTGTTTAAAGACCTTATTAACCATATATAACTTGAAATGTAAAAAAGTACCATTTCTTGAGAAAGGGTCTGATATGATATTTCTGTATCTATTATCAAAATTATTTTTTTTACATGTTAAATAATTAAAACTTATGGTTTATAGTTTATTTTATTGACTACACTTTTATTTAGAAAAGCACCATACATAATAGCACTTAAATTCTAATGCTTGAAGTAGTTTAGTTTATGATAAGAGAAATAACCCTTGTTTTTTTTTTTACTGCTATATTACTGCTTTACTTATTATGCTATATGATTACTTGCCACCATAAATTAATGTTACTGTAAGAGATATCTACGGTATTTATTTAAATTGTACTGTAAAAAACTTAGTGTGATTTTGGTTTAGTTTAAAAAATATATTTTTGTCTTTACATGCACTAAACTTTAAGTTTAATTCCATGTTTTTTTTTAAATCTACTCTAAATGCAGGATCCACCAATTAGAAAACGATCTCATCTTAGGAGTCGAACACCTAGTCCAGTTGGCAGCAGAACACCCATCTTGTCTGCAGCTCAGTTGAAACGCTACTCAGAAGGAGGCAAGCAGCTGTCAATGCTGTCAGGAAAGGAGTAGTATGAAGAAATCAGTATTCTAAACTCTTAGTCATGTTGCATTTTTTTTCTCTTCTTAAGACCTTTTCAGTCAGAATTGTCATTAGTTAGCCTCATTTCTTTTTTTTTTTTGTATTGGGTCATTAACAAAAAAACACTGCCACATCATCAGATTTTGTTGCTATTTTTTTAATTAAGAAATTGCTTCTGTGTTCATGATAATACAATATTACTACATCTACTGTTTATTAAAATTGTTCTTTCTACAGTCATTAGAATTTGGTTGGAGTGCACTGAGCATGTTAAATGTACTAACATGAAGAGATGCACTACAGAACTATCATCATCATTTGTTACATATGCAAGTTTTGTGTGTGTTTTTTTTAATATGAGAAATCATTGAAAATCTCGTGTGTTAGATCAAAATATCTTATTGTTGAACTTATGCTGTGATTTCTGGCCATGTTTATATATATGATTATATGTATAAAAAGCTTAAAGTACTGATTGTGTCATTATGCTCTATATTATTTGTAAACTTGTTTATTTAGTTGTTGTGCTTTTGGTCTGTAAAGTGTGATAACTTTTTAATTTTTGTTGTTCCGTACCTATCCATATTTCCTTTTAGTTACTGGTATTTTATTTTAATTTTTTTTTAAATTATATGTCCCTGTTTGAATTTACAACAAATAAAACATACATTAGATACTTGTATTGAACTTAGAGGTATAAGTTAAAGAAATATTTTTTTGTTTGTATTGCTGGAGTTTTATAACAAGAAATTTTATCAATGAAAAAACTAAACCACAGTTTAGCAGTAAAAGATAATTCATTCATTCAGTGTAAGTTGTATATATTATTTGTAACAAAATATCTTATAACTATTCCATAATGCAACACTTTTATATTTCATAAAGGACATTTTAAAATGTCCCAAATGTATGATCATTTGTTGTTTTTTTTTAACCTTTTTGTATTCATTTTAAAATTCATAATAAAATACATAATTGAAAACAGGATTTCTGTCTTTGATTTTATTTTAGTCATGAAAATATTAGACAGAAATTGTACAAATCGTTGTTTGAAATCATTAATAAAATGCTACAAAACATACAAAGACATGAGAATCAGAAATCAGGAAAGATTCAGGTAACTGACACGCCCCAATGAATCAATATACTGTAGTTACTTAATCAATGGGGAAATTATTTCTTCAGTTTGTTTCAAAAGTCTGATACTTATTTCCATAAGGAACCCAAGAAAACACAGTAATAATATTTGTGAAGAACCTAGGGAATGTAAAAGTAAGACCAATATAACAGCAAAGCACTAAATGGTTTATTGAATTCTCTTGAATTCCAAGCAATGAGGTGGTTGTTTTATTTTTGACTCAAGTCATACCAATAATTACACTCATCTATTCTAATTTTGTTTTAAAGTAAATTAATTTTTTTTAAATATTATTTTTCGCAACTTAGAAAAAAAAGCACATGTAATTTCTGATTTTGTTAATTCTTTTATTAAAATTTGTGACATCATTTCTGTCACGTGGTATTTAAATAATCAATTGAAACAAAGCATTTTAACTACTTTATATATAAATGTCAACTTTGGATGACCTTTAAAATTAAAATACATTTTTTAACATTTGTTATGCAACCCCACGGAATGGTACTGAAGTCGGCAAAATAGGATATTTAGTTTAATGTATTGAATTAAAGCTAATTCTATTATCTACATGTTGGTGAAAAAATCTTTAAATTCCATTAATTAGTTCAAAAGTTATTCAAAATTACATAAGTAAAGGTAAGGGAAGTCCTTTTGGAGAAAAATGAAAAAGAAAACGGTACCGATTTGTTAAAATTTAGCATTGCAACAGATAATTAACTATTTCCAGGACAAACAATTATTAACCAATCTTCATGAAATCTAACAAACATAATGATAATGAATTAATACACAAGCTGTTAAAGTTTTAAATGTTTTAAGTAATATCTATTATATTTTTTTACAATTTAATGTTTAGAGGACATTTTGCGTGATTTTAGACAAAAGTTGCATAAAAACACATTTTTGAGGGATTTCTAAACATCATTTTAGCTTGAAAATTTCACAGCTATAAGTTAAGGCATTCAACATTACAAATCAATAATAATCTAAAAAAACGCCCTAGGACCCTTTTCTGTACATTTTTTGCATTTATTGAAAAATCAGTTTTACCGACTTCCGTACCGTTTCGTGGGGTTGCGTCACATTTTAAGTTTCTATCAAAAGTGGACAAAATATATTTAAGGATATTAACTTGTATAAATATATACAGTGTTCACAATATTTTATATAACATTTTTTTAATGTTGTCTGAAAGCAAATTGTAAAGAAATATTAATACTGCTTCTAAAATTCTTATACAAATAAAAAAAAAGACTTTTTGTAGACAGTTCAAATGTATATAAAATTGTAAATAAACATGAAAAAAAACATGAAAAAAAAACATTGGAATACACAGGACTAGGAAATAGCATTATTAGGAATGGATCGTAAGAAGGTGTTTATATTGACATAAAATGTAGCCGCGTGGAAAAACATCCGACTGTCATTGTGGATTAAAATTCTGCATTTAACAGTGAAGATTGTGTTTGGGTGCGGTTGGGACACAGCAAGGGAGGACAAAGTTTATATTGAAACTGCCACCTCAAACAAAGATGATAGGAAATAATGAAACAATTAAAAAGAATAATCAAATACATTTCCCAATTGCACATTAAATGTGGTTGTTTTCAACAGAACAATCTTTTGCAAATGGAAACAAAACATTCACATACAAAAGATTTAATGATATAGATATATAGAATGAATTGCAGTCTCATCAGATTTAGACAGCCTTTTGTACAAGTTATTAATAAATAATTTCAATAACTTAAATTTTAAAATAAAATGAATTGGAATGATTACAAAAAGAAATAAAAAAAAAGAAATGATGATCAATTTACATGGGTACATATTCAAAGCTGAGATTCTACAAACAATTATTTTCACTGAGATTTTCGATCAGCAGTTTATCACTGCAAAAGTGAGTCTATGTAAGCTTTTGATACAAGCTTAAATAACAGAAATTAGTAAAATAATTATAAAATGGGAATCAACCCACTGATATGTATTTGACTCAACAATAATTTCTATAGAAAACAGCATGCAAGTAGTCATTGCAGTTCATTTTTTAACAAAAATAAAAATGTACTTATAATTCATTTTCTGATCTGGACAAATATTTTTTTCTAACACTAAAATATATCAATTGTCATTAGACACTTTAAACAGAATAAAAAAATGAGTACATTTAAATTACAACATGTAAACTTCAATTAAATTATACATTGAATACATCACTAAAAAAAAACAATAAAAAGTGAATGAGCCTCAATCTTCTTTTCAGTCATCATCTCTGTGATATTCTCTTTTGCCCATTTCTGTTTGAAAGTTTTGTCTATTTAATAAGTTAAGAAAACATGTTTTGTTTTTTTTAACAACAGAGAAGCTAAAGAACTATAGTCAGACATTAGACTCATAGTATAATGGTAGCAAGAGAAGACTGAAAAGGTTAACAATGAAAGATATGTCACCACCCATAATGCCCCCCATGGATGATGTATGATCAGAGAATACAAGTAACCCAGCAGGCACACCATGTCATATCAATGAGGAAAAAACACGGAAATCACAAAAACATGTGGAAACTAAATTTTTTCCTTGTCGATACGATTCAGTGTTTCGCTGGGAAAATGGTGTAGAATCAGAATATACCCTATAAGTAAGATGATGTAGAATTATAAAAATATCCTATAAGTAAGATGGCGCATTGTTGTATACATGTATTTTTTGTATACATTTTGCCCCATAAGATCAAAAGAGCTGGTAATTTTAGCCTAAAATTTTAGTCTAAAATTAATCACATGTGATATTAATAAAGGGCTTCTTAGAAAAGTATTATAAAGTGTTTAACACTTAACATGCCAAATTCGACTAAAGTCGAATTTACAAAACTCTTTCTGTATGCCAATTTCGACTTTAGTCGAAAATCATGGTGGTCTTTAAAAAATGGTTCAAAACCTTAACCTAATAGTCCGAGGTACAGATTTTGGATCTTGTACCATGACTGGCATGACTTTTTTGACCTCAATCACCAGTCTTTTCGGTATTATTATTTGTAGGGGTCACATGGCGAAGCGTCCGTTATAACTTTACGTAACAGTACTAATATACGAATGAAGGATTAACTTTGACTAGAAGAAAAAACGTTATTATTACTATTTACATGAGAGACAAACATAAAATTCTAAGCTGCTTTGTGGATAATGTAAAAGCACTCTTTCCTAAAACGGATGAATTCTGTGACGTCACAGACTTTTATGACGCGTTATGGCTATGATGTACAAAACTTTAGAATGGCGTCCAAGTTACAAGTACCGTACTATATTGTTTATGATTATCTTGGGACTGAAACCGTTTCTGTGTCCTGTTAGGTTCAGTTAACGGCTTGTTCTTATGTAAATGTGTTTATATGTGCCCTGTTATAATTTCTGTGTGTTCTTGTGTAAATGTGTTTATATGTGCCCTGTTGTGTTTACAGCGTGTTCTTATGTAAATGTGTTTTTATGTGCCCTGTTATAATTTCTGTGTGTTCTTGTGTAAATGTGTTTATATGTGCCCTGTTGTGTTTACAGCGTGTTCTTGTGTAAATGTGTTTATATATGCCCTGTTGTGTTTACAGCGTGTTCTTGTGTAAATGTGTTTTATGTGCCCTGTTATATTTACAGAGTGTTCTTGTGCGAATTTGAAATATATTTTTTCTATTATCAATACATGTATTGACTTTTATTGTAAATAAAATTGAGCTATGGTTTATTCAATTGTTTATCGTTATGATTCCGATTCGGGTAAGGAATATAATTATGACAGTTGTGTTATTTAGAGGATAATAATAATTTAGATTTAGAAAGTGATTCAGATGGTGAGATTGATTTAGCCTGAGAAATCAGTGCTATTTCTAGCTCCAATGTACCTGCTCGTATTTATGACAAAACGATTGAGAGGCGTAAAGGTAGCATTGCAACAAAACAGCTTATTCTGACTGGGAAGTGTTAGGAATGATTTTGTTGACCTCAAAACGAATAGCTGTCCTCATTCAACAGTAGACAATTTGTTATTTTAGATGTTAACAAATTTTGAGGCTGTTGATTTTTCCTGATACTCTAATGAAACACATTATAAACAAGTTATGAATGAATGTCAAATGAGAAAAATGTGAATGATGGATCCCACCGCATTTCTTGCTCTTCATGTAGCGATGGGCTTGTGCAGCAAATCATCAATAGATGGTTATTGGGCTACAGGACTTTGGCTCACATGCCATTTTACTTCAGTGATGGGGAGAAATAGATACCAAATTATAAACTCGTGTCTTCATTTCAATGGATAAGATCCGCTCTTCAAACTGCGATCGTCATGGGACAATAAGCCTCCACTATACCGACAAGTTTATGGACCAGGACAAGCTCTTTCAATTTATGAGTCTATGGTGACAGTCAAAGGACGTTGTTTGTTCAAACAGTGCATCCCATCTATGACAACTAAATGGGGCGTAAAGGCTTTCATGTTCTCTGATTCCAAGTTATTCTACTATTGTGGTTTATAATTTACAGGGAAAAAGACTTTCATTGGAAGAAGGCAATACTTTGATCTGATTTGCAGATAAGAGTGAAAAGGCCACATCATCTACACAGACAATTACATCATTAGATTTATGCTAGATCAAAGGTGAAAAAGCTAGGCACAAAATTCTTGAAAATTCAAAGTCTTATCCAAAAGAACTCAAAGGAAAAAAAAAGGTAAACAGGTGATCCTCCTATCTTTGCTGAATCGAATTACTTGATGTCACAACGCAAGCTTGATCGCAAGCGTCTCAGTATTACATGTTTCTATCAACTGTGGGAGGCAATACAACTACAGTAAAGCGTATTCGAGACAGAAAACTACCAGAGGGTTACAGAACAATAAAAAAAAACGACCAGAATTACAATGATCACAAGGGTGGTGTTGATCAGTTTGACAAAATGAAGGTATTAGCAATTGCTATCCTCACAAATCAATCAGGTCGTTCCACTCAATCTTTCATTATACACAGAAGTAATTTTGATAAAAAAATATTGGTTATAGATAAACAAGGACGCTTTCATGACAGCTAAAAAAAATTTTTGCGAACTGATACTTGAATCCCTTATTCAGAACCAAGTAACAAGGCCGTGACGAAAGAACACTGCTACTGCCCCGACCCTTAACATTGATGAGAGTCTAACTGCACGTCCAGTTCCCAATATATAAAGTCAAAATTTACAAACCAAACTGTCTTTTTTGTAAATCCTGCATTTAAAAAAATCAAACAATATGTGCCTTTATATTTCCAACGTCCATCTCTCCATTGTGCCAGGTTGTTTTTATCTGTATCATACGTCAGTGAATTATATCATTGATGGACGCTACAGCAGTAAATTAGTATAATGTACTGTTTAAAAAATTTATAGTTCTGCACAATCGTTTCTATTTGTATTTTGATTGTATATTGATTCTATTATTTGTTTCGAAGCAGTAAATTAATCTTTTGTAGGTGCTGTAATTAAATTGTATAGATGTATAATGTTTAGTTTTTCTTTGATATATAATCTAGGTTAAGTTACACACTAAATTTGTTCAATAAAAAGTTTTCATTTGAAATAGACCCTCAAGGACCAGTTCTTTCTTTTATAGGTTTATTACCATATTGCTTACAAACTGCACCAGAAAAATAATGCCTTAAAAATATTAGATTTTTCTAAAAATGTCACAAACTCAAGATGGCTGCTTAGGTCACGTGGCGCTCATTTGCATGAGAATTCAATTTTCCAAAGTGGTCTTATATTCTACATATATGGTAAGATTTCATTACTCAGTAGTGACTAATTACATATTTATATATGTTTAAATAGTCTAACCAGTTTTGGTCAAGTGACAGAAAATTGAAAAAAATCGTTTCACAATTCATTGGCAAAACAAGGGACAAAATGAAATAAAAAATATTTTTTTTATTGTCGAATTTCGTTTTTAGATTTAGCATTATCTACTGGCTATGTTTCTATGTTGTAGCAGTACACTCATATTTGTCGATGGTTCTCAAAGAAGAAAAAAAGTGGACAAAAGTACATATTTTTCTATAAATCTCACAATTTCAAGATGGCCGCCATGGTCACGTGACACCAATTTGCATGAAAACGTTATATTTTAGTATGGTATTCTGTTTTACATATATGGTAGAGATTTCACAAGTCGATATTGAACTGTTACCGATTTGTACATATTCAAAGATACTAACCAGTTTCGGTAAACTAGCTGAAAATTGAGCAAAATAGGTTCAAAATTAATGGGCAAAGCAAGGGGCGAATAGGAATAAAAACTACTTTTTTATTGTTGAATTGTTTTTTTTTTACTTAGTGTGGTCTACTAGCTATGTTTTTATACTGTAATAGTGCACTCATATTTTCCGATGGTTCTCAAAGAAGAAAAAAAGTGGACACAAGTACATATTTTTCTATAAATCTCACAATTTCAAGATGGCCGCCATGGTCACGTGACACCAATTTGCATGAAAACGTTATATTTTAGTATGGTATTCTGTTTTACATATATGGTAGAGATTTCACAAGTCGATATTGAACTGTTACCGATTTGTACATATTCAAAGATACTAACCAGTTTCGGTAAACTAGCTGAAAATTGAGCAAAATAGGTTCAAAATTAATGGGCAAAGCAAGGGGCGAATAGGAATAAAAACGACTTTTTTATTGTTGAATTAGTTTTTTTTACTTAGTGTGGTCTACTAGCTATGTTTTTATACTGTAATAGTGCACTCATATTTGCCGATGGTTCTTAAAGAAGAAAAAAAGTGGACACAAGTACATATTTTTCTATAAATTTCACAATAACAAGATGGCCGCCATGGTCACGTGACACTAATTTGCATGAAAACTTTTTTTTTTAGTATGATATTATGTTTTACATATATGGTAACGATTGTATGCTTTCACATAAGTCCATTAATTTTTATTAATTTTTAAACTCCACACACTAATTTTGTGAAATTACCAAAAAAAAACTAGTGGCAGTGCAGCACATTTTGCGTAAAAAACCTTTGGCATGTTAAGTGTTAAAAAAGGGAAACTAAAATTTTTCCTTTTGGTTGGATGAATAATTAGGGTAAAGGAATACGGAAATAGATTTTTTAAAAATTGTTTTTTAATCGGATAATAAGAAGCAAAGTTGCATTTATTTCAAATTTGCATATAAAGTGAGCTAAATTAAATGAAGTACATGTCTATTTAAAAATATTAGCTCTATTTTTTAAAATATCATTAGTCTAAAGTATCATGGAAAGTTGTTCAAAAATATAAAAAATTCTGTATGTAAATAAAAGAAACACATTTGTATAGAAAAAGAAAGTTTTAATGAGGCATTATAGTCAATAGAACTATATATTTTCCTACACCATTATGGGAAGTTTTGTGGCCAGCAGAATCAAAAGAAACCTAAACTTTCCCTGACTGCAGTGTGTCGCCCATCAAATGTAACTAATATAATTAATATAAAAAAAACTATAAAAAGGATACACTGATAAACTTAAACTGTGAAGCTGCAAAAAAGAAAAAGTATAACAATGCACATACCATAAAATTATTATCTAAGCATATATGTGAAATGGTTAATATTTGTTCTTAATATTGACAAAAAATTGCTAAATTAAATTTCATAATCAAGAAAATAAAAAGAAAAAAAAAAGTTATTGTTATTGTATCTTACCTGAGCTATAAGTTTGTCCATTTTGTCATTGTTTGTATCTTACCTGAGCTATAAGTTTGTCCATTTTGTCATTGTTTGTATCTTACCTGAGCTATAAGTTTGTCCATTTTGTCATTGTTTGTATCTTACCTGAGCTATAAGTTTGTCCATTTTGTCATTGTTTGTATCTTACCTGAGCTATAAGTTTGTCCATTTTGTCATTGTTTGTATCTTACCTGAGCTATAAGTTTGTCCATTTTGTCATTGTTTGTATCTTACCTGAGCTATAAGTTTGTCCATTTTGTCATTGTTTGTATCTTACCTGAGCTATAAGTTTGTCCATTTTGTCATTGTTTGTATCTTACCTGAGCTATAAGTTTGTCCATTTTGTCATTGTTTGTATCTTACCTGAGCTATAAGTTTGTCCATTTTGTCATTGTTTGTATCTTACCTGAGCTATAAGTTTGTCCATTTTGTCATTGTTTGTATCTTACCTGAGCTATAAGTTTGTCCATTTTGTCATTGTTTGTATCTTACCCGAGCTATAAGTTTGTCCATTTTGTCATTGTTTGTATCTTACCTGAGCTATAAGTTTGTCCATTTTGTCATTGTTTGTATCTTACCCGAGCTATAAGTTTGTCCATTTTGTCATTGTTTGTATCTTACCTGAGCTATAAGTTTGTCCATTTTGTCATTGTTTGTATCTTACCTGAGCTATAAGTTTGTCCATTTTGTCATTGTTTGTATCTTACCCGAGCTATAAGTTTGTCCATTTTGTCATTGTTTGTATCTTACCTGAGCTATAAGTTTGTCCATTTTGTCATTGTTTGTATCTTACCCGAGCTATAAGTTTGTCCATTTTGTCATTGTTTGTATCTTACCTGAGCTATAAGTTTGTCCATTTTGTCATTGTTTGTATCTTACCCGAGCTATAAGTTTGTCCATTTTGTCATTGTTTGTATCTTACCTGAGCTATAAGTTTGTCCATTTTGTCATTGTTTGTATCTTACCCGAGCTATAAGTTTGTCCATTTTGTCATTGTTTGTATCTTACCTGAGCTATAAGTTTGTCCATTTTGTCATTGTTTGTATCTTACCCGAGCTATAAGTTTGTCCATTTTGTCATTGTTTGTATCTTACCTGAGCTATTAGTTTGTCCATTTTGTCATTGTTTGTATCTTACCCGAGCTATAAGTTTATCCATTTTGTCATTGTTTGTATCTTACCTGAGCTATAAGTTTGTCCATTTTGTCATTGTTTTCTTTACGTGATTCTTCAGTACTCAATCTATTCAATACAAAATTATCAAGAAATGAACTTTAAAAACAAATTATTTTACAATAACCATAAAAAAAAAGTATGAGAAAGGGCTATACGTCTGTAGGCCTATCGGTCATTTTGAGATATAATTCCATTTCTATAAAAGGTTAACCAGGGTAAAGAAAATTAGTTACAATGATGAAAAAGGTGTTTTAAAATTAACAACCTGCTGGAGGCATTCCTAGGCACAAGATCCATTTCAAAATGAGTCTTTGCCAGTTGCTCTTGCTGAACTCTTATGGCATCCATTTTATTGAATGTTTCAGTGTTTCCTGAAAGGAAATATTAATTAGCATCTAGGACTCGTGTTTATATGAATTACAGCAAAGAATAGATTGGTAATTTGATCCATTTTCATTCAAATTTATCCATGGCAGGTTAAAAGTAAGAAGAAAAGAAAAAACAAAGCATAAGAAAATCCCACCCCTGACAGTAGGCAGAAGGCCAGTAGGCAGAAAATACTCTTGTTGTTTGCAGAAAACAATTACATATTTAAAAATTACAATGCAAACAATCATAGTTGAGTCAGTGTGAAGAGGTAGGGAGTACACAAAACCTTAATAAGGGATAGTAAAAAAAATATCTTGAAACTGGTGCACTTGGCCATTTAGACATTTTTTTTTATATTTAACCATATCTTTTTTTGAGATCTGGTATTAAAATAGACAAATGTATTAAAAGGTATTTGGTATTTTTCAAAGCTGACTTGCATTAAATAAGTTCCCAAAATAATCGATTTTCTAAGTACAAAGCAGATATTGGCACACACACACAAATTACCAAACGCTTGAAGTTTCCCAGAATGAAAATCATTTAATAACTGTAGAAGTCCATGCTCCATTGTTCTGACATCTGCTACATCTGTTAAGAAAGTGTGTTCTTTTACTGGACGACTGACAGAACCTTTGTGTCCTAGAATTAGAACGATATAAATATATATATATATATATTAGAGTGAACAATTTATTACATGATAGCTATGATACAAGAATTATTAGCAGCTGGTTTAGAAGGTCAGGGTCATGGAAATTTGATGATCAATAAAAAGAAAAGTAAAATATCAAGCTACATTTACTTTTTCCCAACTACGATCAGGTACCTATCGGAGCTGTTTAGAAGATCAGTGATGTCGTCCAGGCACAGAAGAAAAAAAAAACGGGAGTATTTTTGGAATTACAAATTGAGTGTGCGGAGGCTAAGGCACTATGTCCCATAATAGTTTGTTTTGACCTAGCAATTTCTTTTTTAATATTGCTGCTTAAATATATTTTGAAAAATCATTTTCAGACTTGAAGATTGAAATTGAAACTATGCATTTTACAATAATAGACGGGTGAAAATCAAATTGCCATATAAACATTTTCAAATAGCACAATATGTACCTTGTTGAAGCTTGTCTTTTAAGGAACCAGTTTGCTGGTTGGACGATGATGGATTATTTCTGCTTGAAGGCTCCATTTAATTACTGCGTTCATTTAATGGAAACGTGTAAATGAAACAGATCTTTTGACTTTTCTATAGGTAATTGAAAGAAACAAAACACTAGATTGAAAAAAAAAATTAACAAACCATAGATTTTATTTTTAAAAACCCAAACTAAAATCGTTTTTTTTCTTATGTTTAGTTGGCCAAAAGCATTCAAATAAATATTTGCAATATTAATATATCTTACATCAACACAAACACTGCTTTATAACACAGACCTAAAGGGTCTAGACTGCAACTCAAAGACTTATAGACGTAAAATCATCACAGCTGGTTCCCTTATAATTTATTTTAAATGTCATAGACTTTAAAAAGTTTGCGCAGCATGTCCCATGATTTATGTGGATCCAAAATGTTTCTTTAAAAACTTTCTTTCACAACCAATACTACAATGGTCACAATATTATTGTGGGCTAATCAAGGTAAAAGGATGACTGATTACCATCCAACAAAACCAATAATAATCAATTTTGTTTCTTTTGAAACCAATCATTGAGTTTCTGATTATGGTACCTTTTTAACATTCTTATAGTCTAGAGGTAGCGTAGCCTTTAGGCAAAAAATATACATTTTAATTAATTTTAACCTAATAGATATGGGTGTGGGATTAGTTAAAAAGATTTTGGTAGGGGCAACGCCACAAAAGGGTCAACAAAATGCACTAGTCACTGAGTTTGAGACTGAATTTGAATTAGTTTTCAACGAGCATGACTTGTATGAGTCCAAAGTAGGAATTAAGTAGGACATTATAGTTAGACAAAAAGGAGGACTGAGTGTTTTATTTGAATCATTTTTTTTTTTTTTTAATCAAATGCAGATTTAACCAGCAATCAGTGCAATGTTACTGCAATAGTTGTCAATAATTATATTTTGGTAAACCAACCAAGAAAAAAACTCATGTAAAAAATATATATAAATATATATACATAAAAAGACCGTGTTTGTGTCACCACGGATCCCCATAGGTCAATTTGAAAGCACGTGAGTTTGTGTCACAGACCTATTTAGGCCTAGGCCTATATACTGTCTAATAATTGTACACATTGGACATGTGTCTTCGCTCGCTCACTGGTCAACGTAGCGGACTGCTATGCGGGCGACCAGGGTTCGATTCTCCAGTTAGACTATACTTTTTTTTCTACAATTTTTTTTTCAAACTTTTAAAAACAAAAGACATTGTAAACGTACGGGCAATTTAGATTTTTGTTAAATAAAAATACTTGCCTAATTTTTTACCCAATTACAATATTTATTTTAAATTTTTAAATAAAGTCTTCAGTAAAAAAATAATAATTTAAATATTAGATTTAGATCTATAGCTTTCTTTTAATTGTAGTGTATACACTTTTTATCTGCACCTTATACAGTACTACTTTTTTTTCACCAGGGCAACGCCGAGCAATGTAGCTTGTTAAATATAAATTCAACTAACATTTTTTTTAATTGCAAGAATACAATATATTAGTTGAAAATATTAAACAGTTAATTCTACAATTAATACATTATCATCTTTATTTACATATACAATACATATTTCTCTGATGAGCTAACTTTTTGCTGAAGATCATTGTTAGCAATCACAATGCATAAAACTGTTCACATGTGTGATATATTTTTAAGTTGTGCTTTGTAAGAATAATGCCCTTTACAGGGTTAACTGAGTCTGTTTCTTTCCATTGTCCATTGAGTGTTTAGCAATGAGAACACTCTTTCCACATTGCAATTGTGTCCATGGACACAGAATAATAGTTCACACATTTTTTGTAACTCTGAAAAGCAACTTGCATTTGGGCAACTTTGCACCAGAAAAAATCCATTGTTCATGCAAGAGTCATTTGTAAAAAAAAACTGTTCATTCTTTTCTTGCACCTTCACCACAAGACTTGCATCTGAAATTCTTTGCCTTTGCACTAACCGTTTGTTTAGATTCGCAATTGTGAGTCAACAGCCGAGATGCTATCCCTGGATATATATTGTAACAATAAAGATGTGATATAGGCAGATCTTATCTTATCTTATACATTACAGACGCTCCTTCTATAAAGAAGATTATTGCGTCCTACGCTCATCCGTGGTCCGAGTCTAGTCTTGCATTTTTATTAATGTTTTAAATGATGTTAGGTTATTGGTTTTCCTGGTTTGTTCAGGCAACCCATTCCATGCCCGAATGCCACTCGGGAAGAAAGAGTACTTATATGCATTTGTTCTCGCATAAGGGACAAGTAAGGTGTTTTTGTCTTTATGTTTATCTGAGATAGGTAAATTTGAGTGTATGTGTGTAAGGGGCAGTGAGATGGGGAAAGAGATGATGGGTAGACAATAAACCTACACCACATTCACATTAGATAGCCTAACTAATAGCCTAATACAATCTAATTCATTACATTTCCTGCTAAGTACTCCATTGTTTTGCATTACCTGACCCAGCCGCTTATTGACAGTAAACGGATTGATTATAAATTATAGGCTAATTATAATAGTAAATAGTAATAGTTTATTTATTAATATAGGCAAATAGGCCGATAATCTGATTATATAAATTTATATATAGGTAGGCCTATATAGGCATAGGGGCCTACTGTAGCCTACTATATACTATATTTATAAATATAATATAGGCTCTAAAAAAATATAAATTTTTTATAATGTCATGTTCAATGAATTCAATTTCATTGATGTTGTCATATTATAATAGGCCCTAGTGTAGTTAATACTAGAAATACTAATATAATTATAATGAAATAATAATGGGTTGAAGTCTTGAAGTTGAAGTTGAGTTGCCCTGGCCTGGCCCTTATAATTTTTAATTTAGTTTAATAAAATGAATGTACGATTATTATTAATTTTTGCCAATACTTACATCAAAGTATTATACCGTATTGTGTAAGCTAATCTTTTCCCATTTCATAAAGTAAATTTCAGCATTTATTTAAAAAGGGTACGGGTTTTATAATTTAATTTAACACACATTTTGCAATCTACTAAATTATCAAGTGATAAAAAGAACGAAAGTGATCTCCCATGAACGTTTTCTTACTACGTCATTAATAGTTGTGTACATATTTATATGACTCATCAAATATTGTGTAGGGGTTGTTTTTCCGTTGTAGAAGTAGTAAGAAAACATGACCACCCCTACAGCTACTGCGAGGATTACCTCAAAGAAGCAAACATTAGAAGATGCTTACTCACCACCAGCTAACTTTTTAGAAATTGATGTGTCCGACCCCCAGACCCACGGTGTTGCCAAGAAGCGTTATACAGATTATGAAGTTCGAATGAAGGTATCGAAAGTTGTCTTGTTACTCAAGTTACTGATTGAGACTGATGACTAGACAGTAGACTAGATGACAGTGATGTGATGTAGCTTTGTAGCACTACCACACGACCAGTTTACTTATTTTCGATGCTATTGTACAGATAAAATAAACTATAAAAGTTCAAAAGAGTAATAATTATTATTTATAAAAAAACTTGTATTATAATTTATCATGAATATTATAGTTTATGAGTTTATGCCTAGCTAGGCCTGACTAGCTGCCTAGGCACTTTAGACTTTAGGCCTATACTTATACTATTACTATAATTATAATAATTATATATATATATATATATATATATATATATATATATATATAGGCCTATAATATAATAAAGGTAAATAGAGCCTATATTATATTCTATGTCTAGAGTCTAGGCCTAGGCCTATATTCCTATAGGTATAGGCTATATTCCTATATTTCTATATCAATTGAATTAGTCACAATTAGTGTGAATTAGACTATTGAATAGGCTAGGTCCTATCATATCAATATCATTTATTTACTATTTGACTGAAATAGTTAGGCCCTATAAGTTATAAGTATAACCTAAGTAATATGAGTAGCCTTGGTTAAACTGGCTTCATGTTTACTGACTAGGATCAGGACATTTATTAGACTAGGGAAAATCCTATAGGTACAATTATATTACAAAATCTGGCTATTAATAAGTCGGAAACCTAATAAAAATATGTGATTAAATGTTGGTTGGGGGCCTTAAAATGAGTAAATTTACCCTACCCCTACCATCTCTGGCTCTGATAGCCTAAAAACATTAGGTACTTGGGGATATTTGTAGGATTCTTACTACCGTGCTTAGTAGTACTTAGTACATACCCACAAGTAATGCCACATTTATTAAGTTAAAAAACATTCTTTATACCTGTCTAAATATATACTCCTTATCTTATAAGCCTACTATATAGCTTATAAAAATGTTAAAATATTATTGAGGCCTTATCTAAAAAAAATTTCACATTTATTTTTTCAAGACAAATCTCCCAGTTTTTAAGCTCAAAGAATCAAGTGTAAGAAGACGATACAGTGATTTTGAATGGTTGAGAAATGAATTGGAACGTGATAGTAAAGTAAGTAACTTAGCTAAATCAATTCACTAATGAATCTCAACCAACTATACAGAATTGAATTAAAAACTACAGACAGTTTGGGCACCATTAATCATATCACTGTCTGGGGGAAAAGTCTTGATAACTTTCATTTTTAATTCAAACATATAAAAATACCAATACGGTGGTACCTTGGGTCACGAACTTAATTTGTTCCTAACTGAAACAATAAAATCAATGAAATAAAGACTATCTGTTTCAATGTGAAAGAATCTTTCTTTTTTATTAGCATCCGGCTGTTTACCTAACAAAAGGCAAAGAATAGGCCTACATCTACTTCACATAATAAATACCCCTAAAGAGAATTTTTTTAAATGTAAAATGAATAAAAGATTTAGTCCATCTTTGTTGCTGCTTCCTAGCAGCCACACTACCGTTTGTCAAACTCATATTTGATGGAGTTAGCAAGGAAAATAAGGAAAGAGATAAACTGGGCACAGTGCCACTAAATCTGTTACTATCTTGTAGTAAGGCCAAAGAAATCAAGTTTCTGTATGCTTGCAAAACTAGGCTACTAGATGCTAGTGCTAAGGTAGTACTATGAGGTCTTTGCTTGTACTGTAAGGGATCGGTTGTCTCCAAAGTTAAACTTGCTATCTCTCTTGTCATTGTTTTTTTTAACCCGGGGTAATGTTCATTGCTAAAGACAAAAAAATTTCAAATGTGTTGTTTGTAACCTGAGGTATTTGTAACGCGGGGTACCACTGATTGAAGAATTAAAATACAAATTATATTGGTTTATTTACCTCATAAAATACAATAAATCAATAATCAAAAATATTTTTAGTGAGAAGAGTCTAAATTAGTCAGTAAAGGGGAAAGCAGGCTGCATCATAAACTGTGAAATTATCTCACTTGTTTCATTAACAGGAACTGAAATAAAACTTTCTGATATTCAATAACATGGGCTTGATCCAAGTCATCAGTGCAGAATTCTGGTCCTATTTAAATTATAAAATTGTAATGCAGTTTTATCTATTGTAAATTGTAATATAATATGATTCATGCTCACTGTCAGGATTATTGCCTAATGAAAAAGTATGAACCAGCAATTTAATCAGTATCATTAAATGACTAATTCCAGGTCAACTTTAACACCACTATTCTTAATAACTGACATAAATTTTTTTTTAATGTTCCGTTATAAATTCACCTATATTCCTAATAGTAAACTGTTCATTGTGAATGGAAGATATTTATGGAACAGAATGATTAAAGTAACGCAGGATTTTGTTAGTAGGCATGAAGGGCGTATTATTTACAGGGTTGCCCTCCTAACTGTAATAGAATTTGGTGGTCTAGCTGCAACATTTTCAGATTACGGATTCAAAAAAACTTGTGCTTGATCTAGGTTAGATGCCAAGGTTTTTCCCTGGACTAAGAGGTATCCCTGAAATTACCCAGCTCTGATAAGTATCTGAAAATGGTGGGGGGGGGGGGGATAAAGGCGGCTGGCTATTGTTATATGATTAAAAATAATGTAGTCCAGAAAATGCATATACTTTTTTCTACATGGATGTGAAACATATCCAATATAACATTTGTATCCGTTTTCCAAGCAGGATTTTAAAAAAATATTCTAATAATTAAATTTCAACTATGTTTCATTGCTATTAGATTTATTGCTACAAATCTATAAAATCAATTTCAATCAAGTAATGTATGAGGGTCTTTGAAACTTGCACATGTTCAGATTAAGCAAACTGACATTTCATTCAAACAAATTTTTTTTATTATTATTTCAGATTGTTGTACCGGCACTGCCAGGCAAAGCTCTTAAAAGACAGCTACCTTTCAGAGGGGATGATGGCATTTTTGAGGATGAATTTATAGAGGACAGAAGAAAAGGGCTAGAACAATTCATAAACAAGTAAGTAGAAAATTAAATGTATAAATCTATATATATAAAAAGATCGTGTTTGTGTCACCACGGATCCCCATTGGTCAATTTGAAAACACGTGAGTTTGTGTCACTTACCTATTTAGGTCTAGGCCTATATACTGTCTAATAATTTTTCACATCGGACATGTGTCTTCGCTAGCTTAGTGGTTAACGTAGCGGACTGCTATGCGGACGATCCGGGTTCGATTCTTCAGTTAGACTATACTTTTTTTCTAAAATTTTTTTTCAAACATTTAACAAAACAAAAGACTGTAAATCTACGGACAATTTATATTTTTTTTAAATAAAAATACTTGCCTATTTTTTTTACCCGATTACAATATTATTTTAAATTACTTTCCTAAAAGTCTTTAGTAAAAAAAAAATACTGTAAATATTTATAGTTTATAGCTTTCTTTTAATTGTAGTTTATAAAATTTTTATCTGCACCTTACACAGTCTGTTTTTTTTTCACCGGGGCAACGTCGGGCAATGTAGCTTGTTCATTATATTTTTAAAATTTTCATTCCTTGATTCTCAACGGGTAATGTGTGGCATAGAATATTGACCATGTGATATTTTTTTAGATCATTGTTTTGCTACCTGAGAATTTTAATCCTCCCATCACCTACCAACTTTTTTTTTATGTTGGGTTGTTTTACCATGGCCTTGAGTGCCAGACATCATTTCCCACTAGGCAATAATGCCCTGTTTGACAAGTCTCACACATAAAATAGCTTTAATTGACACAGGGCATTCAGCAAGAAGGAAATCAGCTGATGGTAAAATATAATATAAACCACAGGAAGCAAAGTAGCTAGTAAATTATATGCATTTGGGTCTATTGAAGAAAATCGGTTGGTGAAAATATAAATCCCTGGTTTTTGTTTTATTGGAAGGGTTTATAAACCAAATTAATTAGAATTGTCATTCACTATTCTGCATTGATGGATTTTACATAAAAGTAAAAAATAAAGTATTCTGTCGGACCCATTTGATCCATGGGGTCGGTAAAGCAGCATTCACTAGTTTCTGTGGCCATGGCATACTAGGAGTTTGTGTGGCCGACTCAATGCCAAATAAAGCCAGGTACCCATCAGGGCTGGGTTGACTTAGAGACACCCTCCAGACCCAGAAACAAATACTGACCTTCACCAGGATTTGAACCCAGGTCCTTCTGTACGCCAGCCGAACAAGCTGTCGCTCAGCCTCCATGCTCCCTGAATTATTTCATAATTTTGTAATATTATTTTCTTATTTATTAAAAGTTTTTTTACTTTGTTTCTTTGTAATATTTCGTATGTAAACAATTTTGTGTTTCTCCATTGCAGAGTTGCTGGCCACCCACTTGCACAAAATGAGAAATGTTTGCATATGTTCTTACAAGAACCAGTTATTGACAAGAACTATGTACCTGGAAAAATTAGAACCACATGAAAACTGTTACAATTTATTAATAACTTGTCCTGTATTTATCTCAGTCACACAATAGAGTTGGGAAAAAAGTGTAATGATGATATTTTTTTTTTTGTTGCTTTGAAAAAAATTAAATTATTTTAACCCTTAAGCTTTTAAATAAGCATTTAGCTGATCGATTTGAAGCAATTAACTTGTAAAACAAAATATTGAGCTTAATTTGAAAATAAATGGCCTATTAATCTAAAGCAAAAAAAAAGATGTCTTTATTTTGTTACTTTTTAAATGTAACAGGCACATTATTTAGTGGTGTACATCTGAAACATATTTTGTATTACACAATTTAACAGCAGTATTTTTCTTATGCATGTTAAAATCACAATTGCAATCATTTATTTCTCCAGAGTTTATAGGCTTAATATTTAGTGAAAAATTATGACTGAGAGAGACTATTACATTATTTGTTCAAGTATTTATAATGTTCCATTTCAAGTTTTGTCAACTGTGAAGTTTTGATATTCATTTAATGCCATGTTATAAATATACCATTAATTTTTAAACTAAACTTATGCTGTCATTTTATGGACTTTATAATTTCCTATTAATGTTGCCTGCCTGTTTTTGTTCTTGTTAATACATATGTTTAGTGTACACAATTGTGCAATGTCTTTTGTTCTTTTCTTTGCTACGTTTAAATAAGCCATATTTATTTAAACAATTTGTTTTGGTTTTAGACTTTAATTTACCAAGATAGCTATCATAAATTATAGTTACCGGTAAATATGTTCTGTTCTGTTGATGTAATTACTTTATATTAAATTTACTTTTGAAGTAAATTGTGCATTGACGCTTAAACTTGAAATAGTTAATTACAAAATAATAATTTCAAATTGAATACATTATATTTTATTTTTTAAACATCCACAAGCACAAAGTTTTATTGTCTTGTTGAAAAGAATAGATTTGTGCAAGCTTTAATCTTTGATTTTGATGAAGATATTTTGACATTGTATTTATGCATAAAATTATATGACTAAATGGAGAGATCACTTCTTTTAAAGAATAAACATTTTCAACATTTTATAACTTACTGTAATCTAGTATTTGGTCAATGATTCCCCCCTTTCCCCCCCCCCCCCCCCCCCCAAAAAGAGGGGTTGGTCACATATGTTCTTAATTTTTTTTCAATAATTCTGTTTTCTAAAAGAAGCTTTCTCTTCAACATATATATAATTTGTCTATATAAATATACTTTTGTATTTGGTATAGTTAGCCTAAGAGAAGACAACAGAAACTCTGTTTTTGAATATGGCAACTTTGATTGGAAATTTCATTTTTGATGCATCGGCTTATTGCACAACAAGTCATTTTAAAAGTATGATGGGTATTACATTATGCGGTAAGAATATTTCATAAATTAAATGATAATTACGGTATTCCTAAATTTGCATGAAATCATTTATCATGCAATAATTAATTTTTGTGTAGTTTTGTGTAAAAAAATATATCAAGACAAGCTGTTTTTTTTAGTATTTCAATTTTAAGATCAAAATATTTGGTGTGTTTATTGACTGTTATGAAAAATATGATTGAACTCTTACATTATTATCATTGTCTAATGTCTTATGTGACCACTACTGTGATGTATAACAATCTACATTAAAAGTTTGGTCTATCCTATACTATAATACGAGTTAAAATTGTATGTATATATATATATATGTGTATATATGTCTGGAAATTTTCATCAAAAGCGCTCTAACGATTATCTTCATGTTTTAATGTACGACTGGTTTCACCTAAAAAAAAATCTACAGCTTTTCGGCCTCACAATTAAAAATCGGAAACGAACGTTAGACAAAAATACCCTTTAGATTTATCGTAGATAATTGATTTTGGCCGTGAAAACATGCCATTTCTCGACCCTCGTGTAGTGCGGCTTTCAAGAGCGGTGTTTTGTTGCGTCGCAGTTATGACGTTTCGGAAATACCCGTACAGCAACAGAAAGAGGTTTAATTTATTGTTTAGACTATTGTTGCGCACCGGCACCGATAACAGATATAATTTAAAGCAAGACCAAGTGTAATTTATGTAATGCAGGGGTGTGCAAACTACAGCCAGTGGGTGACAAATAATAGTATGCGGCCCTCGAGGCTTATTTAGATTATAATGTTTTCAATGTATTTTAGATTAAACTTCAATATATTTTAGACTAAAACAAATAAAATATTTACGTTTTAATTAATAGTGAGATAATAGTTTGCCGTTTTTATATAATAACAAGATTAGATGAAGTTTTACCAAACTAAAGGTCTATTTTTAACTTTCTTTCATCTAACATTGTTTAGAAAAAAAACACGTCGAAATCTTTTTTTTTTTGGTACAAAAACTTTATAACTGAATATAGTCTAGTATACACTGTAGAAGTATACACTACACCGTATATAATATACACTGTAGGAGTATACACTACACCGTATATAGTGTACACTGTAGCAGTATACACTACACCGTATATAGTGTACACTGTAGCAGTATACACTACACCGTATATAGTGTAGGCCTACACTGAAGCGGTATACACTACACCGTATATAGTGTACACTGAATCAGTTAACACTACAATGTATATAGTGTACACTGTAGCAGTATACACTACACCGTATATAGTTTTACACTGTAGCAGTATACACTACACCATATATAGCGTGCACTGTAGCAGTATACACTACACCGTATATAGTGTACACTGTAGCAGTATACACTTCACCGTATATAGTGTGCACTGTAGCAGTATACACTTCACCATTTATAGTGTACACTGTAGCAGTATACACTACATCGTATATAGTGTACACTGTAGCAGTATACACTTCACCGTATATAGTGTGCACTGTAGCAGTATACACTTCACCGTTTATAGTATACAATGTAGTAGTATACTGTACACTATAAATAGTATACACTGTATTAGTATCCACTTTTTTTTTATTCAATACAAATGTTTCATTAAAATATGTATGATTTGCTTATATAGGTCAAACAAAGTAAGATATATTAGAATATGTTAACATTGTCAATTTGAAATCTGGTAAACTAGAAAAGATGTATTCAATTTATTCGTAATTTCACCATAACAATAGTCAGAAGTGTAATATACTGTTCGTTTTATTGAGGGGTGGGGGTGCAAGGGGGGGGGGGGGAATTAAACAAATCATCTAACGTAGCCTATATTATAATCTTTTCATTTGCAGTCCTTTCAATGAATAACATAATTTCAACTTTAATTATTTAGTATTTAACTAGTGTAATGCTCAAAATTTAAACAATTTTTTAAAATGTTTATTATACCATTGTTTTAATTAATCGACATTATATTTTGCCGCGATAGTTTATTTAAATAGTAACACACATGGAGGATATTAAAAAAGGTTTACACCAAACTATATATTTTTACTTTTTCGTCAAACAATGTTTGGAATAATACATTGAAAACATTGAAAATAATAAATAAATACTTTTTGTATAAGATATTTTTTACAAGTGATTTACAAACTTTACTTTAGATTTATATATGTGCCCAAGTAAGAAATTACTATTCGACTATGTAACGAATTCAATATGAAATCTGGTAAACTAGAAAAAATGTATTAAATTTATTCGTACACCTTTTTAATTTATATCAAATTAACATGCAGGCCGTAACTCATTGTTAGCTTGAATGGGGTGAGGGAGGGAGGGGTCACTAGAAAGTTTGACAGTTAGTTGTTAAAGTAGGGGAAAGGGTAGAAGAACTAAAAATTGTAACGTAATTCACGATATATTAAATTTAAACTTTTCATTTTCAGTTTTTTAAATACATAACATAATGAGATATTTTTCTGTTGGATTTAAAACTGACAACTCTAGACGACATGGGTTTTTTAGGGCTTGAAATGAGATTAAGCTGTTTTATTGTTTTTTTTTTTTATTCATTTTTTTTTTTTTTGGGTGGGGGGGGAGGTTATCGGGCAAAATCTAGATATTAAACTGCACAATTAAAAATCTGCTTCGACTGTTCGAATTTTAAGCCCATGTTATTCATAGTTAAAAAAAGGATAAAGACAAATATAATTTATAGGTCTGGTAAAGACGTATTTTTTAAATTTATGCACTGTTGTTTTACATACTCATTATGTTATGGTACAAGCGCCTGCTCTTTATTACCGATCGAATGATCGGTCACCTGGTACTATATATTATATCACTCTGTTTCTTCAGTGATTTTTTATAAGTATACATAACACGCTTACTTTTTATTTATATACAGTGGTCATATATTTGTCTGTAGCCTACCTTTACTATTTCGCCAAAATTAGAAATAGTTAAATCTACACACATATAAAGGGTATTTGCTATAGTGGATAATTTATCTTTTCTTATGTTGTTAAAAGCAGAATAGTTCATTCTTTTGTGTTGTTTTTTAAAATTATGGTCATATATTGTTTTTAATTGGATAATAATTATTTTCTACTCATGATAAGCCAATAAGAATGTTTTAACTCTTAAAAATAAAATGTAGAGAATTAATAATTACTATTCAATGTTTAAAATTAGGGAAATATTAATACCCACCGGTAAAGATTAAAGGGCAAATGAAGAGGTTTTTCTCAAAGTGACGAGATTAGCCTTATACCAAAGTCAAATTTTGCAGGGAAACCAAGTAAACAAAGCATGATCCACTAAAACTATAAGTAACCATTTTGTTAAACATAAGAACCCAGTATAGATTCTAAATGGCAATATGAATATGGATTTTTCCTACAAGAAATGCCAATCAGTGATGTCACATCATTTTTTGCCAGAAATTGAACATCCCAAATGGCTACCAGATTTGGGTTATCTCCCCCCCCCCCTCCCGAATACAAGTTTAAATTTGAGTGCTGATATTGCACTAATTACTTGAAAGTTATGTTTAGTATATTCTGTATAAATGAAATGACTTTGGCATTCAGATACTGAAAACACTATTTACTATCAAAATCAACTGTTGACTGAATTTTGATACAAAGCTCTACATTTGGACTTTAAACTTTAATGATTAAATGGCAATTGGGTTAATTCATTCTAAGCATTTGATTTAAACTTTTTTTTTCTGAATACATTAATTATTGTAGTTGGAAGATTGGCACTCCTATTTTACTGTCAATGGTCATGCCCTCAAGCAATGTCAAGAATTTACAAGGTATCTTGACAGAAGAAATTAAAAACCAAGATAAATGCTCAAGGATCTTCAGTAGGATACTAGCACTTCTACTATGAAAATCTATCATTCAATAGGAAACTTAAGTGATCCTACCTAAATCTAGCTTTGCAAAACCATTAAGTAATGTTTCTGCAAGATGAGATTAATCAGATGGAGAAATCAGTAGAGCAGAGTGATACCAGGAAATAGGTTGGTATAATACTTGTTTCCAAATATATGTACAAATACAAAGAATCTGGCAGGCATCTACATTGTATAGCAGGTTGAATTCCCTTCCCCCCTGTTCGAGCCTCATCATCAATAAAAGAGTTCAATGTAAATGATAAGAAGTCAACATTTCCTAAATCATATTAAGTAATTTTAGATAGATATTATTCCATTTTTTTAAATATTTTATTAGAGCTAGACTTTAAACTTAACATCTACCAGTAGTTATACATTTATACATGTCTGTACAGTTAAATATTTTATCAAAATGAACCATGAGAATTGAAATAGGTAAATCAATAAACTGTCTTTACACTAATAATTTTCTAAAAACATTACTTTTGCATATAATCTGATAATCAATGCAAAACGTCCAAATCATGATTTTATTTGATTTTCATATATTAAGACAGTTCTAGCTTAAATATTGTAAAACATTTTTTCAAATAATCCCCACAAGATCAGCTGCAATTTTTAAGTTGAACTATGATAATACCCATAATAATAAATTAATATTTAAATATTTAGCATTACAAAAAATTAAGAGACAACAAAAAATAGATATTTTTATAGTCAATATAACCTGAGATTTATTCATAGATCAATAAGCATTGTTTAAAAAAAAGACTATAATATATGGCACATAAATACACATTGGGACTAGCTAATGGAAATGTAACAATGAAAATTATTTTATTTTTTTTGTAATTGAAATTAACTTCAGATCTAAACATTTTCACATGACATAGATCTATACCACACAAATATTTGTTATTGTAATTTCAAGAAACATTAAAATCAGCCATTAACATAATTTAAAAAATACTGGGTAATTCATTTGTTAATTAATTATAGTAACTTTCAACTATTTGATAAAAGTAATGATTGAGAAATCTTTGTTCCATAATACAGACAAGAACATTTTTGTGAATACAGTTTCATTATAAGCTTGAGTAATACAAAAGTTTTTTTTTTATGTAAGTGAACACAAACATTGCTTTAAAAATTTCTTGTTTGTAGATTGTATGAAAGGAAGAATTAGACTGACTTTTTGTAATTCACTCTAACCCATTGGCATATCAGTTAAAGCAGGATAACAACCTGTGGCAAAGTGATATAACTGGCGCTCAATGTCTGCAAGCAATGCACTGGCTCCGAATCGGAACAACTTATTAGTGGTGTATTCATCTCCCAATTCTTCTTTCATCATGGATAGCCAGACGCACGCATCTTTAGCAGTTCGTATGCCTCCAGCTGGTTTGAAGCCAATCTGTAATTTAAAAAAAAAGATTTACATGTGTCGGTTTATGTAATAATTTTTAAAATATCAAACTGAAGAATGTTATGCAGCTGGTATATGAATTACATAGAAATTTGCTATTTTAAATAAATATCTGTGTTATTAAAAAAAATACAAGAAAATAAATGGAACCTTAAAAAAGATGAAATTTAAAGTTTTATATATATATATATATTTAAAAAAAAATCCCATTCAGACTATATTTGTCTATAGCACTAGTGAAACAGTTCCGCCAGTTTCCGATGACTATAGCTTACAATTACAATGGGATGATTGTGTGGTCTTGCCAGCACAATGTCCAGTCATCTTTCCCCAACTAATGTCAGCTATTCATCAGAGTTTAATAGAATCCAGTGACAGAAATAAAAACTCTGGCAGTAAAAATGGATTTGAACATGTGATCTAAGCAACTCTAAATGCTCCAGCCCTTTATTAACCCATAGGCAAAAGATTTAAACTGATTAGGAACCTAGGCATAATATTTAATCAGTTAAGTTGCCTTAGGACTGAGAAAGAAAATCTTTGAACCTAACCTTTTGTCCTGTCAAGTTATAATAGTCTCGAATAGCCCTGATCATGACTAAAGCAACTACAAATGTTGCATTTACACCTTCTTTGCCAGTAGATGTTTTTATAAAGTCTGCACCTAGAAAAGAAAGATTATTATTTCTATTACAAAATGTAGACATTTCTGTTTGCGAAATTGATTTAAGCAAGCAACAATGCTGTGTTAAGAACAGTTTACCTACCTGCCATCATACATACCATACTAGCTTTGTAAATATTACTCAAGGATCCAAGTTCACCTGTAGCTAGTATGGTTTTCATGTGGGCTTTTCCACATGCTTCTTTCATAAGCTTTACTTCTTCATACACACCTGTTGAAACAAGGAACATAACTCTACACATACCAGCAATGTAAAATTTGGGACATAAGATATATTATATATATCATGACCATTTGAAGAAAAAGGCATATGCAAGTCTTAAATGCTGTATACCTAAAGAAAAATACAAATTGACAATTTTTGTTTACCTTTCCAATTACCGGTCAGTGCATATGTTCTGTTAATGACAATGTCAATTTCTGAAGCCCCATCTTCTACTGCTGCTCTGATTTCAGCCAATCTTGATGCCAATGGTGTTTGACCACAAGGAAATCCCGTAGCGACTAAGACATTACATGAATCATCAAATGAAATTTAGTTTTTATTTATAACCGATTAGATTGAAAATTAAAATTGACAAGTTTGTTTTTTACAAGGTTACTAGCAAAAAAAAATACTTTCAGCTAGCATAAAAAAAATATATAATTTGAAAATTTCATAAAAATTTTATTCAATTTAATTTTTATGAACCTTATACTGCCAAGACATTAGTATTCTTTTTTTACTAAAGTTTGTGAGACTTAAATCCAAAAGCAACTGTATTTTGATAAAGGTGACATTTTTTAAAGACAGAATGTTTGAAGCTATTTAAAGGACAATAATTATGAAAGGGCCAAATGTTGGGGGTGAGTCCGGGTCAGACTGGGGTAGGGGGTGAAGTTTTTGTAACTGTAATAATAGTAGTGAATGAATGGAACTCAGACATGCCTGATTTCACCTCTCCCCCTTTCCAGAAAGAGAGAAAAAAAATAATTTAATGCATGCTAGTGTGTAAGAAATGCAGTGGAGTGTCAGTGTCTACTATGTGTTGCCATGTTTTCAACCTGGATTGTTTCTATGCCGTTGCTCTGATTTTTATATTACAATAAAGAAAAAGAATATATATTAAATGACTGTTAATCAAAAAGATACAATACTTGTATTGTCTTATGGCCAAAAGTGTGATTGTACAGCACCTAATACATATCTATCTACAACACAGAATAGCAACCCCCCCAAAAATCCTATACCTGAAGCAATAGGAATTTCAGGATGTCCAGATTTCACAAGTGCTTCTCTGGCAGATTTAACCTGATTAGGGTAAACACACACTGCAGCAGTTGTTATACCTTTGAGAAAAAAAAAGGTTATTAATGATAAATTGTAGTGAGACTCAAACTAAATTCATTTAATATGATCAGGGTTCTTACTCTTTTCAGAAAATTAAATTCCAGACATTTTCCAGACCTTTTTCAGACTTTTAACAAAAATTTCAGACTTTGAACAAAAAACAAGGTTCTTGATAGGCTACATAGGGCTATATTATTTCTAGTAGTAGGCTATACGAACACTAAAATAAATAAATGCTAACTATAAAATTAAAAAGTAGAATAAAAGAAATTGTTAGCACTATTCTTCCTTTTGATCTAATTGAAAATGGTTTAAAATAAAAAAAACATTCTAAACAAGTGTTACTGAATTTAACATGAAGAAATAAGCTCTGTAAAAATACTAAAAGCATGTGAAATTATGCTTTATAGGCCTACTAACTAGGCTAACTAATACAGAAAAAGATATAACAGTAATAGGCTATAACACAATAATTTAATGTAGCTATACTTAATTTTCAAAATATTTATAGCCTCCATTTAGACTCTATAAAAATAAAACAAAAAGAATAATGTTCTAGAAAGAGCTATATAAATCAGGCCGGGTCTCAAACACGCGGGCCGCATGCAGATTTTTGTGGCCCGCCAGTAAACTTACAAAAATGTACTATTCCTGAAATTCAAACAGCTCTAGTATATTGATACACATCAAATTTATTGTTAATGTTATATACGTAAGATATACCCATTATAAGTGATAAGTAGTAAAATGAGTTAAGATGTGCAAAGTGTGTTTTTGTTTACTAGGGTCGAATCGTTGCACATATCTTAAGTGATAAAGATGGCACATGCATCTGAGTTTGAGACCCCTGCGCTAGATCTATAGTGCACGCTAATAACCCTACACTAAGTCCCAGAGAGAACCAGATAATAAGATAAAGAGAAAAAATAAGCAAGAATTGAGTCTTTTAAAAATTCTGAAAAATAGTCTAACAAATCATAGATAGAAATAGAACCAAATCTAGATCTAAAATCTCTAAAGGCCTATTTTGATTTAGGCCTATGTAGGCCCTATTCTCAAATTGAAAAAAAAAAAGAAAATGTAAGCATGAAGGGACAAAAATCAAAGAATGTGCTAACAGTTTTAAGAAGTTACTTGTTTTGTTCATTTATGTTCTTATGTTTTTATCTGGCCTATCAAAAGATGCTTCGTTTTATTTGTACAACAATTTAAACAGATTTTGTTAAAAGTTATATTAAGTGGCATTGTCGTAATTATTAATGATTATGTTTTATCTACCCGCAAGCGAACCCAAGCAACCAAAGGCAAAGGCTGTCTACGTTTTTTTTTCTTAATAGTCCCTCTAGTCCTAGTCTACTAGTGCTACCTTTAGGCCTAATCAATAATCATATTAACAAAATGATACCGGTATAGACTCTAGCCTACTAGGCCTACTTCTCTATTGAAACCTACTTATTTCTAACAATCTAAAATAACTATTTTCTAAATAGGTGTTGGCTACTGCATTGTCCGAATAGGACTACTGAACATTGTCGAATTCTGTCGGAATTCGCGTATTTTTTAAGCGGTTTAGTTGTTTTTTTCTTTATACGCGTATATTTGTCAGCTTACTTGTTTATTATAACTTATTTCCATAAGGCATATTATGTGAAAAGGCTAATGTGATGACAAGATGTCCTTCAGTTAGTAGCCTAGACATAGGCCTACACGCCTACACCTTCATCGGACTATCAACAAAACGACCCGGGTTCTAGCGTGTTTCTAGTTTCTAGCCCTGCCGCCGACTGATGCCTGCAAGAGTTTTGGGCCTAGTACGTACACTATAAAAATCTTCTATTTAGAAGGAACATCTGTAAACTCAAATATTATATATAGTCTAACTAGATATAATCATTATAGGCCTACATTCGACAATTTATCGAAGCCCGACAAGATAATAGGCATAGGCCTACTTTGCAATTTTTAATATTGATTGAGTTGATTGAAATTTCCTTTTCCTGAGGTGCGACTGCTGCTTGCAATTTTTTTTTAACGAACGTTGTCAAGTCTAGTATTTTTATTATAAAAAAAAAAGGAAGGTTGGATCATTTAGTGGCGTAAAAAAAAAACTGCACTAATATACAATAAGTTTTTTTAAAATCATCAACCGCTGTTATTTTTTTGTTTAGCCTAAAAATAGGCCTAACACAGAGAACGCGAGAGATCTTTTTGTAACACATAGGTCTACTTTGGTTCCAACCACGACCGCTGACAATGCGAAGAGAGTGGAGAGAGACTGAAGTCCACTATCGCTATGTGGATAACGCACTAAAATCGTCACATGCGTTTGTAATTTTGTATTTTTAACTAAACCGGATTCGAGAGTTGGTTGGGAGGGAAGGGGGGTATGTTGGATACAAAAGACAAAGGAACCTTTTTTTTCCATTTCAGACTTTTAACCTAAAAAAAAATCGAAACTTTTCTTTTTTCGATTCCAGACTTTAACCTAAAAATTCCAGACTTTTTAAAGACAAAAATGAACATTTAAGACTTTTGAGGGTCTGGAAAACCAAAATCCGATTTTTCAGACTTTTTCCAGACTTCCAGACTTGCGTACGAACCCTGTATGATAAACTCTAGTTTAATATACAGAACAGTTTTTAATTAATTTTGTGCAAACTAGCTTTAAGTTCTTCCTGAAAATTTAAAGAATTAGGTAAATGTATATGTTTTTATGAAGTTAACCATTTTTTTTTGTGTTTTCTTTTGAAGAGGCCTGTAAGAAATAAACCAGCAAATCTTGTAAAATAATGGTCATATGCCGGATTTTACTTAGATTATGTTGCTTGACAAAGCAGACCCTATAGCTAAAGGCATCGCAAAATGTTACTGTTAATTTCTAGGGAAAAAAATCAAATTATTTCCTCTTGCTTGCTGAGAGTTCACTACGGTAATTTATACATTAGATAAGAACAACCATTTAAGCCTAATGGCACTAATGTTTAAAAGATTTTTTCTTTTTAATGATATAAAGATATTCAACATAAGACTTTAATGCAATCATTTACCTTTTCCTTTTTGCCATTTTAGTAACTTGAGTACTTCTTGACTCAAAGGATTGGCTGCCTTAAAACATAATCTTGAAACGTTGGCTGGTGTGTCATCTCCTGCCAGGGTTGTTAAATCAATGCAAGAAATGGCTCTCAGTTCCCAAGCTGCCTAATATTTTTACAAAAGAAAAAAAGTTAGATAATTAAGGTACATATTTTACATAGCTGATCTCTTACTCTAGTATGAAGCACAGTGGCTATGTGGCAGCACTTGGCTGGTGTACCAAAGGTCTAGGGTTCAAATCCTGGTGAAGCCTAGGGTTGGGTTCCCAGGTCTGGAGGGTGTCCCCGAGTCCGGACACCCACCTCTGATGGGTACCTGACAATAGTTGGGGCAAAGTAAAAGAGGCTGGGCATTGTGCGATCCCTAGTGGTCGCAAAAAGTGGTAAATGCTGCTTCACCGGCAGTATATGGATCAATTTAATTTGGTTTGATGGGATTACTTAAATTTTTACTACTTACTCTACCAGTGAAGAAAGAAACATTTAAAAACAGTATTTTTATACTTCCCAAAGTATGATGTCTAAAAATGCAGCAGATGCACATGCCTTGATTATTACATTTTTTTACATGTACAAATAATTTCCATCCAGCTGCTAGTATTTTTATGTTCGTCTTCAACTATATATTTCTCCCCCAATCACCACCTTTAAAATAATTAATATTTTAGTATGTGCCCAATTTTTATTCTTTTTACCTGCCATTGCTTTTTGACAGCTCTTCGACTGGCTAGTTCTGCAGCACGTCTGGTTATTGCAGACAGATTAATTTTCACATTTTTAATGAGTGACTCATCTAGAACAAACCAATAGTTTATTTTTAAATGCAGATTCATATGAACTTTTAGCCTAATCATTAAAACAATTTATATTTAAACTGTTTAAGCATTTGGACATAGCATTGGCTACACAATGAGAGAGGCCAGGCTGATCCTAGCTTTTGAACTACATAGGATTGTCAACACCACAACCCATCATGACCCATGTTCTAATCCTACTGCCATCCAATCTCTGCTTCCCTGTGGGGGGGTTGGGCAAAGGATGTAATAATCTTCTGTATAGAAAGAATGTCTGTAACTTATAAGATAAGACAATACAATTCCAATCAATCTGATGAACCTTTTTCAGCACTATACATCTGACCATTTCTGCAAGTCTCCCTTATTGAAAGTTGTTGAAGTCTGGGCCACCCTCAGGCTCATGCCTCATACTCATAGGCCTACTCTACTTCATAGTCTACTTAGGACTTAGGTTAAGACTTAACTTTTTTAGACATAATAATTAAATTAGGCAGGCCTACTAATATTACTATAATATTGATTACTGTAAAAGTAGGCCTAAAGGTTTAAAAAAAAAGAACAGAGTTATTACAATATAATTGAATGTAAAAAAAAAGCCCACACGTTAAATTGCTTGTGGGCTTTTAATTTTTAGCAACTATGTGCACTTTTTGTTGTCAAGCTAACATTTCTACTTTCTATCTTACACTGAAAGGTCAAAGATCAACTTTAGTTTGCCTGGCAATGTTATCTTCATCTAGATATCAGTTTTTAAAACGTTTTATATGCCGGTAATGGTATAAAGCATTGTTTAATCTCATTTTAGCACTTTGAAATCAATGTGCAACGATTCATTCTGTTAAGGTATAAGCTGTTATTTAGACTGGACTTACTGTAATCATCGCCCCGATTCATATGTTCTGCCATTATATCCCTTGTTAACGTGTAAAAAAATGTGTGTATGTAGGTCAGTGGGTGGAAAACTGCAAACTGATATAATATGTAGGATAACCTTTGAACCATATTCAACCACTGAGCGTGAAAATGTAACATAACTCATAGAACGACTTATGTCTATATTATTTCAAGCGCTTTGTCACATTATATATATGCATTCAACGTGTTGCTTGTCTTCCTTATTAAAAACTTATTTGTTGGAATTTGTTGGCTTTTATTTTAATGATAAAATGCATACTATATATATAGTCTAATATTGTTAGAAATTGTAGAGCATTGTTTATATTAACTTCATATGCTTTTAATTTGTCTAGACCAGGGGTCGGCAACTTTTTGATAATTGTATGCCAAAGTAGGATATCTAATTCATTCAGCGTGCCAACAATCTAAAAGTTGTTCTGTTTGACCACTCATTTGTAGAAGAGACTTTAATTGCCATTGAAAAAGGCTCTGCGTGCCAAGTCTGGAACGCGTTTCATAGGTTGCCGATCCCCGGTCTAGGCCTTAGACATATATAGTAGGCCTATTTACATTAATTACAGAAAACATGAGGGGGCGGGGGCGAGGATAGAAGGGCACTGAAGCTCCCGTAAGCTTAATTAGGGCCTAGTCATCTCAATTAATGTTGGCTACAAGTCAATTTGTAGGCTATCTTGCCATCTAGCTTCTTAAGAGCTTAAAAACTGTCAAACGATTAATCATACCTCTAATAAAACTATGTCACACCGCTCGACACCCCCCTTTTCTTACGTCTCAATTAAAAAACAAATACACAAATAGACTGATGATGGTGGAAATGTTTTAATTTGTAACACATATTGACCAGTAGGCTACTAGACCTGCCTGAGAAGACATAGCCTACATTAATTATTATAGCCATATTATTTTTTGCACATATTTTTGACGTCGATATTATAGATGCTTAGCTCTCCCACCCCCTCCACCTTTTTTTTTCACAGACCCTTACATTACACTTTCACACTACATTACACTTCCTACTTTTGTTCTCTGAATTCCCCTCCCCCACTTGTGTGGTTACACTTCCTACCTTTGCTTTCTGGATTCCCCTGTGTGATTATAACACTTCCTACCTTTGCTTTCTGGATTCCCCTGTGTGATTACACTTCCTACCTTTGCTTTCTGGATTCCCCTGTGTGATTACACTTCCTACCTTTGCTTTCTGGATTCCCCTGTGTGATTACACTTCCTACCTTTGCTTTCTGGATTCCCCTGTGTGATTATAACACTTCCTACCTTTGCTTTCTGGATTCCCCTGTGTGATTACACTTCCTACCTTTGCTTTCTGGATTCCCCTGTGTGATTACACTTCCTACCTTTGCTTTCTGGATTCCCCTGTGTGATTACACTTCCTACCTTTGCTTTCTGGATTCCCCTGTGTGATTACACTTCCTACCTTTGCTTTCTGGATTCCCCTGTGTGATTACACTTCCCACCTTTGCTTTCTGGATTCCCCTGTGTGATTACACTTCCTACCTTTGCTTTCTGGATTCCCCTGTGTGATTACACTTCCCACCTTTGCTTTCTGGATTCCCTTGTGTGATTACACTTCCTACCTTTGCTTTCTGGATTCCCCTGTGTGATTACACTTCCTACCTTTGCTTTCTGGATTCCCCTGTGTGATTTTAACACTTCCTACCTTTGCTTTCTGGATTCCCCTGTGTGATTACACTTCCTACCTTTGCTTTCTGGATTCCCCTGTGTGATTACACTTCCTATCTTTGCTTTCTGGATTCCCCTGTGTGATTACACTTCTACTATTCTTGTTCTCTGGAATTTTACCTGTGTGATTACACTTCCTACTTTTGTAAGTGGAATCCATTTTTTTGTAATGTTTTTCGTAATGTATAATTATTATGTTTCCACTCTGTGGGTATTGGGGCCCAGGTGAAAGAATAACCCCGCTGCATAGTCCCTCTTTTAAGCCGTAAAAGGCGACTTAATTGATATGGTTCGATATAGGTAAAGATGGCAATACTCTGGATAGAGGTGTTGTGCTCATCCTGATTGGGAAAGAGAGTGTCGGGTTCTCTGGCATTTGCATATCATTGAGACAGGAAGTGAAAGTTCGTGTTGTTGGCCTGAGCTGGACCCAGGAATCAGGATGTGTTCACAGAGCATCCCAGATTTTACGACATAAAAAGGGCGCAATGATTATCTATTGAGTGTCAAGGTCATTTGGAGAGGTCCCCAGAGCTAGGAACATTTATAAATAATAGAGATAAAGTCGGAAAAACTGATGGAAAAAAAGAAAACAAAACAAGCTAGTCTACTGATAGATATCTAACCCAAAGAAGATTTTTAAATTAAAAAGAAAAAGAAAATTGGGTCAAAACATGGAAACTTCTACATCAGTTAATAATAACTTAATATGCAACAAATGAAAAGTAATTGATTAATCCAGAACTCATAAACCATAGGAAAACACAGTAACAGAAAACAAGGAAATAACAGAAACATTTAGCAAACATTTTGCAAGCACCAACAAATCAAAAGCACGGAAAGACCTGAATAAATACCTTTAATTTGTTTGAAGAAGCAAGGGAAATCCCCATCTGTTAACATTAGCACATTTGACACATCCTTTAAAAAGCACGAACACAATGAAGCTATTAAAAACTTAAAACTATAAAGTCTCTAGATCCTTATAGAATACGCCTAACTAATAAAAAGATTCAAAGATTAGTTAAAGACGTGCTGCTAACTACATCAATGCTATTTTGATGGCAGGATCATTAGGCCTACCGAAAAATTGGAGTACAGCGGCTGAACAGCCAAAATCATACAAATAGGCCTACTCAAGATAGATCCTTAGAGCTATAGACCAATATCTATAACATCAAACTAGGGCAAACTTGCTGAAAAAATGTTCAATGCACGCTTATATTGGTGGTTAGAACCTTGGCACACATTACACAAAGCCAGTAGGACTTAGTCTGAATTAAATAATTTCTTTGATTAATTCAAGATATAGTAGACTGATTCCAAGACAATAAAGATGCAACAGCTGTCTTCATTGACCTTTAAGCAAGGAATTGAAGGACTATTGAAATAACATGGAAAATATATGCGTGGATAAAAAAAAGGTGAACATTTGGAGGCGATATATCAGACAAAACGAACCCGCAGGACGGACACCCACAATCCCTTAGGCTGCACTCTTTCCCTCTTATTTATTTATTAATGACCTGCCAGATCTCATTACAGTTGCAGTAAGCAAAGCAGTATATTCAGAAAACCTAGTAATATGGACAACATAGAAATATCCAGTTTTAACAAGAATTAAACTTAACAAAACACTGCTCACTCTATCAACATACACCAAACGTTGTAAAAAAAACACAGTAGGTTATAGTTATATAGGTTATATAGTTATATAGTTATATAGTTTTATAGGTTATATAGTTATATATTTATATAGTTATATAGTTATATATTTATATAGTTATATAGGTTATATAGTTATATAGTTATATAGGTTATATAGTTATATAGGTTTTATAGTTATATAGTTATATAGGTTATATAGTTATATAGGTTATATAGTTATATAGTTATATAGGTTATATAGTTATATAGGTTATATAGTTATATAGGTTATATAGTTATATAGGTTATATAGTTTATATAGTTATATAGGTTATAGTCTACTATATTTTAATCTCATAGAGAAAAAAAAACAGCCAATGGAGTTATACAACCTGAAACCTGATTCCTCATTTTGAGAAAAGGAAGAAAAAAAAAACTACCTGGGTGAAAAATTAAAAAGCCATTCCCTAAAAAAACTTAATGTCAGACTTGAAAGAACAAGCTTCCAAAAGATTGAATCAAATAAAACATCAAACCAGCACTGCATCGGGAGCATAGAAAACGCACTAAGACAATTTTTTTTATTATTAGCCTATACACAGGATATATAAGATCTGTACCGGAATACTTTCTGCCCGACAAATAACAGCCATTCAGTCACAATATAAAACAATAGACACAATGAGAACAACATTCACAGCATTCTGTAAACAAAATTTGAAACAATGAATCACTAAGTAGTCGAAAGTTACAAAATATTGAAAACGACCATTCGAAAACAAGTTTATTGAGCACAACAGTACAACATCTAAAAAGAAAACAAAAGTCGTCATTACAAATTGCAGATGAATTAGAACAAAAACATCACCTCCACCTAATAAGTTCAAGGCAACGAAAAAGCTGACAAGTTGGCTAGAATGGAAGTAATCGTGGACCAATATTATGTAAGTCCTATAATACGCTTTAAATTAACACGGTATGTAATTTGCTAAAAACAAATTTAAGTAAGGAAGTATCGCTAGATTAATGGGCACACCGAAAATCTAGAAGAAATATGTACAGAAAAATCACCAACAAGCAAGAAATAAAGTTCCTCCCTGGCAAAGAGTAATGCACCATTTTTCAGTTAAAACAGGACATATCCCTCAACACACCCAACTACTTACAGTGTTGCTACCCACAAGAAACAGTAGACTACCTCCTACTTGAATGCACCAAGCTACCCAACCTCAGTCATACATCCCCCCCCCCCCCCCCCGCTTTCTCACTTCTTTTTTTATCAACCTACCATTAACAATACACTATACAGTAATTCAGTACTACAGAACAACTAAAAGAACATGTAAATATGTTTGTCTGGCATTGACTGCAAGAGAGCAAACTTCCCTGCAGACAAGATTATAATAGAAAAAGAAGAAGAAGAACTATTTTCATTTTCTTTACTTCCCTCATAATTTTAGTTTTTCAAGATGATACGACTGCCTTGTGACAAGACCGTAGGCCTCTATATTACTAACTTAAAAACCATACGATCCAACAAACATTAAAAATGTAGAAACTAAAAATTTGACAAAAAAAAAAAATGCAACAACTATGTAAAGAAAAAAAAAAGAAGAAAAGTTGCATTTATTTTATAATCAAACTATAACCCAGGGGTCTCCAAACTTTTCAGCCCGAGGGCCGCACTCGAGGTCCAAATAAAAAAGAAACAAAACATGGATGTTGTTTTTAATTATTTATTTAATATTATTTTATTAAGTTATTATTTACACTACAGATGAACACCTGTATTAGTAGAAATTGTGAAATTGTTTCCTGTATGTTAAAATAGAAGACATTTCTGGTAAATAAAAAGGTCTGATGAGAGGGCCTCGCGGGCCGCATCTGGCCAGCGGGCCGTAGTTTGGAGACCCCTGCACTATAACCACAAATAGTAAAACTTCGAATTAAATAAATAATAACATACAAGTGATTTTTCAATATAGAAGAAATAATTCTTCTGCTATATTTTTTTTAATTTTTACACTATTAACATAAAGATAAACTAGATCGAACTGCTCAGCGACCAAAAAGGTTGACAAAGAAGCGTCCAATGCTGCGGAACACGTTGTTGGCAGTTGGCCCAACAATCGCAGCCTCAACGTCAAAGCATATGATCTCAGTCAGTGTGGATGTGTCAGTTACACGTATACTGGCTTGATAATCTCCCTTGATTAAAAGAAACGCGTAGAATATCACATTATCAGTAAATTTTAAAAGTCAAATGAATTACAAATATAAAAGAAATACCCACGTATTTGGACAAACTTATTAGGTAGACCTATGCATTTAATACAATATCTATATCGAGGCAGAGTGGTCAGTTCAAAGTATCGGCAACAAAGACAGTTGCCCGGAGTGCCAATATGTCTTTGGGGTACCCTGTGCTTGGTGTGTCACCAATGAACTTCCGGGTAAAAAGGTGAACAGTGAATCGTTTTTAAAATGAGAGAAAAGGAGAGGGGGAAAGAGAGAGAGGGAGATAGAGAGACAGAGCTACACTTTAATATCTTTTAAGAACAAGCAAAGAGTTCGGTTTTTAATTTTCAAGAGCATAAGTTCTCAAGGGTTGTGCAATCGCTCCTCCCCTCCCCCGCCCCTCATCGAGAATGCCGATTAGAGCTTGTGAGCAGTCATGTACACTGGCTTTGCACAGGGCGCAATCGATCATAGGGCCGGCCCTGCTAATGGGGGCATTCATTTATTTTATTAAGTCTACAATTTTAGACAATTCCCCCTATTTCCATGTCAACAGCTGCCAAATTTTTCAAGACTGCAATAAAAAAATATGTCAAACAAAAGAACGTTTATTTAGCTTCTTTAACTTAAACAGTTTCTGATAATTAGAAACGCATTTAAATTGTGACTTAACACTTTAATATTTGGTAGCAGTTTTTTTAATACATTTATTGTCCAAGCCTCTCAAATATGACTGTGATGATGTCAATAACAATGGGATACCAAAGGATTGTGCAGGTTACGCAACACTATAATCTGAAAGAGGCCCCTAACTTCTGTTGGTATTGCATCTGGCAGCGAGCGGTGTCAGTCATTTTTCTTCATTTGGAACTAGATTGGTACGAGCCCAACGGCGACGCTCTCCACAAAGGCTCCTGAAAATGTACCTCGCCCACTTAATAACTTAGCTTTGTCGACATAATGCAATGGATGACTGCTTTGCTTAAAATAAGAGCTTCGTTTTGCTAAATGGTTACTTAACTGGAAAGTTAATGTTGTTTATACTTACACTGATCCCAGGAATCTGCAAGCCAAAAATTTTCAGATCAACTGGCAGCGTGGTCTGAGGTATAGTGTATGTAGCCGGGGCGATAGGACAGCTGCACGGTATTCCATTGTCTACCAGGAGGCTTGGACAGCTTCCGTTGATTTTAGCCAATAGATGACAGACATCACGATATGTACTGCAGATACACAGGAAATACACCTTACATTAATTTTCCTACTAAGATCAATGTTTTCTTATCCTGAAATATTTGATGGAACTAGAATAGCATTTTGTTTCTCAGAAAAAAAAAGCTGTTAAAATATGTCAATGGTATTATCTCATTCACTCTGTTCTGTGAGGACACACAATTTTCTTACCTGCCACGCAACAGTATCTTTTCTTTATTTCTTTTTTAAAAATTCATTTTTTTAAATTATTTTAAATATTAGACCTACAAGTGCGTTTCACGTTAATCCCACATAACACATTTCTTTTGTGTAAATTATTTCGTCGTATTTCCAGTTATTTATTTTTTAATGTCTAGTTTTATAGGCCACTGTGTTCATTTATTTTCACACCTAGATCTATCACCTAGATCTATCACCTAGATCTATCACCTAGATCTATCACCTAGATCTATCACCTAGATCTATCACCTAGATCTATCACCTATGGTTAAATGGGCAGCCTGTGTTTCATTAATTGTTAAATAGACGGCTTTAGAGTTATAGGCCGAATTTAAAATGTTACAAAAAGATAGGAAGGGAAATAATTGTAATGCAGGCGATGCGAGCATCTAGCATGTTAGGTATAATAATTATATGTGTGTTTTTGTTCATTACGTAAATTGTAAGCAGCTCCCAACGTTTTTTAGTTTTCTAATAACAACATTCTGACAAACTTGAAAAGTAAGAAAAAAAAGTAAAGTATCCCGTCTGACCAATTTGATCCATAGGGCCGGTGAAGCAGCGTTCACCAGTTTCTGTGGCCACGGCATACTAGGGGATTGTGTGGCCAGTCGCCTTTACCATAACCAAATTAAGTCCGGTTCCCATCAGAGCTGTGTAGACGCAGAGATACCCTCCAGAAACGAGAACAAATCCTAGCCTTCACTAGGACACCGTGTCCCCAAAACGCGAAAAATTCCCACACTTTAATGTCATTCGCCATTTTATTAAATTCATTTCTTAAAGAAGAGTCTAATACCGCACAGTTGTATCCTACAAAGAAACTATCACACATCCATAGACAGACACAATCACACATCCACTCACAGACACAAACACACATCCACATACAGACACAATCACACATCCACTCACAGACACAATCACACATCCACTCACAGACACAATCACACATCCACTCACAGACACAATCACACATCCACTCACAGACACAATCACACATCCGCTCACAGACACAATCACACATCCACACACAGACTCAATCATACATCCACTCACAGACACAAACACACATCCACACAAAGACACAATCACACATCCACTCACAGACACAATCACACATCCACACACAGACACAATCACACATCCACTCACAGACACAATCACACATCCACAGACAGAATCAATCACACATCCACTAACAGACACAATCACACATCCACACAGAGACACAATCATACATCCACTGACAAACAGAATCCAAATCCACTCATAGACACAATCACACATCCACACACAGACACAATCACACATCCACACACAGACACAAACACACATCCGCTCACAGACACAAACACACATCCACCTACAGACACAAACACACATACATCCGCTCACAGACACAAACACACATCCACCTACAGACACAAACACACATCCGCTCACAGACACAAACACACATCTACTCACAGACACAATCACACATCCACACACAGACACAATCACACATCCACACACAGACACAATCATACATCCACACACAGACACAATCACACATCCACTCACAGACACCATTACACATCCACTCACAGACACAATCACACATCCACACACAGACACAAACACACATTCACTCACAGACACCATTACACGTCCACTCACAGACACAATCACACATCCACACACAGACACAATCACACATCCACACACAGACATAATCACACATCCACTCACAGACACAATCACACATCCACTCACAGACACCATTACACATCCACTCACAGACACAATCACACATCCACACACAGACACAAACACACATTCACTCACAGACACAAACACACATTCACTCACAGACACAATCACACATCCACTCACAGACACAATCACACATCCACCTACAGACACAAACACACATCCGCTCACAGACACAAACACACATCTACTCACAGACACAATCACACATCCACACACAGACACAATCACACATCCACACACAGACACAATCACACATCCACACACAGACACAATCACACATCCACACACAGACACAATCACACATCCACTCACAGACACCATTACACATCCACTCACAGACACAATCACACATCCACACACAGACACAAACACACATTCACTCACAGACACCATTACACATCCACTCACAGACACAATCACACATCCACACACAGACACAATCACACATCCACACACAGACATAATCACACATCCACTCACAGACACAATCACACATCCACTCACAGACACTATTACACATCCACTCACAGACACAATACAATCACACATCCACACACAGACACAAACACACATTCACTCACAGACACAAACACACATTCACTCACAGACACAATCACACATCCACTCACAGACACAATCACACATCCACACACAGACACAATCACACATCCGCTCACAGACACAATCACACATCCACTCACAGACACAATCACACATCCACACAAAGACACAATCACACATCCACACACAGACACAAACACACATTCACTCACAGACACAAACACACATTCACTCACAGACACAATCACACACCCACTCACAGACACAATCACACATCCACACACAGACACAAACACACATTCACTCACAGACACAAACACACATTCACTCACAGACACAAACACACATTCACTCACAGACACAATCACACACCCACTCACAGACACAATCACACATCCACACACAGACACAATCACACATCCGCTCACAGACACAATCACACATCCACTCACAGACACAATCACACATCCACACACAGACACAATCACACATCCACACACAGACACAAACACACATTCACTCACAGACACAAACACACATTCACTCACAGACACAAACACACATTCACTCACAGACACAATCACACACCCACTCACAGACACAATCACACATCTACACACAGACACAAACACACATTCACTCACAGACACAAACACACATTCACTCACAGACACAAACACCCATTCACTCACAGACACAATCACACACCCACTCACAGACATAATCACACATCCGCTCACAGACACAATCACACATCCACTCACAGACACAATCACACATCCACACACAGACACAATCACACATCCACTCACAGACACCATTACACATCCACTCACAGACACAATCACACATCCACACACAGACACAATCACACATCCACACACAGACATAATCACACATCCACACACAGACACAAACACACATTCACTCACAGACACAAACACACATTCACTCACAGACACAATCACACACCCACTCACAGACACAATCACACACCCACTCACAGACACAATCACACATCCACACACAGACACAATCACACATCATCCGCTCACAGACACAATCACACATCCACTCACAGACACAATCACACATCCACACACAGACACAATCACACATCCACACACAGACACAAATACACATCCACAAACAATCATACATCAATACACAGGCACAATCACACATCCGTACACAGACACAATCACACATCCTCACAAAGACACAATCATACATCCTCACACAGATACAATCGCACATCAACACACAATCACGCAACTATTTATACACATTATTCATTAACAAACTAAGTTGAATGATGTAACACACTAAATTATCTTGTCCATCGCAAATAACTCACTAAACAATACATTACGCTCACAAATTCTCCCACTGACTTTCATTAACCATTAACGATTGTTTGCTTGGGGTAGGCCTTCCTTTAATGAGAAAGGTTACAAAGCTTGTTCTTACCATGACCCCAGATCGCCGTGTGGTGTTGAAACACAGGGCACATCAATCCACATTCCGCCAAGATTCCTGCTGAGCGTGACGTCAACTTGAAGATTGCCGGTGATAGGTAGATTGACTTCAGCCGCAATGGAAAAGGCAAGGTCTCCTGGTATTTTGATGGGTGTAGGTGTAGCGCTGTAGGATTTTATCTTGATGACATCGGTGGTCGGATCTTTACCTGCAACGGTACATTGAAAATAAGGTACATCCACGCTGATCGCGCTACAATTCGTTAACATAGTGCGTGCGGTTCTGCATCGTCAGAACATTGACATGGCATTCCAACCGAAGGTCAACGTTTTAATTCGGATCTAGCGCATAATTTTATATTTGCGCTCTGCAATTTTTAACGGGATTTTAAGGGACCCACTTTTTAATGATCTCGGCAGGGAATATAATAGGGATTTTAACGAAAAAACTCATCCCCGGTATACGCAGGTCTCTATATGAATGGGTTATTTCAGCTCTAAATACATAAAAATTTCAAATCAGGAGTCAGTCTAGCTCTGATAGGTAAATGATTTCAGACATGTTAGGAAGTATAAAGGGGATGTGCATTGTACGGGCTACATAATATCTTGTATGCCGCGGCCCAAGACACCAGCGAATTATGTCATAATCTAGACAGAAATTGTCTATATGGGACAACGTTTAATTATCTTATCTTATCTGTTACAGACTCTCCTTCCGTACATCTAAAAGATTATTGAAGATGAAAGATTATCTCAATTCTGCTCTCAATGGCTAAATAAAATACTTCGGAAGAAAAGAATTTAAATTATTTCTTGATTGTAGCTGGACAAAGTTCATGTTTATGAAATGTAAAACAGTTTTTAGACCTATGTATAGTTTCCGTGGCCATGATTGAAAGAAAACAACAACATCAGGAGGCCTTAGCATAAAATGAGTGACGAGGGAAAGGCCACCATCCAACTTAACATTTAAATAATACTTAGCATAAAAAATCTACAGACAGAACCTTTACAAGCTTATGTAGCGCCCCAGGCCAAAGGTTTAAGCGCCGCCCCCTTTCATACTTTAACTGCTTGTATAGTGCAATATTTTATACATATATAGGCTACATTTGCCACCCCCCTCGAAGTGTCGCCCCCGGGCATATACCCCCTCTGCCCTCCCCTATGTGAGGGCACTGTCTACAGATCAAAGTTTTCCCAACCGAAAGTTAACTAAATACTTGATCTAGAACCTAGATGTTCGTGAATACCTTTCCGCCAATAATAATCATAATATTGAAAAAGTATGAACAATACTAATAATTATTACGTCTGCTAGGCTGTTATAAATGTTTAAAACCTATAATTTCTTTGTGAAACGATGTAGGCCTACAGAACCAAAAAATATGTTTTTAAAGAATTTAAGCTTTCAGTACTAAATTAATGAGAATAAACAGCATGTACTAATATATACAAATAATGAGTTGTTAAAAATTTGTGGTGAAAAAAATGGAAACTAAAGTATGAGAAGACAGTACTCACTACAACTGGTGATGCGAAGACAATTGGTGGATGTTAACAATATTAACAAAACGCAAGTAATCCAAACTACGGGGATAGCGTTGGCCATTTTCGTTAAAGTCCTCTTGTCGTCAGGCTAAACGAGTTTTATACTGATCCCTAGTGTTGACTGTAGCTTGACTCAGTGTTTTAACTTTAGGTCCCGTCACAGCTATTATTACCGCAGTCCTTAGCAAACACGTTAGGCCTACTCACTTTGTGATTATAATTTTTCTCCCTTTTATGTATCAACCAATTAAAAGTTAAAAAAAAAGGGCTTGTCTGTTAAAACACGTTTTTTTTTAATTTATACAAAATATTTTTGCGTGACGTAATTAATTTATTCAGCTTAAAATTAAACAAGAGCTCAAGAATTCGGAGATGAAATGGAGTCCATTGGCGAAGAAACACCTCGAGATCGGCAATTCGGCTTAGATCGAGATCATATAGGTTTAGGTCAATGTGATATACCTGTGTCATCTAGACAAGTCTTTGATTGATTGATTGTACAGTTGAACTTTAATTAAAACTTGTAAACATTCCAAAACTCTATTTATTTTAAAAGGTGAAATTGCGATGTTGTTTTTCTTTAATAATAGATAGACCCTCTATAAGCTTATATTGATAAGAGACACCGCTAGACCGCGAGGCCTAATGATGAATGAAGAAAGTAAGATTAATCTAATGAGACATAATATGTAAAGAATAAATAAACACATTTGTCCACTGATCAATACAAATTAATGAGTGACGTCCAATCGCCGTGTCACTTTCAACTCGAGTCTAACAAAAAACCCAAAACGTGTGCTGTGATTACACTACATGCTAATACTTAATACTTTACAAATGAGTTATAATATGATAATGATAAAATTTTCCCTAAGAAATTTGATTTCATTCAAGGAAAGAGCTTGATTTAATGGAAATAGTATAAAATACATCTGCTTGTTGCTGTTTGATAATAAAAATAATAATGATGACATTTGTATAGCGCTACCAACAAACATAATGCAAGTTCAGAGCGCATGTAACATAACAACAAAAGAACACGGATACAATCTATAGGCCAAGATATACAAAACGAAATGATGATTCAAAACTTTACAAACATAGAACAAATCAAACAATTAAAAAAAAAAAAGTAAAAAAAAAATATATAAAAAAATAGCCGACCTAACATATTGGTAAGACAGTGGGGCTCTAAAGCATGTTAACTAAGATAATATTGAAATAATGAGTTTTAAGTTCTTTTTGAAGGTATCAATGGAGTTTGTTTTCCTCAGTTTAATTGGAAGTAGATTCCACACTTTCGGACCGGATGTTGAGAAGGCTCTAAGGCCAGCGGTCTTCATAGAGATGCGGGGCACTTCCAGAAGCGAGGAGTCGGCAGAAAGAAGTGTTCTTTGCGGAACATACGGTTTAGTTAGTTCCTTGAGATAGGACGGCATCTCATTATTATAAATGCACTGGTGGCAAAGTAGCGCAACTTTATATTCGATTCTGGCTTTCACAGGGAGCCAATGGAGCTGACGCAGGAGAACTGTCACACAATCTCGCCTTGACTTACGCATAACTAGGCGAGCGGCACTGCCTTGTATAAGCTGTAATTTGGCGACCTTATTGTCAGGTATCCCTGATATCAATGATTGATAGCATTGATATGTTTTTTTGTTAACTTTTATGTGGCTGGATATTTGTTGTTTCTTTATTAGATTGATTGTGCTGAATTTTTATTATAACTGAGCAAATTTCTTTCATGATCGCAAGAACTCTGGGCATAAAGAAAAGTATTGTTTATACTTTTTACACGATAGACTTATTAATATTATGATACAATAAAAGTAAAAGCTTACAAGATATCGGTCAAGGCGTGATAATTTGGAGCCCTGGGCAAAAGATCCTTTATTTTTTACTACCCAACTTACTTGGATCATTTCGCTAATAGTCAGAGTCATACAGTTGAAAAAACGATGATGCATGTCGTCCCATCAAAAGTCAAGGTGGCCCCAAGCCGTAACTTGTTTACGTATCTCCTGGTTGTCATTGAAACGTGGTTTACTTTTGTTGGTCTATATCCGCATCGTGACTAGTCACAAATATATACCATACTAATGCAATATTTACACTGGCCTCACTGACCACGCAACCATTTGTCTTATTTTATTCTATTCTAAAAAGGTGTGACTTTCATTAAATGAAAGTTATTTTCAGCCCGTAATAAAAAAATAAAGACTAAATTTCACCTGTCACAGGTGAGACGCTTTACCTGACACTAGACAAAAAAGGTGGTATGCTACCTTTGGGAGCATTAATTAAAGCGAAATAGACACACAAAAAAGTCTTCCTTCATACATCAAGTGTCCTAATGAAACAATGAAAAAGTTTACTTTTAGTGTTTTGGAAAACACTCTAAACACTCGACTTGTGATCGGGTGGTGACCAAAACGCACTGTATGCATCATTGTAGTTAACTAAAATACAACTGGCTACAGTAACTGTATTGTACGTGTAGCCTAGAGTCGTGTTTAGCCATGCATTGACCATACACGTGGGCCGAGGTAGTAGAATATGATAGGTTTAACCAAGGTTTAGAGTTATTGATGCCTTTAACTGACAATAAAGGGGTCAAAAAGTCAATATATTAGATCAAATAGAACAAAACGTCCAACTTATACGCATAAGTCAGAGCTTTGAATGATAGCTCTTAATGTTTACGCCCGTCCTAACTCAATAATACTTTTGTTGCTTTTGTCTGATCGGGTGCCTTTGTGTTGGTGGCCTATATAGGCCTAACTCTGTGTTAGATAGAGGGAGAGAGATTGTGTGTGGGAAGAAAGTGTATGTGTGTGAAAGAGAGAGATTGATAGAAATGTAACGTTAAAAGACAGTGTAGGCTAATTTAAGAAAATATGTGATACTATGTAATTTAAGAAAATGTGTGGTAGGCTACTATGTAATTTAAGAAAATGTGTGGTAGGCTACTATGTAATTTAAGAAAATGTGTGGTAGGCTACTATGTAATTTAAGAAAATGTGTGGTACTATGTAATTTAAGAAAATGTGTGGTAGGCTACTATGTAATTTAAGAAAATGTGTGATACTATGTAATTTAAGAAAATGTGTGGTACTATGTAATTTAAGAAAATGTGTGGTAGGCTACTATGTAATTTAAGAAAATGTGTGGTAGGCTACTATGTAATTTAAGAAAATGTGTGGTAGGCTGCTATGTAATTTAAGAAAATGTGTGGTACTATGTAATTTAAGAAAATGTGTGGTACTATGTAATTTAAGAAAATGTGTGGTAGGCTACTATGTAATTTAAGAAAATGTGTGGTAGGCTACTATGTAATTTAAGAAAATGTGTGGTAGGCTACTATGTAATTTAAGAAAATGTGTGGTAGGCTACTATGTAATTTAAGAAAATGTGTGGTACTATGTAATTTAAGAAAATGTGTGGTAGGCTACTATGTAATTTAAGAAAATGTGTGGTAGGCTACTATGTAATTTAAGAAAATGTGTGGTAGGCTACTATGTAATTTAAGAAAATGTGTGGTAGGCTGCTATGTAATTTAAGAAAATGTGTGGTACTATGTAATTTAAGAAAATGTGTGGTACTATGTAATTTAAGAAAATGTGTGGTAGGCTGCTATGTAATTTAAGAAAATGTGTGGTACTATGTAATTTAAGAAAATGTGTGGTACTATATAATTTAAGAAAATGTGTGGTACTGTGTAATTTAAGAAAATGTGTGATACTATGTAATTTAAGAAAATGTGTGGTACTATGTAATTTAAGAAAATGTGTGGTAGGCTACTATGTAATTTAAGAAAATGTGTGGTACTATGTAATTTAAGAAAATGTGTGGTAGGCTACTATGTAATTTAAGAAAATGTGTGGTACTATGTAATTAAAGAAAATGTGTGATACTATGTAATTAAAGAAAATGTGTGATACTATGTAATTAAAGAAAATGTGTGGTAGGCTACTATGTAATTTAAGAAAATGTGTGGTAGGCTACTATGTAATTTAAGAAAATGTGTGGTACTATGTAATTAAAGAAAATGTGTGGTACTATGTAATTTAAGAAAATGTGTGGTACTATGTAATTTAAGAAAATGTGTGGTAGGCTACTATGTAATTTAAGAAAATGTGTGGTAGGCTACTATATAATTTAAGAAAATGTGTGGTACTATGTAATTAAAGAAAATGTGTGGTACTATGTAATTTAAGAAAATGTGTGGTACTATGTAATTTAAGAAAATGTGTGGTAGGCTACTATGTAATTTAAGAAAATGTGTGGTAGGCTACTATGTAATTTAAGAAAATGTGTGGTACTATGTAATTTAAGAAAATGTGTGGTAGGCTACTATGTAATTTAAGAAAATGTGTGGTAGGCTACTATGTAATTTAAGAAAATGTGTGGTAGGCTACTATGTAATTTAAGAAAATGTGTGGTAGGCTACTATGTAATTTAAGAGAATGTGTGGTAGGCTACTATGTAATTTAAGAAAATGTGTGGTACTATGTAATTTAAGAAAATGTGTGGTACTATGTAATTTAAGAAAATGTGTGGTAGGCTACTATGTAATTTAAGAAAATGTGTGGTAGGCTACTATGTAATTTAAGAAAATGTGTGGTACTATGTAATTTAAGAAAATGTGTGGTAGGCTACTATGTAATTTAAGAAAATGTGTGGTAGGCTACTATGTAATTTAAGAAAATGTGTGGTAGGCTACTATGTAATTTAAGAAAATGTGTGGTAGGCTACTATGTAATTTAAGAGAATGTGTGGTAGGCTACTATGTAATTTAAGAAAATGTGTGGTACTATGTAATTTAAGAAAATGTGTGGTACTATGTAATTTAAGAAAATGTGTGGTAGGCTACTATGTAATTTAAGAAAATGTGTGGTAGGCTACTATGTAATTTAAGAAAATGTGTGGTAGGCTACTATGTAATTTAAGAAAATGTGTGGTAGGCTACTATGTAATTTAAGAAAATGTGTGGTACTATGTAATTTAAGAAAATGTGTGGTACTATGTAATTTAAGAAAATGTGTGGTAGGCTACTATGTAATTTAAGAAAATGTGTGGTAGGCTACTATGTAATTTAAGAAAATGTGTGGTACTATGTAATTTAAGAAAATGTGTGGTACTATGTAATTTAAGAAAATGTGTGGTAGGCTACTATGTAATTTAAGAAAATGTGTGGTAGGCTACTATGTAATTTAAGAAAATGTGTGGTACTATGTAATTTAAGAAAATGTGTGGTACTATGTAATTTAAGAAAATGTGTGGTAGGCTACTATGTAATTTAAGAGAATGTGTGGTAGGCTACTATGTAATTTAAGAAAATGTGTGGTACTATGTAATTTAAGAAAATGTGTGGTACTATGTAATTTAAGAAAATGTGTGGTAGGCTACTATGTAATTTAAGAAAATGTGTGGTAGGCTACTATGTAATTTAAGAAAATGTGTGGTACTATGTAATTTAAGAAAATGTGTGGTACTATGTAATTTAAGAAAATGTGTGGTACTATGAAATTTAAGAAAATGTGTGGTAGGCTACTATGTAATTTAAGAAAATGTGTGGTACTATGTAATTTAAGAAAATGTGTGGTAGGCTACTATGTAATTTAAGAAAATGTGTGGTACTATGTAATTTAAGAAAATGTGTGGTAGGCTACTATGTAATTTAAGAGAATGTGTGGTACTATGTAATTTAAGAAAATGTGTGGTAGGCTACTATGAAATTTAAGAAAATGTGTGGTACTATGAAATTTAAGAAAATGTGTGATACTATGTAATTTAAGAAAATGTGTGATACTATATATGTAATTTAAGAAAATGTGTGATACTATGTAATTTAAGAAAATGTGTGGTACTATGAAATTTAAGAAAATGTGTGATACTATGTAATTTAAGAAAATGTGTGATACTATGTAATTTAAGAAAATGTGTGATACTATGTAATTTAAGAAAATGTGTGGTACTATGTAATTTAAGAAAATGTGTGATACTATGTAATTTAAGAAAATGTGTGGTACTATATATGTAATTTAAGAAAATGTGTGATACTATGTAATTTAAGAAAATGAGTGGTACTATGTAATTTAAGAAAATGTGTGATACTATGTAATTTAAGAAAATGTGTGATACTATGTAATTTAAGAAAATGTGTGGTACTATGTAATTTAAGAAAATGTGTGATACTATGTAATTTAAGAAAATGTGTGGTACTATGTAATTTAAGAAAATGAGTGGTACTATGTAATTTAAGAAAATGTGTGATACTATGAAATTTAAGAAAATGTGTGATACTATGTAATTTAAGAAAATGTGTGATACTATGTAATTTAAGAAAATGTGTGATACTATGTAATTTAAGAAAATGTGTGATACTATATATGTAATTTAAGAAAATGTGTGGTAGGCTACTATGTAATTTAAGAGAATGTGTGGTACTATGTAATTTAAGAAAATGTGTGGTACTATGAAATTTAAGAAAATGTGTGATACTATGTAATTTAAGAAAATGTGTGATACTATGTAATTTAAGAAAATGTGTGATACTATGTAATTTAAGAAAATGTGTGATACTATATATGTAATTTAAGAAAATGTGTGATACTATGTAATTTAAGAAAATGAGTGGTACTATGTAATTTAAGAAAATGTGTGATACTATGTAATTTAAGAAAATGTGTGATACTATGTAATTTAAGAAAATGTGTGGTACTATGTAATTTAAGAAAATGTGTGATACTATGTAATTTAAGAAAATGTGTGATACTATGTAATTTAAGAAAATGTGTGGTACTATGAAATTTAAGAAAATGTGTGATTCTATGTAATTTAAGAAAATGTGTGATACTATGTAATTTAAGAAAATGTGTGATACTATGTAATTTAAGAAAATGTGTGATACTATATATGTAATTTAAGAAAATGTGTGATACTATGTAATTTAAGAAAATGAGTGGTACTATGTAATTTAAGAAAATGTGTGATACTATGTAATTTAAGAAAATGAGTGGTACTATGTAATTTAAGAAAATGTGTGATACTATGTAATTTAAGAAAATGTGTGATACTATGTAATTTAAGAAAATGAGTGGTACTATGTAATTTAAGAAAATGTGTGATACTATGAAATATTAGAAAATGTGTGGTACTATATAATTTAAGAAAATGAGTGGTACTATATAATTTAAGAAAATGAGTGGTACTATGTAATTTAAGAAAATGTGTGGTACTATGTAATTTAAGAAAATGTGTGGTACTATGTAATTTAAGAAAATGTGTGGTACTATGTAATTTAAGAAAATGTGTGATACTATGTAATTTAAGAAAATGTGTGGTACTATGTAATTTAAGAAAATGTGTGGTACTATGTAATTTAAGAAAATGTGTGGTACTGTGTAATTTAAGAAAATGTGTGAGGAAAGTGTAATTTAAGAGACTGCTGTGTGGACAATATTATAATTTAAGAGAAAAGTGTTTACGTTTGTTAAATTGTCTGATTCAATAATTGGCATAGAGGTCTGCAAACCGTTGAAGTAAATTGCCTCCCCTCCCTTTCATTCCATCCCCTCCCTTCCATTCCCTCCCTTTTCTTAATCCACGACTTTATCTGTATTTTAACTTAATTTTAAATCAAATTTTCTGTTCAAGCTTTTTTTTTTAAAATAAGTTATATTCACTAATTTGCAACGCTTTTTTTTTCTTAGAAGCGAACTACTTATTTTATACTGTTTTAAATACTCGCCATCTTGTTGATGTTCTACTGAATGGCGTGCTTTAATGAATTGAATTTACACTAAATATTACCCAAATATTGCGAAAAATATAAATATATTTCTACAAAAAGATGGGATGAACCCAAACGAGTCGTAACAATAAAGAAATATTTTAAAATTAGTCCCTAGACTATATAATCATAAACTAACTCAAGTTAATTATAAGTAAAGACCACTGATCTATAAAAATAATGGATTGCGCCTCCTTCATAAATTGCTTTGTGCAAAGTGAAGCCACGGAAAACTAAAAATTTACCACGCACTTATCAATATAAACAAATTTGTGTCTAAAATCTAAATAGATCATTGATACATAGTGCCTTAATGTAGAACGGAACTATGTATACACAATCAACGATCATAATACTGACAAGCTAGTTGAGAATTATTGTCAATGCTCTATAACATAGGTTCTCAACAAGGGCGTTATCGCTCCCCGGTGGGGGGGGGGGGGGCGAGAAGCTTTAGGGAGCGATAATGTTCCCGGTGGCGATTGGGGGGGGGGGGGCGGTGAAGGGCAAGTATGCATGAAAACTGCAGAATCGGGACACACAAATTAAAAATGTTTTCCTAAACAAAATAACTGATGTGTTTAGTAATTATCATTTACTTGGAGTTATGCTCCGTCAAAATGACGAAGAAACGAATGATTACAATGTTTTTTTGTTAAAAGAGAAATAAAAAAGAACAAACAATAATGCAATAAAAACTGTATTGAGACCGTTTCTGTGATGTGTTTAGTAATTATCATTTATTGTTTTCTTTTTTTTTGTATTACATTTCAAAACTGAGTGTTTCAGCAACAAAATAATTCAACTAACTTTTGATACATATTCTTTTTTAATAGGCTCAAACTTGCTTTTGGGACGGCAAAGCAGTTGACTGTAGAGGAAAAGAAATATGATCATATTTTAATTATAATCGTTTTTACATCTTTGAAAGATACGCATAGTCAGAGCCGGATTTAGATGAAAAGAGGCCCTGGGCTATTCCACTTATAAGGCCCTTCTAAAAATGAAAATCTTTGACTACGAAACTAAAATACGCAACAAAATTTCTCATATTTTCTATCAAATTAAATTAAATGTATTCAATGTATTGAAGATTAAACCAAACTCAATTCAGATACATTTATTTCATAAAAATTCGCATTTAAAGTTTAAGTATGAATTATTATGAATTTTAAGTCTTAAATTAAACCAAAAATGGAACTTTATTCTAACAAAATCCAAATCACAAAAAAAAATAAAAAAATATCAAATTGTATATCATATTATATTTTATGTTAATAGTAATTTTATTTAAGAACTGATTCAATCCAAGTATACATTTAACACGAAATAGTAGATTAGAAGAATTTCTTTCTAAACTTTTTCACACAGAATTCTTCTATAAGTTCATCAAAGTCTATTTCTCTGAAGGTCTCATTTGTACAAAATACTCAATGCAGACAACCTCGCCTGGGTCATTGTGCTTCTTAATTGATTTTTGATGTTTTTTAAGTCTTGAAAATGACCTTTCTCCAGTATAATTAATGACTATTTAACTGAGAAACAGCCTTAAGATTGATTCCACACTGGGGAAAGCCACTAGAATATTTTCTTTGAATATTATTTGATACAATTATGTATGTGACAATGTGGGATTTTTTTTAAGGCTAATGCGATGGTCTCACTTATGTGTGGAAATGAAATAGTTCTTCAGTAAGATTTTGGTTGACATCTTCTGGGTATTCTTGCATTAATAGCTCAACACCTCTTTGAAACTCTATCTTTGATAATGTAAGATCGGCAAGAAAGGAAAATATTTTCACTACATCATCATAAACAGAAGCGTTTTTTCCAAAATTTGATTCGAGTGCATCTATTATAGGAATAAATGATTTATCGTAAATTTATCCTTTGAAGAGAGTTCGTAAGGCATCACCAGGGTCAGATGAATTTTCTTAATTCCCTTGCATTTTACGTCTTATTATCCTTCTGGAAGTTCTATATTCAGTATTTGGCAACGTGTTTTTGCTTGTTGCTCAAGTGCATCAAAATCTTCCCTAATTTCAAGTAAAATATCCAAAAGTGACTATTATCAATCTGGACAACTACTTAGTAAAATATTAGGGCTTTGAAGAATTTTTTTTACTCTTGAAAAATGTCTCAGTATACGATTCCAGAAATGAGCACAAACACGAATTCAAATTCTTCCATCTGATCTAAAAGATTGTTGGCCCTCAATCTAGTATCACCTTTTGTATTATTATCTGAATATAAATAATTGCGCACATGGGTGAGATCATTGTAATTTTCTAAAATAGCTTCTGTAGCTTTTGAGTAGGCTATGCATACCACCTAGTGTCTGATATTTAGGTACTTTAGAATGAGGTTTCAAATATGATTTCAGAATTTTCAGAACTTTATTGAACTTTATTTCTCGTTGATTTCGGTACAGTGTTTTAGTGTTCACTGTTTTTAGAATAGTGTAATTTTAATTTTGCTAACAATTTGAATGTAGGCCCCTCTTGGTCTTGAGACCCTAGGCTGAAGCCTTGATAGCTATAGGAAAATCTGTCCCTGCGCAAAGTTCAAACAAAGTGGCCTATGTTATCCAGGGAATTGTGTGTCGAGCAATTTAGTGCGCCGTCGCTATTACTTTTCTCAATAATGTACAGTAAAAAAAAAAGGGAAACATTCAATACTCAATAAAATGAACATAAGAAATGTCTTATAGTTAGTTAGTTACATACGTTTCTTCTTGAATAAAGATTATTACGTCCATTGCCTAAGCCTCATGCAGGGCGGCTGTGATTGATCGGAGGACAGGGTTAGAAACCGAGACAACTAAGACTTGTTAACAGTCCGTAGTAGTAACCAAGGACCAGCCGGCATCTCAAATGTTATCAAATTTTAAACCCTTTAAGTGGCTCTGTACATAGACCACAACTAACGTTTAAAAGTATTTATACAATTTCTATTTAGGCCTGTAGCATTACAATAGGTTAGCTGTCCATAAAGGATAGAATAAACTTAATGAGTTTTATTTAACAAAGGATTTAATGCATCGATTTTCTTTGTAGGTTTATTCAGTGGGCCAACCCGGAGAAACTCGGGCCTATATATACAACTTCATTGATTTTCATGTCTGTATAGCAGTCTGGGTCTTGTATTTTTTAAACAAAGGTAGCCTGTGAAGCAGTCTGGGTCTAACATTTTTAAAGCAAAGGTCGCCTGTGAAGCAGTATGGGTCTAGCATTTTTAAAACAAAGGTAGCCTGTTTAGCAGTCTGGGTCTGACATTTTTAAAGCAAAGGTCGCCTGTAAAGCAGTATGGGTCTAGCATTTTTAAAACAAAGGTAGCCTGTTTAGCAGTCTGGGTCTGACATTTTTAAAGCAAAGGTCGCCTGTGAAGCAGTATGGGTCTGACATTTTTAAAGCAAAGGTCGCCTGTGAAGCAGTATGGGTCTGACATTTTTAAAGCAAAGGTCGCATGTGAAGCAGTCTGGGTCTGACATTTTTAAAGCAAAGGTAGCCTGTGAAGCAGTCTGGGTCTGACATTTTTAAAGCAAAGGTCGCCTGTGAAGCAGTATGGGTCTGACATTTTTAAAGCAAAGGTAGCCTGTGAAGCAGTCTGGGTCTGACATTTTTAAAGCAAAGGTCGCCTGTGAAGCAGTATGGGTCTGACATTTTTAAAGCAAAGGTCGCCTGTGAAACAGTATGGGTCTGACATTTTTAAAGCAAAGGTCGCCTGTGAAGCAGTATGGGTCTGACATTTTTAAAGCAAAGGTCGCCTGTGAAACAGTATGGGTCTGACATTTTTAAAGCAAAGGTAGCCTGTGAAGCAGTATGGGTCTTGTATTTTTAAAGCAAAGGTAGCCTGTTTAGCAGTCTGGGTCTGACATTTTTAAAGCAAAGGTAGCCTGTTTAGCAGTCTGGGTCTGACATTTTTAAAGCAAAGGTCGCCTGTGAAGCAGTATGGGTCTGACATTTTTTAAGCAAAGGTCGCCTGTGAAACAGTATGGGTCTGACATTTTTAAAGCAAAGGTAGCCTGTGAAGCAGTATGGGTCTTGTATTTTTAAAGCAAAGGTCGCCTGTGAAGCAGTATGGGTCTAGCATTTTTAAAGCAAAGGTCGCCTGTGAAGCAGTATGGGTCTAGCATTTTTAAAGCAAAGGTAGCCTGTGAAGCAGTATGGGTCTAGCATTTTTAAAGCAAAGGTCGCCTGTGAAGCAGTATAGGTCTAGCATTTTTAAAGCAAAGGTCGCCTGTGAAGCAGTATGGGTCTAGCATTTTTAAAGCAAAGGTAGCCTGTTTAGCAGTCTGGGTCTGACATTTTTAAAGCAAAGGTAGCCTGTTTAGCAGTCTGGGTCTGACATTTTTAAAGCAAAGGTAGCCTGTTTAGCAGTCTGGGTCTGACATTTTTAAAGCAAAGGTAGCCTGTGAAGCAGTATGGGTCTGACATTTTTAAAACAAAGGTAGCCTGTTTAGCAGTATGGGTCTTGTATTTTTAAAGCAAAGGTAGCCTGTGTAGCAGTCTGGGTCTTTTCTTCTTTCTTTTCAATTCTTTGTTTTTTTTGTTGTTTTTTTTTGCGACGTTATTGTAACCAAATTTTCGATCACTACACGTATACGGCCGAGAAGAAGAAAGCCAGCGCGCTTTAAGTCATATTATTACTTTTCGGTGAGTACACCAGATTTGAACCTCTCCAAAATTGTTTTTGAGAATGCGAGGAGCGTACTCCTTTGGGGCTCGGAGAACCAAGTCTGCTGTGTCCACGCACCACTGATACATCACCTTAAAAGTTGGGCACAAACGGTTGGCCGTTCCTGTCCACTCTAAGTGCCTGCCTATGACCTGGTATCCACTAGAGTAGAGGTCGGCAACCTAAGGCACGCCTTCTAAACTTGGCACGCAGAGCGATTTTCAACGGAACGCCAGAGAACTCCAAGAGGTGTTTTATTATTGATGAAAACAAAAACAACTTTATTTTTCAGTAATATTTATATTGAGTGAAATCAATTTCCCAACATTTAACTATATGTACTTTCCTTTGCAAAGACATAATATTAATATTAAGATAGATAGTTGGGCTTTTTTAGAAGCACATCGAAGCATTCAAAGTGGAGTTTCAAGACTTTCAAATTAATTTTTTCGTACCTAATCAAGCATAACTGGCTTAACTCTTACTACGAACGTCTTAGATGTAGATGCTTTTTTAAAAATTAAGTGTAGAGATATTGGCGATTTTAAAATTTGAAACCTTCGATGAAATGGGTAACGAAATGTGCCAAATTGTTAAAGATATAAACTCCTTAAGGTTGTTGGGACAAATAATTAATGCAGGAAATGTTTACTTACAACTGTTTAACGTAAATTTTACACCTCTAATAATTAAATCATGTAATGAATACCACAACGCTAGTTTATATAGCCTAAAGAAATAATAATTTGTCATTAATATTTGTTATATTACAAAACATAACTTGTTTGGCATCACTATTGAATACAAATTAGAATCTGTATTTTAATTAAAGGTAGATAATTAGCTTATTTCCGCTAATATTTCTAATGTTATTATTACTATTTTTTTATTTTATTTGTATGGTTACTTTGTATCAATTCAGCTAAATGATAATTTATTAGAGACGTTAATGTGTTCACTTGAATAAATGAAAGAGCATCTCATACATCTCATATAAACTGAGAACAAAATATTATAATCAATATAAGCAGTTGTTACAGATGTATCTTGACAACTAAATGATAACCTTTACAAAATAGTTACCATAAATGTGAAGTTTGGTAATATAATTTGGTATAAATGCCAATATAAAGGATGATAATCACAAACAGTGAAACACATTATTTTTTTAAAATTAAACATAAAACGCTTTAACAATTTTCTCTATAGAGTTCCTTTACTTTTGGCATTGGTCTTGCTACGGATTTAAATTACCTCTTTGTCTTATAAGAAAACTAGTAGGCCCTATAATTGAGCAGGTTGACTTTTAGGCTGTTGGCACGCTGAATGATTTAGAAATCCTAGCTTAGCACACCATAAGCAAAAAGTTGCCGACCCCTGCACTAGAGTATGACCTTCACTTAGTATCAAATTAAATAAAACTAAAATTAACTAGATCTAACAAGGTTCATTAATCATATTGTAACAAATTAAGTTGTTGAAATGAAATTTAAATTTACAAATATTAGAAACAGTATAAATTGTGCTTCATGGCTTGTTAAAATTATTAAATTATTCTTCCCGAAAAGGCCCTTTTTTTTCGAAAATGGTCGTTGGGGGAGCGGCGGCTCCCCCCTGCTCCCCCCCTGGCGACGCTACTGGTCTGGCATTTTTAAAACAAAGGTAGCCTGTGAAGCAGTCTGGGTCGGACATTTTTTTGCCAATATACATTTTAATAATCCAGTCAAAAGCAGCGCACTGTGTGGTCTGTTGGTCTACTACTAGGTCAGGTGCTACACTTTATACTTGTCAACCCATCGTATACAATCATATAAAGGATTCAATAACTTTTGAGGCCTTCCAAGCAATTTTTATAATGTATGGCAACTCACTCTTGTAAACTTTTTTTTTTAATAATACATTTTGTCTTATTGTAGTGATATAAATAGCCATTGTTGTAGATTTATCTGTAAAATCCTACCCGATCTGCCCTTTGTTAATCCTTATTGGTGTCAAACTGAGGCACATCTGCCACCTTAATACTGTTATTGGGCACTTCTATTAAAACTGTGCTCAGGATTAAAGTGAAGTGAATTGTTAGGAAAATAACAACAACAACAACTAGGTAGATTTTCTTTAAAATCTGGAGAGCAAAACCAAGACCTTCAGAAATAATTCCCTTGTAAACGAATGACACTACTCGTGGCATTTTGCAGATAGATATCTCGCATATAAAGGCCTACATGTATTTCATGTTCAAAATAAAAAATTCACCGTGTTGTAATATTCTATTTTAGCTATTTATTGTAAATAATTTGTACTTAATATTTCTAATTTGTGTAAATAAAATTTAAGAAAGAAACCTTACTACAAAAATAACTTACGGGTCTTTTACACATTCATGTTGGGGGCAGCAATGAGCAGTGCATGAAGAGCCCGACAAAATGCATCTACAATTGAAAAAACAAAATTGTAATCCGACTGTGATGAAGTAAATGATTTATTTGCATAAAAGTAATAGGTCCACTAAAATTTACTTTCCATTTTTACTTCAATCGTGCGATCCAAGCATACTTTTTAAGGTATAATCGCGGCCGTAATATGATTATGTGCTTATCCGCAGTTTGAGAAATCAACCGCGTGTGACCTCGTTGAGCCCATTGTTAGACCGTGCCATTGTTAGGATATTGTAATATAATAACAAGTAATGAATTAACAAGGAATGAATGAAAAAGGAATGAATGAGAGCTTTCTAGCCCGCCATCAGCTAGCCTATTATTATTCACTTGTCTCGTGTACGATACTTAAAATGTAACATCACTGACATATTTTTTTATATGTATATAATATAAGAACGATTATACAACAATAACGACATGGACTTCAGTGATCATGGGCGATAATCACTCATCTTAGTGCTAGCAAAACGCCATCTATTGGGAGCATTGCGATGTGCTTTGGAGACAAGTGAAAATGTGGACAACGATTGATTTATCGTGTGTTAACCATTACGTTACCGCGATACAACGACCCCCCAGGTCGGCTCCCCATCTCATCTTGGAGGAAAGCCGCCTGTCGGGATCTAACACGTTGTCATTCGCCAGTCCATGTGACGTAGACTCTTTTTGGTCTTATCTGAGGAAGACCACTGGAAAATCACATTGGATAATCTGCCCCTGACCGTTGACCATTGAGTCAGCCCCTCCCCATAGCTAGCACCTGGACAATGTGCAGAGTAAACATTAATTGGCTATTTTAGACTTGACGTATTCTCAGCCTAGTTAGTCCATCCATGTGTATAAAAGAATTTTTCCATTCACGTTTAGGAGCGTTCGTCCATTTTTTATAGAGAGGATTTCTTTCTACTATAGACGCTAAGGGTTATTCGTGTTTGGATTTAGGCAACGCTGTTTAGAATTTGGACTTGTAGCTTGTAACGATCTCCCGTTCTTCGAGCATTTCGTGTTCATTGATGTTTATTAAGTCTAATGAGATCATTGTAAATTCGCAGGATTTCAATTTGAGTGACAATTTGATTTGTAAATAATAATTACTTACCGAAATCTGTTCAAACATATCAGCCAAAATTGAACACCATTATGGAATACAAAATAAATATTTAGGCCTACATAGTTTTACAGTGTTTGATCTTACTTGAAAATTATGTTTACCAAGTTATTCCTAAGTAAACGTAAATTCTATATATTTATCAAAGAATAAAATTGATTAAATAAAAACAAAAAAACATTAATGAAGGCATTGTTTGTTATCTTGTGTCCTGTTTGCCGACATCCCATAATAAGCCTAAGCTTATGTCATATTGACCATGGCGATCTCAATAGTACATGTATTATATTTCTGGTCACTTGTCAGCAAATTTAGAAAAGACTTGATTAAATTAAGCATACAGACTATCTGGTTTTACTTAAAGGTTTTTGTATTAATTATTTAATCTCTCGAATATCCTTACCAGTTTCGATAATCTTTGTATTGCTAATACATTTTCCTATTTATTTGGCCTTTAGTTCTCAGAAGATTACTTCTTTTCTAATAATCTTCTCAAAAGAAAACTATGCGGTCGTTTTATTTAATTATTTATATTTTATTTAGATAAAAAGAAATTTGAAGTGACTGTGATCTTGCTGTGATTTGAAAACTTTTTTTTCGCGCTATCATTTTAGCAAATGTAGAAAGTCTTAATTAGGTGTGACCTTTTGAACTGGTATGATCGTGAACTTCCGGTGAAATTTACCGCCATTTTCGTAAACAAAAAACATGCTTTTGGTGCTGTTTGACAATTGATTTTAACATCGACAGCCAGTTCTTGTCTTTTAGAAATATACAACGGCTACAAGATTAGTTTGAGGAATCCGTTTTTAACATCAAAAGTGAGTAGGCGATAATTAATACTCAAAGTATTAGTCGCGTTAGGCTAAATGTAGCATTTGTTTATAAAATAAGTTAGTCAAGAGTTGCGTCCTTTGTAATTAAAAAAACACAATGCGGAGATTTATAAAAAACAACAACACGAAAATTCTTTTGCATCAAGCAATTAGTTTGGGATTATAAATAGGTGATTCTTCAAATCTGACATTCACAATCCAACGTTTTCTTTTGGCGCCATCTTTCGGAAATGAGGCTTTCAAACAGCTGCGAAGTTTGTACACATGTTTTAAACAGTTTGAGTTTAAATAATCCTAGGCCTAAGCTTTGTCCTCCACTAACGATGGAATATTAAGGTGTCAAACAAAACTATGTTTGGGACAATGTCTGTTATTTTTCCCATATCTAGGCCTATAGCAGTCCGACGCACAGAATAAATATAGAATAGAATGTGCAATCGTGTTTTATTTGTTGTTTCCGGAAGTAATGACAACGCCATATTGTTTTGACTAGCGTTGACTACTCAGACCTGGTTACACACTTTATTTCTATTATATTTCTATTCTGTAGTCCGACGCGGCAATCTTTCGTGTCCAGTTCCTAAAAAGTCCTATCACCTTGTCGCACTGAAAGGCTACAACGTTAATGGCGTTGGTAAGTTTTTAGACCTAATAAAAATTCACAGAAGTAAATTATAAAATATAATTGATCTATGCTTACTCTCTTCGTTCAGGATGTAACGATTCCATCAGACCTGTTGTCGAAAGAAAAAAAAATGTTTTAAGTTCAGCTTTTCTGCCTATACAATGGGTTGCCTGAACAAACCAGGAAAACCAGTGACTTAACATCATTTAAACCACTAATAGAAATACAGGACTAGACTCAAACTGCGGATGGGCGTAGTACGCAATAATCTTCTTTATAGAGGGAGCGCCTGTAATGTATAAGATAAGATATACTAATTTAATAGTACTAAGGAAGGTAAGGAAGGTATATTATGTGTTTTTTTTTCTCGTAAGCGTCGAGTAAAAGAAGGGGGAACGTGTAGCAGCCGCTTGTCGTAAGACCATTTTCTGAAAAGTTTTTTTTTTTTAAAGTAAAATGTGGACCTTTTAAAAATTAAATTCGGGGCAGGATGTGTGTTCTGGCAGATGACCCACAAAGGTGGAGAGACTTCTATGCTGCCCTATGCGCCAATGGCATCATTATGACATCATTGCTAATTAGCCTACGCTGACATCATCGTTATTTCCAGAGATTGGATTTAAACTTTCTACCAGATCTAGTCTACCAGTATAGTCACGCTCAGACTATGTAGTGAGATCAATTAATATCATTTGACTAACAAATGTACATTTTATCTAATTTCTTTTTAATGCATTCTAGTTTTTATTTATTATTATATATGTATAATAGAAAAAAATATATATTGTCAACATAATACCTTCATAGCTATATACAGTGGATACAAACCAAACGGCAACAACTGAAGCCATGAATGCGACCTTGAACATTTTCAACATTTTGAAACTATTTGAAAAGTTTTTAGTGTTAGGAAGTCATCTGCACATTTGGAATACAACATAAATAAAAATCGAAAACTAGAAAAAGAATTCTATATTTTTTGAGGGGACAAAATTAGGAAATATGAGAACATTTTACATTAGGCTTAAATTTGTAAATAATACTGAAAATTATACTATACTTATTAATAAAATAGGGCCTAAACAAATAAACAGGTTTATGCCATTTAAACTGCACTAACCAAACTATTCGACAGCAAGCTGTTTGGGCTGCATAAGACCATGACAAGACTTTTTATAGGTCGTTTCGTCTATTCAGATTAATACAGTTATATTTTCATGGCTCCTAAGTCTCGAAAGACGAAATTAGATTTCGTGCGTATTTGACATTTGACGTGGATTGACACCCAGCTCTGGTTTGATGTGTCTATGGGACTCAATCTGCCAGAGACATAGGCCTACTTTGTAACAGCTGTGACTTGTTAGTGCAGTACATCCAGGGTCGGGCTGGGGCAGATTTCCCACTTTTCTTGCTTTTTTACTCATCAGGCATCAGTTAAAGATTTTCCTCTTCAAAATTCGGACCGGCGTACGTGTAAGGTCCTGCATATTTACTTCTGGACTTCTGGTCTGAACCGATTTTACATGTCTCTCTTAAAACAAGTCGAACGAACATTCCGGCTCTTTATTCCAGAGCGTAACGTACAAGCATTGGGTCATGGGTGAAGGGCAAGACTGGAGGGGCACTCCAAGGCCCTGTCACAACCTGTTAATAATGTTTATAATAATAGTCTAATAATAAATAATAGTCTATAATATTAATTCCAAATAAAGCTACTTCTAATATCATTAAAACAATCATGCAGAGAAACATATAAATAAAAGATATAAAAACAAACGCCCAGGTAGGCTACTTGGCATCTGATATATATTTATTGTTACCTAGCTGATTCCACTTTTTCCAATTATTGCAATGTGTAGCAAGTATAGATGACTAAAACAGATGCAGGGATCACTGCATTTGTAATTCTTTAGCAATTGCGTCTCGTGTTCCGCTACCACTCTCTCGCTCTAAACTCCCACCAACATCTTTACTCTGTTCTTAAATATGCAAAGTAGCCTCTAGGTGTAATATAATTATTTCCGAGTATAGCATTTTGGATGTCTATTTTTGATTCCAGAGGCCCTAACAAATAGGCTAATATAGACTAGTAACATCACAGTCTCACAGCCCACCAAGTGAGCTTAGTAGTCCTAAATAGCTATGTCCTGTGGGCTTAGTAAGCGTAAATAGCTCTATGTCCTGTGGGCTTAGTAAGCGTAAATAGCTCTATGTCCTGTAGGCTTAGTAGGCGTAAATAGCCCTATGTCGTTATGTACGCCAGTCGACACGTAAAGTTAGTTAATCTTTAAAAAACTGGTTTGCTAACAGTGGCGTAGCTAGGGGAGGGGGGTCCAAATTCGAACCCCCCCCCCCCGGGCCCCTATTTGAGGAGGGCCCCCAAAGGAGTTTCCAATTTGTTTTTTTCTTATGTCATAATGTCGAATGTCAAAATGCAGGGGCCCCTAAAGAGGCCAAGCCCCCCGGGCCCCCAAATCCCTTGCAACGGCACTGTTTGCTAATGATTTCCGGTAGTGTAGCCAAGAGAGGTCAAGAGGGACATGGTCCCAGGCTGATTCAAAATTATAATATGCAGTGTATTTATTACAGAGTTCCAACTTTCATAGACCCATGTCCCAATTATTAGCTGTAGCTGTAAAAACTACCAGTAGCCTACATCAACATTGACATTTGAACGCGCGACATATTAACACGCGGAACTTAATCACACGAAACTTAAACATACGGACAGTTAATTATAGCGACAGATAAACACTTTTTTTACTAAAACATTACCTGCAAGCTGCCAGACCCTCCTAACTAATGATGGGGACAATGAAAGGATGGGAGGGAAAGATATGTATTTTTGTCAATGTATTTTTTAAGATAAAATCTTCACAAATTATTGACGGAAATAAGAAATATATGGAGACATAAGAAGATGTTATAATATAAGAAGAAAAAGGGAACAGAGTAAGTTTCATGAGTAAGACCTTAAAGTTTTTGTCTGTATAAATCCACCAAAAGGACAAAGAAAGTAAAACAAGAGAGAAAGTTGTATAATACAAAAGAGAATTGAGTTAGAGCGCTAGAGTTTTAAATGTTATTATAATGTGTGTACTCAAACATGACGGAGAAAGAGAAGAGAGAGTGAGTGAGGGAGATAACATGTTTGTACATATATATTATTATCATAGCATTATGTCCATCAAAACTTAGAGTAAAGTGTGAAAATGGAGACAGGGAGAGAGAGAGAGAGAGAGAGAGAGTGAGAGAGAGAGAGAGAGAGAGAGAGAGAGAGAGAGAGAGAGAGCCACAAGGGAGAAGGGGAGAAAGAGATCATCGGGACATCAATAGGCCGGCTGGAACATTAATTGTGCTCTACCGCTCTACCCATCTCTGAGTTAATAGACATATAAATATTGTATTGTCATTGATTAGAAAGTTTTTTTGTACTGATATGTGTTAGTTTATATATAGATCTATGTGTGTGTGTGAGTGTTTGCGGGTAGTTGAGTGGGAGTGGCGGTTTCATGTGGCGCCACCGTTCTTCTTAGTTGCTGCCTTGGACTTCCAAAGGCGAAACTTCACGCGTGGCTGCAATCGGACAGAGCGTGTTGGGGCTTAGGTAAGCCACTTATCACTAATCACTAAGCCTTCAATAGCCCTATCCCTCCTTCGTGTTTTAACTGAATTCGACTTCAATGTGGGTCAAAATGACCCTATACCTTTTATATTAGAAAAAACAACAACAATAGTTCTTATAGGCCTATCTACTAGGTAGCCTTTATTTAGCTACAATGTAATGCGATTACCGCAAACAATGGCTCACCTGTCTTCCCGTGATGCATCTCAATTGCCCTGTCCATAGATAGTAGACATACGCAAGACCCATGGGCGCCCGCAGGGGGGGGCAAGGGGGGGCACTTGCCCCCCCTGGAAAAGTGCCCCCCCCCCCCCGATTGATAGATAAAAAAAAAAATTTGGACTAAAATAGACAAAAAAAAATAATTCAAACATTTATAATTAATTGTAACAACTGTGACTCCTTCCATTGTCATATCGATCTCATTATCATTGGGGATTAATCAGGTATACCACATTGATAATTGAGATAGCGAAGCCTTGAGTTAGTTTGATTTTCGGAAAACGCGAGAATACAAAAGTAGCCAAAATTTCATGGACTTGTTACCTTGCCGTATGCCTTACTAGTTTTGCTAACATTACCAGCAACAACATGTACGGTGGAGCGATCGTTCAGCACATTCGTCGGCATTTTTCGTCTCGGGAGACGATTCATTTCCCTTGCAAGCCCTCATTTGGCTAAAGAGACCAATCCTGGACGTACAGGCACGGTCACACTGGCAGCAGTTGAATGTAGCGGAGTGGATCACATTTTTCTCCACCACCTTTTTCCTGGCGCGCTCCTCTCCCGCAAGCCTGAAACCTTCTTTGATTCCTGCCCTCCAAGTGGGCCTATCCTGCGCCATGATCTCCCCACTGTTTGGGTCAATTTGGAGTTGTTTCATATCTCTTTTGCAGACATCCGCAAATCTCAGTTTTGGACTTCCAGCAGGTCTCTGTCCCGAAGCTAACGTTCCATATAGAATGTCCTGTGGAAGTCGACCCTGTGGCATTCGGCGTACATGACCTAGCCAGCTGAGACGTCTGTTACTGAGAGTATTACGGATGTCTTGACACTCTGCTCTTCGTAGGACCTCTGCGTTTGAAACCCTGTCCTGCCAACTTATATCTAAAACGAGTCTGAGACACCTAAGGTAAAAGGTGTTCAGTTTTCTCTCCTCCCAGGAATATGTGCTCCATGTCTCACAGCCGTACAGCAGGGTAATCAGAACGCATGTTCGATAAACTGGCGACTTAGTGGAGCGTGTGAGCAGTGAGTTCATCCAGACTTTTTTTTTTTTCGTTAAATCTTGCCATAGTGCCCATGGCTTTAGCTATTCTACTATTAATCTCCCCATCTAGGAGAACACTGCTTGAGATTTTGGCTTTGAGCCTGTTTAGATTGAAGAGCTTTCCAGATCTGCTTGTGTGAAGGTAGACACCCTCGTTGCAGTCTCCATAAGCATAGTACAGTAGACACGAGAAGAATATTCCAAACAAGGTGGGTGCAAGTACGCAGTCTTGTTTAACACCGCTGCGGACTTCAAAGGGCTCTGATTAAACTTCACTGTGCACCTGGTTTTCTAAGAAAAAACAATCAATGAAAGAGAGCAGTTTTGGAGGGAATCCTATTTTTGCCAGGAGTTTGAGGAGTCCACTTCTGCTGACCATATCAAATGCTTTAGTGAGATCAACGAAAGCAATGTATAATGGCTTATTCATCTCGCGGAACCTCTCTTGTAGCAGTCGAATGGAGGAGATCATGTCTATAGTGGATAAGTCGCTTCTGAAACCGCACTGAGACTCTGGATAGACTCTAGATGACAGCACCTGCAGCCTTGATAGTGCCTCTTGCAAGGATCTTACCAACTATGCTCAAGAGGGAGATTCCTGTCTTTTTGCAGTCGCTGCGGTCCATTTGTTCTTATATAATGTAACGAAATCTGCTAAATGGCTGTGTGACGCGTCTTGGTAAATATGGTGTGCGGCTGGCTGGTCCTATTGTTGGTTCACCGGACTGTCAACCCTGCTGACCGTTTACTTTCGCCCTAACACATGTTAATACAGTTTTACCGAGATGTCCTATAATCAGTTTGAATCCTTTAAAATTAATGTCCCAAGTTATCGTTAAATGGTATAGATACGTAGTAATCATACAAACTGAGTAGTTATTGTAATGCTTCAAAATATACATATAAATTCTTTAGTCATATAATATTTACATAATTTTCAAATACATTTTACAGTTTGATCATTTTAAAGTTATAAATGTAAGCCATTTATTCTTTTTTATAAAAGAAAAAATAAAGAAATATTAGCTCAAATGAAACGAAATAATTATCTCCCTTTAATTAACAAATGTTTCTACGTTTGATTCAATAGTGTTGCCGAACAAGTTCTGTTTTGTGATATAACAAATTTTACTGATTATTATTATTTCTTTATATACATTCAACATTGTGGTATTCATAACAAGATTAAATTATTAGAGGATTAAAATAATTTACGTTAAACAGTTGTAAATAAACATTTCCTGCATTAGCCTAATTGTTTTGTCCATTTAAGGAGTTTATATTTAAAACATTAATAATTACAGAAATTACATGATATAGTGCTATTAAATAAGTCTCTTATATTTCTAAATTAATAATACAAATAAATTTGTTTTAGAATTAATGATAGGCCTATATATGTTTAATTAATATTAAGTTGGGGGGGCGGCGGTGAGCGGTAAGATTTTAAAAGGGTGCGGTGAGCCGAAAAAGGTTGAAAACCTATGGCTTAGATCTACAATGTCAGATGAACGTCTGTCAAGATTGTGCATGTTGTTAGTACACAGAGACAAAGTGAACAGCAACAAAAAAGAGTTTATGGACAAAATTGTAGATATGTTTGGTAGCGATAACAGACGACTCCAGTTCTTGTTTAAATAATACATTTTATTTTAAATTTACGTTGTAATATTGTTTGTTTGAAGTAAGTTTTTTTGTATGGTTTACGTCTATTATATACATATATTGTGCTAATAAAAAATGTGTTGCTTCAGTATGCCCTTCATTACTACAGTGTACTACAAATACTTCAGTGTTCTGTCCGTTCGTTCACCATACAAATGCGCTCAGTAAATTAAAAGTACATTAAAACATTACTAAAAATATTTTGCCCCCCCCTAGAAAATTTTCTGCGGGCGCCCATGGCAAGACCTCTACAGAATGAAATGTCGGGATTACGCATTGAACGCTTTATTTTTTTATTCTTGTAAAAAAAAAAAATTGTTTATCTGTCACTGTGATTAACTGTTCGTATGTTTAAGTGTAGTGTGATTAACAGGGCCGTATTTAGGATTGTGGGGGCCCTGTTCCAAAATGTGTGTGGGGGCCCCTCTTGGCCACGTACTGCTTTTCACATACCTCAGAAAAGTGACGTTAATTAATGTTACAGTCTGTAAAATCATACATAAATTTTATGTTGCGCTTAGCTTGATTGGACTGGAGCGCTAAAATTGTAAGGGAAAAAAATAATTTTATTTTACATTTTCAACAAAAGAATGGTGATGTAAAAAAAATTGTTTTGGGATGTGTGTGGGCCCCTTTTGTGAGAAGGGGGGGGGGCCCTTTTCAAATGGAACATGTTGAGCATGCCTAAAAACGCTACAGGTGATTAACTGTCCGTATAGTTTCGTGTGATTAAGTGTCCGCGTGTTTAAGTGCCGTGTGATACAGTGCCCACGTGTTCAAGTGTCATGTGATTAAGAGTAGCCTACGTGTGTTTAAGTGTCGTGTGACTTAAGTGTCCGCGGGATTAAGTGTTGTGTGGTTAAGTGCCCACGTGTTTAAGTGTTGTGTGATTAAGTGTCGGCACACCCGTTCCTTATAGGTTTAAAAAGTGTCTAGATTCTTTATCAAAATTTTGTAGCCTACTGAAAGCTCAATGTCAATGTGGTTGGACTCGAGTAGGCCTAAGCTTATTAATATAAACATCAGTCTCGATTTAGTAAGTAGGCCTATATATAGCCTGGCTATGTATCCTATACAATAATATTTCATTAATTAGGCCATTTCGATACTTGACATCTACATACTGTTAATTTAGCCTAATGATTCCACGACAACTCGTCTATAGAACTTTCGTAAACGTCACTTCGTCTACCGACATTAAGTCTATCACGACAACTTGTGTACCGACAGTTGGTCTAGCTCTAGTGCGATACTTCGTCTATCGACCCTTCGTCTATTGCGACATTTCGTCTAACGGACAAATCGCGTCTACCACGACAGTGTCGCATTAGTCATTAGACCAAGTTTCGGTAGACCGGTATCTTATCTTATAGGCTACATTACAGACGCTCCTTCTATAAAGAAGATTATTGCGTTCTACGCTCATCCGTGGTTTGAGTCTAGTCTTGCATTTTTATTAATGTTTTAAATGATGTTAAGTTACTGGTTTTCCTGGTTTGTTCAGGCAACCCATGCCATGCCCGAATGCCGCTCGGGAAGAGAGAGTACTTATATGTAGGCCTATTAATTTTGTTCTCGCATAAGTGACAAGGAATGTGTTTTTGTCTTTATGCTTATCTGAGCTTTGCAACAAGTTGTTATTAGGTTGTAGGCCTATTTCTAAATTAGAGTTTAATGCCTTATTTATTATTAGCCTACTACTTTACTCTTTGCCCTTCTGTCCTCTAGTGTTTCTAGGTTTAGTGATTTGACTACCTAATGGTGTTAGGCATACTCTGGTTAATTGGGAATATTCACTAGACGAAGTGTCGTAGTCGTAGACGAAAAGTCTGTAGACGATTTATCATGGCCATGGCACCTAATTTAATATTATCTTTAAATATTAAATAACTTTTTTTTAAAGGCTTTTGATTGTTAAGGCATGGTGGTGAGCTATAAAAGAATTTAATAGATCAGCGGTTCTTAATTTATAAATGTAGGCCTACCCAATCCACTGAGCTATAAGCTTATAGCTCAATGATCCCGTCATGAAATGTGTCGTTTGCGAATAATATTATACATAATAAATGCGAAAATAAATTTGACTGTTTCTATTGAATTGCTTCCTAGCAACGTTGACTGACTTGTGTATTTTAATGGTCGTAATGGCGCTGTTTGACAATATAATTTTTTTCTCGAAAACTTAGCCACTTCAAACATGACAGAAGCTACTCAAGAAATACTAGCAAGCGTCCTTAATGGAAGATATTCTTCTATTAAAGGCTTGCTATCCGAGGATGGTAATAAAGTTGTTTTCTTATAGTCTAATTTATATCAAGATTATAGACTTTATACCAGACTTTATTTATTTTATTAATGAGATAATCATAATATATGTCCGTCCAGTCAAAGTCAAGTCTTAATTAGCAGTTCAGTAACCTCAACCAGTCACTGCATTTTAAATTGAGCTCTTAAACAGAAAATAATTTTACAGCAATCAATAATAGTAATAACTACTTTAAAATAATAATAATGTAGGCTATTTAATGTATTAAAAAAACAACTAGCCTAAACTAAATATTAGCAGCCTATATTTAGGCCTAGGTTACATAGATTATGTTGGCTAAAATAATTAATTTTGATTGTGAATGTCTTTGACAGTCTTGTCTTAGTCTTAGGTACTGCAGTGAGTTTTTTAAAAACTATGTGCACTGATTTTTGGACTATGGATGTCCGTGGGGATGTTAGATTTAATTTTAAAGAACAGTGTGACAGACCAAGAAAAGGAAAGAAAAACAGAAAGATTATAAAGAGGAAAACAATTAAGGAAATTAATTCTACTATGACTATATTATCTATAGGCCTAATTATGATTAGACTATAAATAGGCCTATAAAAATTAATATATTATAATATAACATAATTGAAAGCCAAACAACAACATCAACGTTTGATAATATAAGTTAATTATAAGTAAATGGGACATTTCTTGCACAAGTCAAAGAAGCTAGCAGAAGTATGTCAGAAATGCTAATAAAGACAAATGAAAATATTGGTAAGCCTACTCATTCATATGTGGGCTTATGCAGAATTCATTTTTTGAAACATTCTATGTCAATTCCTTCCTTTAATCTTTAATGCTTTATAAATATACTACTTTTTCAAATTTTCTCTTATTTATTGTTAGGAAAAAGTTTAAGAATTGACATATATTTTAAGTTCATTTATTTTAAGATGTTTCCAGCATATGGGAAAATGTGTCTGTTTATATTGAGAAGCAAATGTCTCAACAAAAGGTAAGTAATCTTAAATTGCATTTAAACTTAAAAGATTTCCAATTTTTAAATAGGAAAGTAGCCCAAATAATTTTTAAACTACATAAATACAAATTATTTTTTTTGTTTTAGGGTGTACAATTACCTGGCTTGGGTATATTTGCCATTTCTCAGAAACAATTGGAAGTTGGCAATAATAAATTTGTGATTACAAAGAGACCAGTTTTTAACATCTCTGAAAAGTTTGCACAGACACATGGACTTCAATTTCAGAAATATTTTGTGCATGGTAATAACTAATTAGCTAATAAAACGGATTTATATTTTATTTATATAGGATATAAGACATAGTTTTGAAAAACAATTTAATTTCTAAATAAAATAATTTTGATAATTTAGGATCTATACCAGTGCTTCCTCTGAATTTTTCATCAATATCCTTTGAGAGTCCATTCGATCGAGATACAGTTGAAAGATGTGTCAAGGACATAGTAGGTGCCATCTCTCGTTCATTGGCAGCAAAGCGCAATGTAGAGCTACGTTTCAGTGGCATTGGCAGGCTGACCATAAGAGAAGGCAGAGTAAAAATGAAATTCTATAAGGAGTTCATTAGTGTACTGGATTCTACTGGGAAACTTGTTGACTCCATGATGAATGTATGTTTATGATATAAAATTATAATATTAAATACATGTAGCATATATAGATTTTGCATAAGTATTCAATACTAAAAATAGAACTAAGTTTGATATTTCAATTTTTTAACGGTAGTGCTTTTTATATTTCTTAATAGAGACCAGGAACTGTTGATTCTGTGATGTCTAATAGAATGTCAAGTCGACCTGTTTCAAGCAATACTGTTATCTTGCCCAAGTAATCCTATATCAAGCTTACTTTTATTTCGTTAGATTGTGCAGAATTAAAAAAATATATTACATGTTACTTTGTTTATATTTATGTACATTTAAATCTAAAGCAATCAACATTTTAAAAAGTCAAGAAACATTATTGTGTTGGATTACTTTTTTCTAGAATCAGCTCTACTCATGATGGTAACGCACTTCACAACAACCATGGACATTTGTCTCCAGTTGCTGAAGAGGAACCAGTTTTCCAAACTCCGTTAGACGGGCTCTATGAGCATCATGATTGTTCAGAAGATGAGCATGATAAGGAAAACACAGAGCATGGAGTTAGATTTAAAGAGTTTACTAGCCCGGCTAATGGCGACTTTAGTAATGAAACAGGCATGGAGATTCCATTGAAAGAAAGTGATAACTTTAATAATACTTCAGAGCAGATGTTGCATTTCTCTTCTGATGATCAGGCAACTCAAGAAAGTAGGTCTTTTTTGTTTTACTTTGAAATTTTTATTGAGACTAGTTATGGGATTTCCTGACCTGGAAATTAAACAACCTAATTTTGTAATTGTGATTTGATTATGTCACTATGAAAGTTACCCAAACAATAAATAAACAAAAACCAAGTTCATTTTGAGTTTCTCACTTTTTAGAAAAATTAAGAATTGATTTACATTTAAAAAATCAATATAACAGCAAATATAAATGAACAAAAGAAATTTCTCACACACATTCTATGAGTAATGATTATGATGTTATTATTCCATAGAATTACTTTGAATTAAAATTTATTTTAGAAAATACTGCTTTACAAAAACATTTATGGAAAAAAAATGGTTAGAAAATGAAAGTATAGTTCTATACAAATTCCATTATTGATTTTTCTTTTTATTGATTCTGTTACCAGAGTTGCTCAATAAAATCTTTTGTTTTCTTTTGAAAGACAACATTGAAACTATCAAACACATCAATTTTGTATCGGTTACATTCATTTCTCATTGTTCTTTTAAAACAAGAAACGGAGAATTGTTTGAAGGCATAATGAATAATGTGTTTGGTAGTTATGACAACCAGACAGTATAGCCTTTATATATGATAAACTGACAGTTGATTATCACTTTAAAGTAACCTAGCTGCCACAAGATCAGTCTTTTATCATTGAAAAATTTCAGTTCACATTTATAAGTTTAAGTTTGAAGGCTGTCATTTACAAAACTCATTTGGACTTTTCATTAGGATATATTGTAAAAGTAATTTAATAACATACATTTTTTGTTTTTAATTATTACATGATTATTTAAGTTGCATTTATTACTGAATTTCAACTTATCTATTCAATTTTGATTTACTAGGAGACAAATTTATATCTTTGTATAGAAATAGGTTGTTGTAACAAGTTTTTAAAACTTTTTAGTTTTATAAATGATATTTTTACAATCCAGATGAAAAGAGGCATCTAAGTGAAGGAAAAAGTTCATCCAGGCTTGCTCTTCCTGTTGCTAAGGCTACTGGTGTTAGCTTTACTGAAGATTTAGCTGTACCTAATCCCAGCCCAAAAGCTATGACGCCATCTAGAATGGTCAGAGCATCAATAACTGGTGAAGAAACTGGGTGAGTAAATTTTTAAAACGTAAAGTACGGGGGCACAGTGGCCGACTGGCAGCACGTTCGGCTGATGTACAGAAGGTCCTGCGTTGAAATCCTTTTGAAGGCTAGGATCTGTTACTGGGATCTAGAGTCTGTCCCTGAGTCTACCCAGCTCTGATAGGTATCTGACACAAGTGGGGGGGGGGGGAGTAAAAGTGGCTCAGTTTTGTGCTGGCCACACAATCCCCTAGTACGCCACAGAAACTGGTATAGCTGCTTCACCAGCCTCTGGATCATTTCGGTCAGGCAGGATTACTTTACTACTCACTTTTTAAGTCAAAGGAAAAAAGTTGTCATCTTTAAGAAAAAAAATAGCACTACCATTATTTGTATAAATTTTTTTTTTTATTTACAGGTTAAAACCCCCGACTCCTCCAAGATTGTCTCCCATGTATCGTTCACACAGTTTTGATAACTTTCATGAGCACAAAGCATTTGCTAAAATTCCCACACCGACAGGATCCGCTTGCGGCCACAGATCAGCTGGTCAAGAGCTTTGCTACCTGTGTCATCAACGCGCCCGTATGAACGTGCCTGTATCTTTTGCCGAAGAGAGAAAGAAGAGAGAGGCAGAGGAAGAGCGCCTACTCCATCAGTATCAATCTCTGAAAGATGCAGAGGAGACTTTGAAAGACCAGGTAATTAAATATAATACAATCAAGCTGTTTGAAGTCATAACCAACAAACAAAAAACATAATAATAATAATGCTTATATAGCGAATATCCCATTGAGGACAGTTCTATGCTCTATATAATGCTTTTATAAGATAATTATAATAGCTATGTTCTCATTTGTCAGGAGCGCCAGTGGGCCAGGAGATTTGATCTTCAGAAAATTTCAGCATTCAATTTGGGTGTGGCTGAAGCTGTGCAAGCCAAGCTAAAAGCAAAGGATCCAGAACCACAAGTAATAAAATATGGATTCATAACATAGTATTATGGTTTTATTTCAGTAAAATATTTTTAGCACAATTATTCATGCTCGGTTGAGCCATTTATTGAAGAACTTTCCGTTTTCAGCGGGCATTTTTATTTAGTCGACGCCCATTGACACCTTGCAGAGTTCTCAAACAAGATGAATACTTAAAGGAACTTGATAAACAGGTCTGTAATATAGCTAAATAGACTTTTAAGCTACGATGTTGTGAATTAAATAAGTAAATTCATAGACATAGTTAAACAAAATTGTCAAGCGTTTTAACTGTGATATATATCGGTTGTTTTTTTTTACACCCAGGTGGATAGTAAATGTAAATCTGAACAAAAAAAGAAGCTGGATGAAGAGTTTCTGGAGCGACTTGAGCAAGTCCAATTGGCAGAAGAGTTAGGAACTCTTTTTTTTAAAATTCTGTTTCTTTTCTTTTCCTTATTTAATTTCATATTATAATACAAAATTATTACTAGCAGGTAGTAATATAATTTTTTTAAAGAAATAAATAATTTTATTTTTAACATGTTGTGATATTCATAGGTAAGTGACATTTACTTTGTTTTATAGTCTGGCAGCACAGAGAGAACAGTATTTGAAAAACAAAGCTGTATCTACAGATACGTACAAGAATGCTCTCGAAGCTCAGGTATTTGATTTTTAAAAACGCTGCTGTTGCTGTAATTAATTTCACTTTAGCACAACTTTTTAAAAATATTTTTTTCAAATGTGCAATCTAAATGTCTCTAATTTAATTATATTCTTTATTAAGCTGAAGTACAAACCACTGCCAATGCCAGACAAAGAGCCTGATAGTGAAATATTTGGCAAGAATGACATGAATAATGAGAAAATGGCAGAACGTCGAAGGCGGGCCTACATCATATCACAGGAACAAAAGGCAGTAGTTGAACAGAAGAAACGAGATGCCATTCTTGCAAAATTAACAGAACAAAAGGTTGAGGAACAGGTTTTAGCCAGGGCTAAGGAAGAGTATGTAGAAATTATATACTTGAAAAATTGTTTAAAATTTTCTTATAATAATAATAATAATAATAATATTTGTATAGCGCTGCCAACAAACATAATGTAAGCTCAGAGCGCGTTTAACATACAACTAAGAATACGGATATTACCCTAGGCCAGGTGACAGAGCTAAATTGATGATTAAAAAAGACAAAACAAATAAATGTAGCATTAACCGCCCCAACCCATAAATAAGACAGTAAGTTTCTAAAGCATGTTAAATGTTATCTAAGGTAAATATTGAAATAATGAGTTTTTAAGTTCTGTTTGAAAGTAACAGTAGAGCTTGTTCGCCTCAGTTGAATGGGAAGTTGATTCCACACCTTCGGACCGGATACTGAGAAGGCTCTAAGGCCAACGGTCGTCAGAGAGAAACGGGGCTCTTCCAGAAGCGATGAGTTTGCAAAACGAAGTGTTCTTTGCGGGACATAAGGTGTGATTAGTGCCTTGAGATAGGACGGAAACTTGTTGTTAAAAATGCACTGATGGCAAAGTAGCGCCACTTTATACTCAATTCTGGCTTTCACGGGGACCAGTAGAGCGAGCGTAGAAGGGCAGCTCCCGAGTCTCTTTTAGACCTGCACATAACCAAACGCGTAGTACTGTTCTGTATTTGCTGTAGCCTGGCGATTTTGTCCTCAAGCAGGCCGGCTAGCAGGGTGTTACAATAGTCGATATGCGAAAGTATCAGAGCGACTGCCAGTGTCTTTGCAGAATCATTGGACAAATAGGGTCGTATTTGGCAGAGTCTACGCAACTGTAGATATAGACCTCTGCACATTTGAGAAAAATGCAGGTCGAAAGACAGCGTGGGATCCAATAAAACACCAAGATTCCTCACTTTGTTAACAAATGGCACTTGACAGTTTATCACAGTGATAGATTCTGGACCAGTGAATTTGGCCAAATTACTCTTGGATCCACTTATTATGTCCTGGTTCTTTTGGCTTCCATTTAGGGTTTCGTTCATGATGAAATAATACACCCAAGCCACTCGATGAACAGTTAAAGAATTTAATATGCAGTGGCTCTTTAACACTCTGCAAAACAACAACAAACTACACTTCTGCATGTCTTAAATAGGTTTTGGTGCAGAAAGTTCTAGAATGGATTTTCCTGAAATTGTCAGAAGGCCAAGGAAAATGAGTACTAGAAACATTTTGAGACTACGAGAACACATATTTGACTACACAAATAATCTCTAAGCAATAATTAAATAAATAAATGAATTATAGATACAATTCTAAATATAGGGTTAGGCCTAAAATATAAAAACTATTAAGCATACTAAACAAATATAACACAATCAGAAACAGGCTCTGGTCTGAGGTTACTCCAATGAACAAGAAAACACAATGGAGAGCTGTAGAACCTACAGTACATTATGAAGTTTGCTACTGAAATAGGAATTATTGTTTGATTAGAAGACAAAATATGTTTACACATGAATAAAATATCTTAGATGCAGTCACCCGTTTTCTTTCTTTTTACCAACATTTTAAACATATTGTATTATTTAAAGATATTATAAAATGTTTGTGTGTTTCTTATTGCAGCCTCCGTGATGAAAGATCATTCAAACACATGATTCATTCCGAGTCTAGAAAGCACTTGGAGAAAGAATGGCAGAAGCTGACGGAGGCTAAGAGATCTCGTGAGCTTGATGAGCGTTTACACTCCCTTAGTCCAGGCATCCTGCTTCATGAGCAGTGTGACCAGTACAACCGCTGTCGCCAGTGCAAACGCAGGCTGAATAACTGCGGTGAAACCAATGTATGGAGTGAGTCTCGCTTTATTCCTGGTACTAGAATAATGGTGTGAGATGTTTGGGAAGACCTTCACTTGTATGGACACTGGTGTAGGTTGTTTTTTTTTATAGTAGTATTTCATGTCCTATTCATACACATTTTATGTCACAGTTTGTCAAAGTTACTTAAGAGAGTAAAAATACTACTTAAAATGTTATTGGTTCTTGTAGTCATTTTTTAATTAAGAATAACTATTTGTAATTTTTTATCAGATATTTATTGCAGATTAAGATCTACTAAGCATTAATTATATGGTTCTGCTCTGTATAAATAAACATTTCATTATAACATATCTATTGTCTGAAATAATAATAATTGCCAAAATTACTAGTATTTGTTGTCTAGAGAAATCTGTCATGAATTTTTTTTTAAAGTAAACTATTGAAGTTTTATTGTGTTTTATTTCTGTTAGTAAATGTGTAATCTTGTATTTAAAGTGAGCTTTTCTGTGATAAAATCAGTATTATTTGCCTTATGTGTCCATCTAATGTTTATACAATATTTAGTTGTTGTTTTTTGTAGTTTGTTCAGGGGGGGCGACTTGTTATAAATTTTCCAAGTATTTTTTGGTCTAAAGATTATATGCAAGAAATTATGTGAAATTTCATTCTATAAGTAGAAAAGACTGATTCTCAGCTAAAGTTTGCATTTCTGACCCAATAGCTTATTCTTATGCAATTCCAACCTAATATGGATGAAGCATTTTTGGTGTTTGAGCATATTGTTGGCAAGACAAGACTTAGAAACTTGCTACTTTATATGGACATAGTATGAAAGTATGCTAATTTATTTACTTTAACATGAAATTTTTTTTTGCTGCACATTAAAGAGTCAGATTGAGCACTTTTTATACATTCTTTTTTTACGTATTATCATTATTCTTATTAGGGTCATAGAAAGTCTCAATGTTTTTCAAATATTTTTGTCTAGTTTTATTGTTATTGTACAATTACCAACATTGGTTTAGTGTAAATATGTTTCTGATGAGTTACAGTTTTCTTCCAACAAATATCTGAAAATTTAACAAGCAAAAAGTTGATCTATTTATGGTTTGCATTTGCAACAGCTTATCAACTTGCAAAGTTTTATCCATGAAAGTTTGCCTTTATTTGAAAGTAAAATTTTGGTCTGGCTTGCAAAGATTAATCAGGGTCAATAAAGTTGGGCTTGCAAATATGCAAATAGGAAAGGCACATTGTTTAAAAGTTCCTTTGTGATGAAGAAATTAAAACAATAAGAATGCTTCATTTAAACCCTCAGCTTCTCAGTCACACATAGGTTGTTAAAGAACAACAAATACAAAACTGAAATTATTGACATTTTTTTATGCTGGTTATTTTTAGCCCCTTAGAATAAAGTCTACAACTTATTTTTGTTCATGCTAAAAAATATAGCGAGAAATATGGAAATCAATATTTTCTACAATTTTTGTATGCTAGAGACGCTATTTCAAAGCAAGAATTTTTCTGTCCTTTGCTTACCCAAGTGAAAGAAACACTCAGTTTCCACTATTGGGATTCACTGGTTCTTTTTTAAAATCATTACCTTCACAACTGAGTTTCTACAAAGAGGTAATATAAAGCCTGTCTCAAAAACATTTTCAGCCTTGTCCTATTAGATTTCTTTAATGTCTTTTAACAAGTAAACCATTAATTATATCTATGTAATGTATTTCATTGTGAATAAAGTATATGCACATTTCTGAGCTGTTGTGTTTTGATTTTGAACCAAACTTTATAAATTACATAACTGTTTAAATTTAAAATGATTTGCTTGAATACTGGATTTTAAATATAATATTAAAAAAATATAATTATAAACATTAACTTTACTGGCTACTAATATTATTATAACAAATATTTGAGTACTTTGCTAAATTTGGTTGTTATGCACTTTAACTAACAACTAAACTTGAACATTCAATGTTAGAATTTTCAAAATGTTCTAAAAATATTTTACTCAAACAATGGTATTTACAATAGAAGATTTAGCTAAATTTAAACAAATAGTGTCATACATGAATAATAAGTGTCATACGTGAAGCCGGCTGGTCCAGAGGTTAGTTCCCCGGACTGTCAACCAAAAAACCATCTGACACGTCGCAGGTTCTATCCCTGCCACCGACGGATCCCTGTCGCCCTGCAGGAGTTTTGGGCCTAGTGGACGTAATAATCTTCTATCTAGAAGGAATGTCTGTAAACTTATAAGTCAATAAGTTTTTAAAAATTATTATAAGGAAATTGACTTTTTTTTTACTATAGTTGTTTTCAATTTATTTGAAATTAATGATTCAAACTAATTAATTATTAAAGAAATGTGTTTGTTTTTTTTGTTAAATTAGACAAAACACAATTGCTCATTTCAAAATTGTGTACTTTTAATAAACTTGTAATAATCCACATGAATTATAGCAATGGAAGATTTGTGGAGGTCTAAACAAAGGGTAGAGATAAAATGGAAGGGAATGGCTCCAAGTTCACTGAATGGAGTAGTGTATTGGTAAATATTTCAAAAGACAAATCTAACTGTGCGAGTTCCTGTAACAAACTATTGTACATATAATAAAAACACAGGAAATACAGCACGCTCCATTAACAAATGGAAGGTCCCAGATTAGAATCCTGGTAGAAGCTAGGATTTGTTCTAGTGTTAGGCTGTCCCCAAGTCTACCCCAGCTCTGATGGTACCAGACATTTAGTTTGAGCAAAGTAAAAGCAGCTGGGCATTGTACTGGCCACACAATTCCCTAGTACGCCATGACCACAGAAACATGTGATCATGCTTCATGGGACCTATAGACCAAATTGGTCTGACAGGGATACTTTACTTTGTATATAATTAAAACTTGCAGAGTTTTCTTCCCTATTGAGGCCTCACTTATTTATAATGAAAATTAAAACTAGTTCTATTTCATTCAAAATGTACAAGTACAAGCATTAATAAAATAATAAGTAAAAAAAATAAAAAAGAGAAACCTGTAAAATAATACATTTATGGCAAGTTTTTGAAGACAAAAATGAATTATGGATACAGAAAATAAATCTATAAGATTAAACATGAGAAAATATGAAAGGTCTATTAATATGTCTGTGAACATTACCCAGTATAAAGAACATCAAAACTTTAAAGCTTGTTGTGTATTACCCTGAAGATTTAAGACATACCATAAAGCATCACTATCATTAAACTTGGATCACCACAGTGCCATTTGAACTGATGCCTTCATTCTATTTAAAACCAAATACTTGAATACTGAACATCATAAACTGTTTGCATTTGCACAATATATACACAAGCAAAATGTAATGCTTGAATGGATTATTACACAAGGTGTTGTAGGAATGCACAATTTTATTATAAACACAAGGACCTCTCTATTACTGCATATATTTTCTCTGCCCAAACTGTTAATGGCATTTGGTTCATAACATTTGGAAGATGGCTTAGAATACTAATACTGTTTAGTATTGTTTCATTGGTATCATTCATTCTATATTATATGGAGTTGCTGTTTTTTCAAATCCAGTAGTTCACTTAAAACAGTGTTCATTGAATACATTAGAGGAAAGAAAATAGTACAATATAAAGCATTATAGAATATCTACAAGATTTGAAATGACCAGATTGATTCACCATTACAGAGTAAAAAACAATGTAACAAAGAATTGTCTTTAAAAAAAAAACTGTGTATCTTTCCTTTCAATGTACAAGTTAGATTTGTAAGGCTGTTTGTATATTTAATACTACAGCACAAACATTGAATTACTTTATTTTAGATAAAAGTTATTCCATCAATTTGATGTCAACTAGAGATTTCACTAGTAGCTAGATACCAAAGGTTTTACTAGAAGCACTTCTTTGCAATGATGTTATCTCTGGCAAATATTGCACAAAATTAGCACGGTAAAGACTAATAATATGATGTTTCACAAAGAAAGAAAAATATAGCATTTTAACACTATTTGTACACTGATCAAATTTCGTTTCAGTCATTTCACAATCGCCTAATACATTTTTGTGGGGTTTTGAGTTAAGAGTTAAAACGTATAGTTTACACAGTATTCTATTACATGGTAAATCGCCTATATCTTAAACCAATTAGAAAAAAATTTTTTTTTTACAAATTGTATGAAAGTTAAATGAGTAAATGCAGATGTTATTCAGTTTTTTTTAGTTTTCTCAAAACAATCTGATGTAAACTAGAGATTTCCCCAAACTACAACCTTAAAAGCAAAAACATTTCTTATGAAAAAAATTATTACAGGATAATTTTGTGTTAGCTTAAATTAATACACCAAACTTGAAATATAAAAGCTCTAGCATTAACAACATTATTATTCATTCTTTGAATTACATAGCATTTGATATTTTTTTTAAATAACAAATAAAGATATAAACCATCATTACAAAATCAATTGGAAGACAAGCATGTTAAACAAATTTATACTCTGTTGAACTTAATGTTATAAGAAGGTGCATAGCAAAATTAATATCTGAGTTTGTATTCATTTCAAACATTTTTTTTCAATGTAAAAGTCATTAGGCAAAGAATATTTCAGAAGAAGGTGACCCCAGAGTAGAATTATATCTATTTTATTATAATAAAGATAACAAAAGTGTAAAGCATTATTCCAAAAAACAAATATATTATGTATAACCAAAAATCTGGCATCTAAAAGGTATCGTTGATCCTGCATAGGGAAGAGGCATTATTTATAGAAAACATGAAAACAATTATGTTGTCGAAATAACAAAAAGGCATCAAAGTTTGTTCCAAATTGTATCTTACATTAAAAGACAGCAACAGTAATTACTGTAACAAAATATTAGCATGCTGATCACCTTGTGATCAGATTTTTCACTAGTAGCTAGATACCAAAGGTTTTACTAGAAGCACTATTTGGAATGAGGTTATCTCTAGCAAATATTGCACAAAATTAGCACGGTAAAGACTAATAATATGATGTTTCACAAAGAAAGAAAAATATAACATTTTAACACTATTTGTACACTGATCAAATTTTATTTCAGTCATTTCACAATCGCCTAAGTCATTTTTGTGGGGTTTTGAGTTAAGAGTGAAAACATAGTTTACACAGTATTCTATTACATGGCAAATCGCCTACATCTTAAACCAATTAGAAAAAATATTTTTTTTACAAAATGTATGAAAGTTATATGACAGAGTAAATGCTGATTTTATTCAGTTTTTTTTAGTTTTCTCAAAACATGAAAAAATGACTTAGGCGATTGTGAAATGCCCCTGACAAAATATTGTTTGAAAACAACAAATAGCATTGCTTAATGACATGGGCTTTTTTTTTAACAACAACAAACAAAACAAGAATAATAATTTCTGGTTAGAATATACTGACAATAAAAGGAGACAGTTGAGGGTAAAAAAAAACCATGAATTATAGAAAAAAACAGCTGTAGAGTAGATAGTTTGCCACAAACAAATTTGAAATAAAAAAAAACTTAAAAATATAAGTCTCATGTGTTGTTTACAGAAACAAAAACAACTATTCTAAACTAAAATTACAACTAGGGAAAACCTTCAATTACAGAAACAAAAACAACTATTTTAAACTAAAATGACAACTAGGGAAAACATTCAATTACAGAAACAAAACAACTATTTTAAACTAAAATTACAACTAGGGAAAACATTCAATTACAGAAACAAAACAACTATTTTAAACTAAAATTACAACTAGGGAAAACATTCAATTACAGAAACAAAACAACTATTTTAAACTAAAATTACAACTAGGGAAAACCTTCAATTACAGAAACAAAAACAACTATTCTAAACTAAAATTACAACTAGGGAAAACCTTCAATTACAGAAACAAAAACAACTATTCTAAACTAAAATTACAACTAGGGAAAACATTCAATTACAGAAACAAAAACAACTATTCTAAACTAAAATTACAACTAGGGAAAACCTTCAATTACAGAAACAAAAACAACTATTTTAAACTAAAATTACAACTAGGGAAAACATTCAATTACAGAAACAAAAACAACTATTTTAAACTAAAATTACAACTAGGGAAAACATTCAATTACAGAAACAAAAACAACTATTTTAAACTAAAATTACAACTAGGGAAAACATTCAATTACAGAAACAAATCTAGGAGAATATAGAATAAATAGAAGATGTTACCGGCGGACATCATAGAATAAATAATAAATAGGAATAAAATCAAAGAGTTGTCTAAACCTGAAGTAAGAATCATGTCAATTCTAACAACTAATGCGGATAAAACAATAAAGAAAGGATGAACGGCAAATGTTCACAATAAAACAAGCTGTTCAATATACAATAGGGAATGGCTCAAAGACAGCTTAAAGAGGCTTGAAAATAAGAAAATTGGGGCAGGAGGGCAATGAGAAACTGTGACTAAACTTGCAAATAGCAGAACATTTGGCAAGAGAGACTTCAATGTTATTCAGTGGAGGTGGCCTCACATGCCACAGGAAACTACAGATAAACTAGAGTGTGCTCACCATTATTTACAAAATGCTGAAAAAAATTTTTCACAAGTATTTAATACTAATTGGCATTAATCCATTAATTGATTGGAAGGTAAGAAGGAACTTAATCGTATCATCATTGAAATAATTGCATAGTCCACACATGTATAAACTAATAGAAAATACTTTTTGCTATAAAACACTTGTCATGCATTGATGATCTAGCACAGGTTAAAATGTATTGGTTTTGTATTATAGCCTTCTTCTTTTTTTTTTCTTTCAATTTTTGTTTTTACACAAAAAGTAATAGTAAATAGCATTTAAAAAAACATTAAAGAAATTTTGTATAAGAGATTCCTTATATTTCAAAAGTCAAAGAATATTTGTGTTCATACCACTAAAAATATATCTATCACATTACAAACTAAACTGATGCAGAACAAACCAACCTGAAATAATATCAAGTGACAATACTTGATTTACAGACATCCAATGCAGCTTCCAGATCTAGAATATTGTTAACACCAGAAATCTGGACATTGTCGTGTTGAAGCCAGGAAGACAAAGACTGTTGTAAGGTCGGGTCACCCAGCTCTGCTGATGAAAACTTGGGCTTATTTATGATTGTGTGTACCGGGCACCAGGTCAGGTAGACACCATTCTTCTTGTATCTAGTGATGTTGTGAGCCAAGTTCAGGATAGAGTCTCTGGCTTTGTACACTGCACCTTTGTGCATCCCGGGGCAGGCTGTGGCGATGCAAGGGATTTTCAAAATGTTAGTTCGTTGCCAAGAGTCGTAAATGGAGTTGACAAAGTAGATGGGAGTGAATACAAACTTGAAGTACACCTCAGGTAGAAGGCAGCTCCAATGCTCAGTTACATTAGGCACCTCTGCTGTACACTCTTGAATACTTGTGGAATCTATAAACAGCATTAAATGATGCATAAATATTTCTTGTACAAAATCCAAGTGTTTCATTGGTTAAAAGCATTTTATAGATCCTGGAGTTGTTAAACGTCAAGTTTATCTCTTTTATAAGGGAGATCATGGGGCCAGTACTTTGTCTAGGAACTATCAATATTTAATGCAAAAGTTTAATTTTTTCATTACTTCAAATCTATCTAGAATTAATGTTTAATGTCAAGTTTACTGTAAGGTTTTAAGGTTATGGCATATGAGTTGCATTGTTAAGTGGAGATTACTGGCCAAATTGATGTAATTGTCATAAGCCCATTAGAGCTGGATGACTCTGTGGGTATCTACTTTAAAAAACTAAAACTAAAATCTTTTCAGGTTCAAGACCAATATCTTCAGGTTTAAAATTTTAAATCATCTATTGTAATCTACAATAAATTAATGTATATATTAATGATAACAATTAACTATTTGTTAACAAGTAAAATTATTATTTTATTGACTCAAGGAAACTAGTACATTAAAAACATATCAGTCATGATAAATGACTAGGGTGAAGAAATCTAAAGGTTGTATTTATATATCACTTAATTACTGACAATCAGTGACAAAGGGGTCAGGGCAACTAGCTAAATATCTTGAGCCATATATTACATTAGATTTTAAAACATCAATATATTTCTTATAACTTCAATAGCTAGATAGTTAAATCTTACATTGAATGGAATGAAAATTGTAAACTGATTTCATAAGCTTGGCTAAGGGGTAGCTTCCTTGGGCATCTGGGAAATCCACAAACATGGCAGCATCGACCAAGACATGCAATGTTTTGACTGACTGCGGCAGCATCGTGCGGAGACGATCAGCATGGATAAGTGCAGCAATACCACCAGCTTTAAAGGGAAACATATTTTGATCTTACAAAAAATATTTTTGCTACTGCCATTTACAGAAAATATAAATAGGCAATAAAAAATCTAAAAAAAACTAGGTGTTCTGATTTTAAATGAATTATTCCAGCAACATTAAAGAAACAACTTCAACCGAAAACACCTCAGTATTCGTCAAAAACCCATTTCCTTATTAAGGTCCATTATATGTTGTTTTTAATTAAATTCCATAAAAATGCATTTAAAACAGTCATAGCTTGTTGTATCTTAAAGCTACAGATGTTCTCTACAGGAAGAAGATTATTATGTCTTTTTGCCCGAACCTCCTAAAAGGCAGTAGGAGATGGATAGTGGTAAGATTTGAGCCCAGATAGTCATTCCCAGTAATAACCCCATAACCAGCTGCCCACCAAGGCTTTCTAGGAAGCCAAGTCCAAAAAAAATAACAAAAGGTTAAGAATGATTGTGCCAAAGAATATATAGACGTAAAGCAGAGATTTATATGTATTTATAATATCACTCAAGTGGGTGACTACTTACATGAAGAACCAGCTAATACAACTTGCTCAGCATCCCCAAGATCTGATGACTCTTTCAGGTAATCTATAAGTGCTTCAAATACAACAGCTCCTCTCAAATATAAAGATTGGGATTCATACTTGTGGACAGTTGAGTCGTTCCCTATAATTTATCAAGAAATTTACGAAGATAAAAATCATTACTTAACTATTTATTTGTAGGCTTGTTTAGACTTAAACTGCTGTAATGTACCTTAATATATTATTATTCAGAAAAAATAACTTTAAAATATCATCTGCCAATAAAATACAAAGCATAACAATTACAGAATAAGTTTATATAATAATTATTTGGTAATAAAAATTATATGCTCATGTTATGAGATATTTTAAAATAAAAAAAATTTTTAATTAAAATTCTCTGTGAAAAAAATGATTTTTAAAAATTTAAATTAAGCTGAAAAGAAATTAATAAATGAAAACTTTTGTTTTATTTTAAAATTAATTTTTTTTCTTAAAGTTTACCAAGGAAAGAGGATCCATCGCAATAATGTAGAACAAGAACGTTCCAGTAGCAAAAATCTGGATTGATTTCACAATTATTGGAGAGTATTCCAACCAATGGTATTGATACCCTTGCAACATGTGTTGACCCCAGTTCAGTTAGACTTCTAAAAAAAAAGTAAACAAAAATCAATATCAAGTTTTGAAATGAATACATTTATTTGATTCACAGCTAGTGCACCCAATAACAATAATAATTCTGCTGCAAAAAGAATATAAATTTGTTATGACAATAGTCCAAATTTATTGATAATCTAAGGATCTGGGTTTATAAAGAAGCAAGTACATAACAAGCAACCTTGTTCTTATTCATGTAGTTTAACACTTAATTTAATACCAGTAAGACAATAGGAGTATTGACATATATTACTTAAATATTTACCTTTGGAAACAATCATATTCAGAATTGCACCATGCTCCTCCAGGTAGATAAATTATCCAAAATTTTATCGGTAATGGGCCTGAGTACAGAATAATACAAAGATAGAGACAATAAGATATAAATATAGACAGATAGATATAGATATTTTAACAGAATTGCTCTGACCACATGAATTGTGTAAGTATTGAAAAATACATTAAATAAAACATGAATAATATTTTGCTTACTTGGCCTGTAGTAATAAGCTGGAGGTGAGCCATCAAGGCAAAAGGCACCCCTCGATTGTGCAAAACGTGTAGGCAAGGCTACAAGCTCAGCGTCAGAATCACTCTCTAGGTGAAAGTGGACAAAATTAACTTTGACAGTAGACATCAGACGGATGACTGCCAACATTACAATGAGGACTAGCAGTAAAATCAAATGAACATAGAGGCGTCTTGAGCAAATAAGTGGTGGCAGCATTTGTGGCCTGCTAAATCTGTATGGAACATAAATCATGGCTGATGAAAATTCAGCGGTGGGCTGGTCCTTGGAAGAAGTTGAACTATTTGTTGACATGAGAATGTATGGTGTGAATTACAACTTTGGTGTGTCCGTGCACTCTTCCTTCAAAGTGGTCTGCATTATATATTATATTATTGAGTGGGAATGTTGAAAATTACAATAGCTGTTCTTAAATTTCTCATTTCCTCTTAAATCTGGTTTTCATTGTTAAAAACTGAAGAAAATGTTAAGAGATGCCTTTTCTTTCTTTTGTGAGGACATGATACCTAAAATGTAAAAAAAAAACAAAAAAAACAACAGTTTAGTTAAAAAATTAAAACTTTGGTTTAAAATTGTAATTAATCACTGCCTTATTTAATGGAAATAATGCTCTAAAGCCTTCATTCCTACAAGTAGTTTTGAAAATAATGATATGATTTGTTTATACTTATTTATTCTAACAAAGCACTGTGTGACTGTATGGATCTTTATAATTCTAACTTTTTTTGGCAAAGGGAATTCCAATACAATTTAGGCTTAGAATATTCTTTCATTTTATCAATTACTATTAATTGGGAAAAATAAAGATTGCATTGAAAAAATTTCAAAAAGTGACAATTAGGGCATACTCAGAGTATGATTGAACAAACAAAGGGTAAAGAACATTGGTGAAATTTTAACCTTTGCCCTCACGTCCACTAGCTTTTTTAAACAAAAGCTATTTCTATTTGTCATTGACTTAACATATGTCTTCATATAATTATAATATATTATAAACATTGGCGCATTATGTCATTTAATTTTAAAATTAAATTTAAGTAACGTAAGGCTTTTGAATATTTTAAATCAATATAAGTTATATACGTAGGCCTATAACAAAAATTTTCAGCATTTCAATATTCCTCATCAATTATATGCGAGAACAAATGTATATAAGTAATCTTTCTTCCCGAGTGGCATTCGGGCATGGAATGGGTTGCCTGAACAAACCAGGAAAACCAGTAACTTAACAATAACATCATTCAAAACATTAATAAAAATGCAAGACTAGACTCGGACCATGGATAAGCTGAGCGTAGGACACAATAATCTTCTTCATAGAAGGAGCATCTGTAATGTATAAGATAAGACTTACAATATGAGTATTTACAAAAAATGTACAGTAGCCTACTGAGTCACTGAGTAGGCAATAACATTTTGAATAGCCTAACTCAATTATTTGCAGTGACTCTGACTGTGACAGTTGTACCATTTTTTTTCCAAGTAACTTTGTAACCATGAGGCTTGTAGCCTAGTTATCCTAGTTGTAGTATGTAGGCTTATACTATAGGCCTACTTACTTAGCCTATAGACCAGGGGTCGGGAACCTATGGCTCGCAAGCCAGATGTGGCTCTATTGATGACTGCATCTGGCTCGCATACAAATGTTCGATTATTACAAAAATGTTTCTTTACACTGCTTTGATCTACATGTTAATTGCATATCAGTATTTCATTCTACAAATGAGCTAAAGTCTACTGCAGCTCAGCATCAGAAATGGTAAAGGAGATTAACTCCACTGACCTAAAAGACAGAAAAATAGCAACCCTTCATTCATTGTAATTAAAGGGAAATAACTCTTGCACACATTTACTTAAATTAAGTTAAATTTTTAGTTTTAAACATAATGTATGGCTCTTACATATTACTTTTCAAAATATGTGGTGTCCATAGCTCTCTCAGACAAAAAGGTTCCCGACCCCTGCTATACTACAGACTAGGCCTACAGACTATACTATACTATACTACTATAGACTATAGTCAATAGTTAAAAAGTTATAGTTAGGGCGGGCCTATGGCCTATATAACTATATATAGAGTTATAGAATAGTTATATTAATAATAGCATATTTATTTATTTATAATAAAATATATTAATATTATATATATAGTAAATAGCCTACAATTCCTACAATACAATATATAATATAGGATTATAGTTATAGTTATAGGCTTTATAGAATTTATAGGCCTACTTACCGTTACCTACTTACTACTAAACTAAAACTACTATTAATTTTTTTTTATTATTAAATTATATCATCATGATTCATGATCAGTGACATCAGTCAAGTCATACGTTGGCTTCTAAACTCTAAAGGAAATAGTCAAATAGCCTAAACGCCCTACTTGTATTGTTAGCTAGGCTCTTAAATGTAAAGAGTGTTTCCTTACATATCCATCACAAGTGAGACAACTACGAACAAGATCTATTATTTATCTACAATAGTGCATGTGTAAATAAATATACATCTAGATCTATTGTTAATCGACAGAAAAAGTTAACTTCTTAGCAGGAGATTTAACGTGGGTCTGCTAGCTCTTATGTTTTTCAACATAAATCTATGTTGTTGTTCTTATTTTTTTTTTACTAGCAGGTTTTTAGATTTTTAGCCCACAACTATAATATAAAATGCTTGGTTTGGTTCTTATTACCCGGATCTATATTTTCTTCTAATTTCCTAATAACACGATACATCTCTTGCAGTTAAATGGAAATAATATTGGCCTACGAAAATTTAAATAGCTTAAATTACGTTTAGCGTACATCATACATGACACGTTACACTACATGTATTTTTTATTTATAATAATATAGGAATATAGGCCTACAAGTACATTAATAAGTTAAAGACACATCAACTAACTAAAAGATCTAGGCCCGCTCATGATTTTCACGTCACACAGGCCTACCCTCAAATCTCCCTCCTCCTCCCAACCGATTTTGCATTAATCTTTATTTTATTGCTATATAATTATATATTATCTTTCAATCTTCTATCAACATGCTAGGCATGCTCTTTAAATATATTTCGCAACTCCATTAACCAAAGTCCTTGTGCTAATTTGCCCTTTTTTTTTTTTTTTTTTTTTTTTTACGCACCTTCCACTAGCCTACATAAGTGATCATCATATTCAGACCCTATTGACCGCTGATTGTGCATGGGGGGGGGGGGGGGGGGCACCTCAGCAGTCATCATTCTTATTTTTTGCCTATCTTAAGCGGCTGTCAATAGTTCAGTCATCGCTTAAGCCCAGTCCATTCTTTTATATTGTCGAACCAATGATAACATATTATAGACCTGCTATAGACTAAATATAGGCCTTCTATGTAAAAGCATGACCACCGTCATAGTGAATTTATCACTCATATTCTAATGCATACTATTTATCCCGAGGGAATAAGAGATAGTAAATTCTGACACCCTATATAATTTAATTATATATATATTATATAGCCTATATATGAAGGTTAATTAATTATTGTAAAAATTGCAGAAATTAGCCTCTTTTTATTTATCTATGCCAGTTTTCTAAATTATCTCATGGTAAGTTTGAATAATGAACTAGACATTGATCCATTTAAACATAAAATTCAATTAAATAGTTATAAGCATAACTGAGAAAATAACTAATTTGAATAAAGTTTTGCTGATTTCAAGAAATTTGAAGTAATTTTATACTTCTTTTTTTTTAATTATTTAGATTACCACTGAGCTATATTATTGTAGATTACATATTAAAAATAAAAGGTGCAAAGTGGCTCTTCGCTCATTTTTTTTTAAAGCATCTTTTCCATTGAAGAGTAACAACAAAAGAAAACACTACACTTTCCAGCTTTTATACAAAAGCTAAATAAGTCACGTTCATACGGGATTAATTAACGTCTAGTTTAGTGTTGAATGTATGTCATAACATTTTCATACTTGCATAAACCTAATGGAAACAAAAGTTCACAATGAACTCTCTGCATTTTTAGCATGCCATTCTTTGGAAGATTCTATAAGGTACTGTGACTGTACACAATTTGTCAAAATTAATATTTAATATTTTAATTATTGTGTTTTTAATTTAGGCCTACTTGATGAGATTGATTGATTGATGTTAATGTTAGCAGACGCCTCAGACGGGGCTTAAAAACTGCTTAACTTAAGCCCCTTAAGCTAAGTTAGAGGCTTAGTCACCTTAGTTAAGCTGTAAAACCCTTTTCACTCTTGCAATTGAATTGATTGATGGTAGCCTACCTTGACGACTTAGAATTTGATTTCATTATTAAAAGTTTAAAAGTTATAAAAATAAAAGAGAGCAACAGGCGCAAAGCATCGCATCTAGACCGACAATGACTGGTAATGTATAAGAGTCACAATGCTAGACTAGGCAGCAGGCAGGATTGATGATAGTAATCAGTAACTGGTAGACTATCAGAATAATACAACGATTATTGCCTGCCTTGAACGTTTTTTAAAGCATTTGTTATATTTCATGAAGAGGTCTGGATCTTCCTAATTACCTAATTAGGCCCCTACTAGCTAGTATTACTAGTATTAGCCTAAGTCTAAGTGAAGGCTAACTGTCTATCTAGAGTCTAGGTTAAAGCAAACCTGGTACAGGATACAGCAACCTAAATTAAACATGTAGTGAGTGTAAGATTCATATCATACTTAGGCCTCTATATAAGATAAGATAAGATTTCTTTATTGATCCAAACAAATGGAAATTTGTCTTGATTACAGATGTTTTGTCCTTCAGCATATTTTAAACAAAATAAAATAATTTTGTAATTTATATACAAGCACAGAAATATACTTAGGCTATAAAAATAGACAATCGCACACATAATCACACAATTATCATGCAAGAAAAAGTTCATTAGTAGTCAGCTACCGTTGACTGAAATCTTGACTATAGGCCTATATTTCTTGTTGCGTATGGTAGATAGTTTGGCCGGAGGCTGACGCTCAATAATTATTCGTCTGGTGTGCATATTCTTCTTTTGTTGTAATGTAGTTGGTATTGCGATATTGTTTGTTTATATAGCCAGCCATCCAACTTTACTTGCCACTGTTGACGGGTCTGTCTGAGCAAAGCAGATAAAATGTCCACAGACGTATTCCTCTACGGCCACTTTTAATTCGCCCTGATAGTGTAAAGACATGTTTATTTGTTGTCATTTTTATTATAATATCAAAGTGGCTATTCGGACCCGATAGACTTGGTGATAAATAGTTAGTATCGGTTAGTTTATATAGATTAGGGATGGCATTGTAGTATTTTTGGTAATAGTTAGTATCGGTTAGGTTTTAAAGGATAGGGGTAGAATTGGTGTTTTCTGTGCTATTTCTTATAATATATATATGGTAAAACAACTATATTTTGTGTTTGTTTCCCTTTTTTTAATGTTTTTTATGAGTTTTAAGGAATTCTGACTGAAGCTGGGTCCGAATAGCCATTTTATGCTATAGGGACCCGGGTCCGAATATATAATATAATTAATTATTTAGTATTTTTAAGGAAATTACAAGTGTAAATTGATAAAATCAAACACAGGCACAGGGAACATCATACACCATATTGTGTCTTGGTCAAAGATCAACATGACAGACTAACTTTGACACTTTGTCTCCTTATGGCATGATATTTCACTAAAATGAAATAAATATTTTTTGTACCCCCCCCCCCCCCCCTTCTTAAAAAATAATTCTGCAGTTGCTTTTTTTTTCAAGCTAATGGACTAATGGAAATGAGTTGATAAATATACCTGCAATTCTGCAATAAAACTGCTGTAGTATCTGGGGGAGATTTCAGACTTTATTCCGAGTTTTCCAAAAGGATACTATTTGATCTTTAAGTTTTCCCTTGCCATATGCTTTTTGGAATATCCAACTTAATTTCTTCCCAATAAATATATTTATCAAATATGAACTGTGCAATTTTAATCTGCCCTACCTATTTGTCTACTAGAAACATAGATGAAATAGTTCTCACTTATTTTGTTGGAGTTGTGGAGTTGGTCATTCAAGGAGATGAAGCTCTTGACCTTGATGATGTTATGGACATGATGAATGCATATTTGCCTGGATTTGATTTAATTGGCAGGTATGCTGATTCTTGAAAATTGGCTGTTTCTATGAACTTACAATTAATTTTATACTTTTTATTATTACAAGATGCTTAAAGATGCTTTTTATATTTAAACTATTATTATTTTCAAAATAAATATAAAATTGCAGGGAAAAGTTTGTTGAATGGATGTTTGGACTAGCAAGTCGACTTCTAACATCAGAAAAAGAAAGTAAGTTAGTGCTTTGTAAAAATAAAATGTGATTTATATACAATAAGGTAGGTCCACCAACCTATTTTTGGGTGTCAAAGCAGCAAAAAACATAAAATGAATCACTTTCAATTAGCATTTTAGTCATGTTAATATTGTTCAAATTTAATAAAAAAAATATATCTAAAAATAATGTTAAATGACTAAATTGTTTTTTTAGTTTGTGTCCTATAGTTAAAAATATTGCAATTTGCTGGTTGTGAAATTGTAATTTGTATCTTAAACCAAAATGAATAAGGAGCAAAAAAAGAACAGGGATATATGAGATAATATGCTTTCAGTTCTTGCACGGCCGTCTGGGCCTAATGTTTTAAAGAATATATTATTTCTATTTTTCAAAGCTCATGTTAATAACAGTTAAAAGGGCAAGATCTCTTCTTTATAATGATGCCAAATTGAGAATTGTTGTTCTAAACTTGGCATAAAAGCGATAAATAGAACACACGTTACATGAGGCGTGTTTTACTTTCTTTTGATAGCTGCTAGGGCTAATACAATGGTCCTGATGCTGAGTCACAGACATAGCTTAGCTGTAGATAAAGACTGTGATGATTTTCCGGCTGTTAATGATTGATTACATATTTTTTTTGTGTATATTTATATTTATGCATTTGCATAGATATTATATGCATCTATATATATATATAAAAAGTCTGTGTTTGTAGGTAAACGGATCCCAATTTGGTCAATTTGAAAACATGTGAGTTTTGTGTCACTGGCCTTTTTAGGCCTAGGCTTATATAGTGTCTAATAATCTGTTACCGGGTACACCGGACATGTGTCTTTGTTAGCTTAGTGGCTAACGTATCCGACTGACATGCGGGTGATCCAGTTAGTCTATAGGCTTTCTTTTTTTCTACAATTTTTTTTTCAATTAATATTACTTTTAAAAACAAAAGACATTGTAAATCTACGGGCAATTTAGATTTTTGTTAAATAAAAATACTTGCCTATTTTTTTTACCTGATTACAATATTTATTTTAAATTACTTTCCTGAAAATTTTCAGTAAAAAATAAAAAAAATTTAATGATTAGATTTATAGCTTTTAAATTGTAGTTTATAAAAATTTTATCTGCACCTTATGCAGTCCTTTTTTTTAACCCAGGCAAGGCCGGGCAATTTAGCTTCTTGTTATAAATAGAACATACATTTATAAGTCTTTAATTAAGTTTCTGTACGTCGGGATTACTGAAGTATTGCTGAATTATATTTCTAAAAAAGTATTAATTCCTAACTAAATGATTACATTAATAGAATGGCAGCAAATTTCAAATTTTCAATGTGGTTTTTATATCATTTCATAACTATTTATATTCTGTTTTTTTTTATTTAACCTTGCTAATAAATTGGTTGAATTTAGGCTTACATTCTGTTTATAAGGTCATTATAAGAATAATGATTTATGAGAACGTGGTCAACCTTCTTTTTAATAATTATAAATCTAATTAATAATAGATTATTTAGGCTTGAAAAATTAAAATACTAATGAGTAATTTCATTAGTCCTGCCTCTTTAACTATTTAACTATAAACTTCTGCCTCTTCCCTTTGTTTTGTGTCAAGCTTGGATACTTTAGCTAATGATGAAAACCACTTCAAACATTAAGCTTTTAATTCAACTGGAGTTACAATGAATCTTTTACTGATTAATTATTGTTTGTAATTTAAAATCATTCAATTTCAAACTTGCCAATAGCTCATTAGAAAAAAATGTCTTTCTTCAGGTTCTCATTACAAGAAAGATAACTTTGCTGACAAATGTTTAGAATCAGTGGAAGCAAACATAAATGCTGACACCACTAGTCCAGATAATGTCTCAGATGCTAATGGAGATAAGAAACTATTTCCTAGCTATGAGTATTCCAAGGAATCAAAATGTAACAATGAAACTGTATATACCAAGGGTTTGGGTCAGCCACCGCAACCTAATTTGAATACCTCTCTAAACAGTAAGAGTTTAGTTTTCTAAAGATTATCAAAATTTTAATTCACTGTAAAATGTTTATTAACAAATTATCATTATGAATATAATGTTTTGTAAGTTAAAAAAATAATTCCGTTCAAATTCTATACTTCACCAAATGAAAATCCTTTTATTTAATCCCTTTGTTCAATAGACCGCGTCAAGTGCTATGAGCCCAACAGCCAGCCTGTGTCATTTGTGCCATCACCAATGTCAATCTCATTATTCCCACCTCTATCATCTTCACCTACAGAAAAATTGATTCAGCCTAGTTCTAAACGCAAAGGAAGACAGCTGAGCTGTTCCTCTCAGGAAAGTACAGATGATAAGGTAATTGTATTTATTTTAGAGTTAAGTGTTAATTACAAGAGAGACAACCATGTTTTCTGTCTTCTTCCAGTCATAGTAACGTTCAGAGAATAAACTATGCTCTCCACTTTTGTCTTTTTTCGTATCTTTCTCCAGTTTTTAGGCCGGTCATATCTTCCGCTGTGAAGGCTTACTTGACCTACATCCATTTATAAAAAAGGCAGTTTTTAATTAAGTTTTTTGATGTTGAGAAGTTTTAACTGAAAGCAGATTCAGAGCTTGTGTGGCCAGCACAATTCCCAGCAGCATTTACTCTCCTTAAATAATGTCTGCTGACCATAAATTAGTGTGTTTTTTTAATGTAATTAATTATATTATTTGGTGAATGAGATCGGATCATCACTCTTGACTAAATAGCAGAAAATACATCAAACAATCAATTAAGTTGCAAAAATACAAGGACTTTTATATCAGTAAAATAATGTGTGTAAAATAGCACTGTTAAAGAAATGAAACAAAAGTTTCTGGGTGGCTCTGTATAGTTCATCTGAAATTGACTTTCTCCAACTCTTGTCTAATATCCAATTAGAGTTGGTTGACAAAGTTTTTGAATCAGGGAACCAGATTACTAATAAAGCCTAACCAAAAATCCTATTGGACATTGGCCATAGCAGAATATTCCTTTTTCACACATAAATAGTAAAAAAAGAAGAAAATATTAATATTTTATATTTAAATAAATGTCAAACCTTTTGTTACATATTCCAGACTATATAAGTTTTGCCAAACTCTTAGCTACTGCTCTGTTGTAAATAACAGGACAAAAGCTGGGGTGTTAAGGGGGGGATAAGCTTTGCATATATTATTATGATATCAACTATTCAGAGTTGCAGCTACTACCTGGAAATAATACATCCATTTGCTTGGTTTCAGCCTATTCGGTGGAAATCATCTACTCGGTTAGGCACTAATTACCAATATTATGCTCTACTGCATAATCAGTTTCACATTTGAAAGGCATTTGGTATTTGAAAAATATTTTGTCTTGGATGATAACTTTCAAGTTTATGGTTAGCAATCATTTTGAAATATTATTATTAAAATAAAAAAACATAAACATATATTACTCATGATGTAGAAAATTGTAAAGTTGGTATAATTAAAACAATATTATTTTCTCAGGCTGACCAATTAATTGCTGAAGAAGAATCTTGTGTACGAACACTCCTGGAAATGTTTCCAGGGGCTTGTACAATGGAGGCTAGGCACTGCTTGAAGTTGTCAGCTGGAGATATGGACAGAGCGGTTCAACTTATTATGGACAGACAAGAGGCAGGGCAAGCTATCACAGACAGAAATGCCTCAGTTGCTGCAACTGTAAGATCAACTAGCTTTCACCTACACTATTAACAGTTTTTTTCATATTATATTTTTCTAAGAAAATAATATTTTTGTAATCTGCAATATTTTTTTAAAATTTCTATGAATTTAATTTTAAATATATTTTGTATATTTCATATTAAAAAAACAACTACATTTCATTTAGGTTTAAAAGATAGAAGAAAATAAACATGTGAACTTTCTGATAAATTAAAAAAAAATACTAATTCATTTATCATTAAAAAGACTATGTATTTATTTTTACAGAAATGCCATAAATTCAAGAAAGTAATGGACTATAAACTGGATGATGACAGTATCAAATCCTGTGTTCTAAAGAAGTATAAATAGATTGATAGAATTGTGTAGTTCTCTTTAAACTTTGTAGAGTACATAAATAACTGTCATTAATCTAATATAGGTTGTTTTTTTTATAAATAAGTATATTTGACATATATAGGACTGGTTTGTTAGTATACCCATGTTTGTTCCAAATATTTTATAATTTATAATTAAGGTAACTGTTTTTTGACAAAAACAAAATTGATCAGTACAATTTTTAAATGGGCAAATGAACCAAATTAGAAAATGGATAAAAAAAGTTTGAACACTGTTACAATGAGTTTTTATCATTGTTTGGAACTGTCAGTTATCGATCATAGGAGTGCTGGTTCCACATTCTTTTAGACCATAGGCACTTAAGGATAAAAACTCACAATAGGAACATAGTTTTGCTATATACTGTTAACATTGTTTTAAATTCAAATTTTTGGCCTTTATCTTTATTTACAAATTTTTACAGTCTAATAATAAATGTTTCTTTAACACCTGAGTAGAACAATTTACTCAATCCAAAACAAATGTGTTTTATTTTTTTCAGGTACTCTTTTGTTGATACAGAGGAGGATAAAAAGACATTCAGACCACAGCCTCCAAAAATGGTAAAAAAAACAACAACAACTAAATATTTAAAGTTGTACAAACATTTATTACTTTTTAAATAAATTAAAATCTCAAATCTCCTAAAAAAAAGTGTTCCAATTTCTAAATAATAATAATGCTAATATAGTGCATATCCCGTAGAGGACAGTTCTATGTGCTGATAACAGTTACAGAAAGAGTACAAACACGAAGAACAGACGAAGGTTTGAATAAATACATTTTTTTATTGTTGTTTCCAGGAAGCCAAAAAGTTGGTTCGATACAGAGATGGTCAAGTCGTGAGCATGAAAGGGGAAAAATTTTCTGAAGTCTCAAAGAAGGACGCTGATGATGTGAAAGCCACGTATGTTAACCTGAAGCCTGCCAGGAAATACAGGTTCCATTGATTGCTTTCATAAAGCTAGATTCTACAGTACATGGACAGTGGTAGTCTCCTTTATTTTGTAAGGTGTATTGGGGCATTGTTTTAAAAAGTCATTAGAAATCAACTGAAATGTGTGTTTTTTTTTTGTTGAAGTATTCAGGTACAATAGTTGCCTACACTCTTTATTTGTATTGAAGAATTCCTTTTTCTTCCTACATTAATTTGTTTTTAAAATCATATAGCTAAGTGCTATTGATTATTTTAAATGTTGTGAAGTTTTTTTTAAATAATAGTCTCTGTGGGTTGATGAATATTGTCAGTATTTTTTTTTTTATAGCGAACATTAATTTTTGTCTCTTTGTCTAATATTTCAGAGATATTTTTGATGAGAAATTATATATTTTAAAAAATTGGATTAAAAAAATCTTAGCTTTAAATGTGTTCAAGGTGCATCATGTTTATGACATTGAAAAACTCATAATGTAAAAATGTATAGATCAATTGTCACTCTCCTGATGCAGAGTAAGTTTTATCAGGCTCATCTCTTTCTTAAGCATGCTAAGAATCAATACTGATACATTCTAAAATCTTTTCAGAACTTTTAATCTAAGCAAAAGACGTATATCGATCTCCTTCATCGTCAAAAAGTACAAACATTCCAAAATGTCCATTGTTTAATATTTTTTTTTGTTGAAGCTTTTAATAGTTCATTTGAGAGGTTTTTGGCTTCATAAGTAGAAAGTTGATGCTAATATAATTAAAATATTATACTTTTAAAAATATTTTTTCCTTGATCAAATGTCAAACACAAATTTTATTTTAACTGGAGTATTTTTTTATAAGCATTACAGAAGATGTTTGTTTCTTTAACTTGCCATTTTTTTGTTTTAGTTTAAACCACTTCTTTTTTTTAGAACAGGTATTTTCAATCCACCTTTATTAAGAACTCTGTGGTTGTCAAGGTTACTGTTAGTGTTAGTGGATGGCTTAGAAGATGAAACAGCCTGATATCTCTTGTTACAATTACAATGTTTCTGAGGTGTTATCAATGTTATCAATTATACATTTTACTGCCTGAAAAATCTTCCAAATGTTGAACTAATTACATTTAGTGACTCATACTGATGATCATTTATATACACATAATATATATACATAAATCATACACAAGCAAATTCTTTTTTTTCTTCTTTGTTATTCAATTTGCTTTTTTATGTTTTTATTTTGTTTTAAATGGAACCATTTCTTCTTAAGTAGAAGAAATTACATAAAATCTGTTTTCAGAAACACTTTCAGACATTCTGAAATAACCCTACTACCAAATTGTAACATGTCTGATAAAACATTACAATTTTGATTTCTTAATAATCAAGCATTGTAATTAAGCAGACTAATTTGTTAAAGGTAAAGCTTTATCAAGAGATCTGAAAGAAATTTTCTTATGAAAACTTGAAAAGCCATGAATCTTTGTTGAAAGTTTTATACCGTACCAAATTTTTCAATCAAATCTCCTGTGTTCATTTTTTTTATTATTATGTTTTGGGACATCTTTTTTGTTTTGTTTTACTGAATATTTGAATTACAACTTTGAAATATTTTGCTTTAGGTCTCTCATTTAGTTAGAGTATTTTGTTATTAAAGAAATAATTGCTTTGTTGTTAACAGTTGTACAAATGCTGTATATTTTTGTGTGCTCTTAATTTCATAAAATTGCTTTGTATCTCTGGCAACAGTAAACATTTAAAATTAGTTCTTATGCAATATGGCTACATTTTTTTAAAAGAATAAAGCCTCAAAGTTTACTGGAAAATTATTCAGTTTAATGGAGGTGAGAAATTGCTTGTGTAGACCTCTTTTTCAATATTTGACAAAGTGTTCACTAATTTCATAGTTCAGTGAAATTCATGTTATTTGACATTAGTTTGAATTTTACGGCATTTTGCATCTCCTTCGTGTGCCATAGCCACCGTTATACTTTGCATTCATTTTTAGGCTTAAAGGGCACATTAAAAAGTTTGGCAAACAGCTTGTTATGCCCTAACTTTACCGCTGGGGGCCTTAACCTTTTGTCGCCCATTAGAAACGTTTTTGCCAAAGTGGACCCTGCTTCAGTATTTCACTGTTGTATATATGTTGTAGGTTTTATAGAGTCTTACAGTATTTCCTTGCATGTTACCAGTAGCACAGTTGCTGGTCAACATTTCCTGTTCTCTGATTAGTGGCATTAAGTTATTGTTTTTAAATTGGCAGAATATTTTCTGAATTTCATTCTTTCTCTGTCTGCAATTTTATTAATGCCAAAATATATAATGGTATTCACAACTAATGTCTAAAACTATTTTTTGAATAAAGGTTACTAACTTACCAGCACTTCATTAAAAACTTACCAGCACCTAATTAAATTTTGCATGTGGTTATATAGCCATCTATCCCTGGCTAGATCAGAGACAACAAACAAGATTGATTATAAATAATTATTTTTCAAAAAATATAATTTTTGTTGCCTAAAAAACTATATTTGATATTATCATATACATGTATTGCATAGTTAATTTTAGGCAGCAAAAAGAAAAACTATGCTCAAATTCTTCATATACATCCTTGTCTCTGAATATGTGTACACTATTTCTTACTGAATATCACGTTTGAGAAGATATTTCATGTCATTAAAAAAAAACTATAAAATTAAACTTCTTTTATTTAAAAAAAGAAAATTGAAAACAATGTTAATTGTTTACTACTGTAATTAATTAAACAAAAGCAAAACCAAAAGAGCAAAATTAATGACAGATTATTTTTTAGCTGCTAAATCTAGCTCAGAAAATTGATTACACCAACTTCTTAGTTCATTATCCCATCTCCCCACCGATCCCTGCCTCTAAAAGATCTGATTTCTTATATATTTCTAGCAGACATTGCATTTAAAATTCAATATGTAAATATGTAGTTAGTTGTAGAGTTGTTTTACATATTTTTCCTCAAAGCTTTATAATGGTCCATGTTTGTATTTATGTTTTTTTTTATTTTAATGGTATTTTTTAAAAACAAGTTCTTGTTGAAGTTTTATTTTTTGTCCATTCATAGGGGCACACTACTCTGGAGTCCTTATGAAAATAAATAGACAATTTAAAAGGTGTTTGCTCTTTGCTGATCTTGATGGACTATTTTATTTTGAGCATGAAGTCTTGTGAATAAGAAAACTAAATATGATTAATGTTTAAAAATAGATTTATTGTCTTGCTGTGAACAATGATTTTGTTGAATTATTAATTTGTATGGAACTTTGAAAATACACAAACTCAAAACACACAAACTTGTGATTTTCTCTTTATTTTTATTTCAAATATTAAAAGAAAATATAAAAAATAAACAAATGTAAAAATTGCTGTACATTTTATAAATGCAATTTTACAAATAATCCAAGAAAGACAAAAATAATTGGAGATAATATAGTAAGTACATTGATGCAAAAGTATATGTATAAATATTTATAATTGTAAAAGGACAAAAAAAAAATTAATAATTTGGTGATAAGAATCATGAGCACATGAAAAAGAAGTTACTTGTGTCTGGGTAATTCTGTGTTTTATTTATTTCTATAAATTTTATAAATTGAGCACCAAGTTATGGAACGTAAGGATTAAATGAAAAGATTATGGTAAATTTTCATAATGAACTGGTGTTTGGATCATAAGGTGAAACCCAGAAGTTTGAACAAGTAAAAGCACAGCTGTAACAGCAAGTTCAAGTATGAGGTGTTAACAAAGGCCAACTTCAATTAAAATGTGACTAAGAGATATTAACAGCTAATTACCAACATCTGGCTCCTACTTTTTAGTTAGCAGAACCAATGTTATTTTTTTTACAGCAAACTATTTAGACCTCTTTTTTAACCAGTAGATCTAATTTATTTTTTAAAGCATTTAATTTTTTTTTCTTTCTAATAGCTAAATGAGATTAAAAACAGTAAAAGCAAAGGAAATATTTCAATTAAATATTGACATAAAGTATGGTTTAAGAAGCTGGAAGAAAGAAAAAACAAATCATTTTCTCTTCAAATTGAATTTTGTTTTTCATGTTTAGGAAATTTTACCATTGGTTAATGTGTAGATTTAAAATTGTTTTGAAAAATCATTTTGACAATCTTTATCATCCAAGTTTTTATAGTTAGACTATCGTATCTCAAAAGGATCTTGAGATGGCCTTTCTTTAACAAACATTGTCAAGTCTTTAGTGGTTGCCATGAGTTATTTTATCCCTGTGTACTCTATACTCTTGTGTGGTGTTTTTCCTGTCAACAAATTTAAGTGACTTGAAAACTTTCAGAAAAGCCCTACTAAGGCACTATATAAATAATTTGATGATCATCATTCTTTCAGTAACAGTTGACAATGGCAGTGGATAATGAAAAAAAATGAGTCCTTCAAAAATAACGTACAAGTTACAATATAATAAAGTAAAGTACCTGTCGGACCGAATTGATCCATAGGTCCGATGAAGCAGCGTTCACCAGTTTCTGTGGCCACGGCATACTAGGTGATTGTGTCGCCAGCACTATGCACAGCCGCCTTTACTTTACCCCAACTAATGTCAGGTACCCATCAGAGCTGGGTAGGCTCAGGGACACCCTCCAGACCCGGGAAAAAACTCTAGCCTGCACCAAGATTCGAACCCGGGACCTTCGGCTCGCCAGTCAAACGCACTGCCGCTCGGCTACCGTGCCATATAATTCTATGTAAAAAAAAAAGGTGATCACAAAGTAGAATAATTTTGTTATATAGTAAAAATGTTTTTGGGCAAATTTAAAAAGCTTGACATTTTTTTATGTATATCTTTGAACATTTTTCATTTCCATAGCTTTTTTCCACATTCTGGAATTTACATTAACAAAATACTGCACTTTTGATACAGAGTACAAAATTTGGAAGAAGTATTTCATAAACAACAACTGATAGATTACATTTTAACATTTTAAAAAACTTTTTCTTTTATCACACATTTTATCACAGAAGAAAAGAAAAATATACCATGATACAAATCACATTATTTGAAGTAAATAAAGTACTTGTAAAAAGTGACACATTAACAAAAAATTCATTACCGGTAATTTAAATTAAAGCTGCCAAGATTTCAGTATTTATGAAGCAGGATGTTTTTTTGCTTGCAAAAGCTGTTTCAGTCAATTTTTGTTAGCTCTGAAGCCAATAAAAAAAAAAAAATTAAACAAAAGTGTTAACTGAAAAAAAGACAGTTATAGTCAATGCAATTGAAGAATTATCAGTATAATGATCTTGCCTGTAAACAGAAATTAAAAAGAAAACAATAAAAAAAAGGACCATCTTGAATTTATTTTTCAATAAAAAAAATACAGAATTTAAATAATTATATTTTCATATGGCATTTTATAAACTCAAAATTGTAAGAATATCTGAAAAACAGGGCAGTTAACAGATATGTCAAATGCTGATAGAGTTAACAAATGAGTTCACATAGTCAGCTTTATGCAAATCATTAAAAAAAAAGAAAATATGAGTCTATTTCATATT